>OY992896.1:60368041-60796615 GCA_963921405.1 Cepaea hortensis
ACCTAACTAACTAACTAACTAACTAACTAACTAACTAACTAACTAACGAACGAACTAACTAACTAACTAACTAACTAATTAACTAGCTCACTAAACTAACTAAATAACTAATTAATTAACTAACTAACTAACTAACTAAACTAATTAACTAACTAACTAACTAAACTAACTAAACTAACTAAATAACTAACTAACTAATTAACTAAACTAACTAACTAACTAAACTAACTAACTAACTAAACTAACAAACTAGCTAAACTAACTAAATATCTAACTAACTAACTAACTAGCTAACTAACTAATTAACTAACTAACTAACTAACTAACTAACCAACTAAACTAAAGTAAACTTACTAACTAAGTATCACAGTAAATAATTAACTAACAATATAACTAACTAATTAACTAACTAACTAACTAACTAACTAAATAACTAAATTAACTAACTAACTAACTAATTAACTAACTAACTAACTAACTAAATAACTAAACTAACTAACTAACTAAACTAACTAACTAACTAACTAATTAACTAACTAGCTAGCTAACTAACTAGCCAACTAAACTAAAGTAAACTTACTAACTAAGTATCTCAGTAAATAATTAACTAACAATATAACTAACTAACTAACTAACTAACTAACTAACTAACTAACTAACCAACTAAACTAAAGTAAACTTACTAAGTATCTCAGTAAATAATTAACTAACAATATAACTAACTAACTAGCTAACTAGCTAACTAACTAACTAACTAACTAACTAGCTAACTAGCTAACTAACTAACTAACTAGCTAACTAACTAACTAACTAACTAACTAGCTAACTAACTAACTAACTTACTTACTAACTAACTAACCAACTAAACTAAAGTAAACTTACTAACTAAGTATCTCAGTAAATAATTAACTAACAATATAACTAACTAACTAACTAACTAACTAACTAACTAACTAAATAACTAAACTAACTAACTAACTAACTAATTAACTAACTAACTAACTAACTAAATAACTAAACTACCTAACTAACTAAACTAACTAACTAACTAACTAACTAAACTAACTAACTAACTAACTAACTAACTAACTAACTAAATAACTAAATAACTAAACTAACTAACTAACTAACTAACTAACTAACTAACTAACTAACTACCTAACTAGCTAACTAACTAACTAACTAACTAACTACCTAACTACCTAACTAACTAACTAACTAACTAACTAACTACCTAACTAGCTAACTAACTAACTAACTAACTAACTACCTAACTAGCTAACTAACTAACTAACTAACTAACTAGCTAACTAACTAACTAACTAATTAACTAACTACCTAACTAGCTAGTTAACTAACTAACTAACTAACTAACCACGTAACTAGCTAACTAACTAACTAACTAACTAACTACCTAACTAACTAACTAACTAAATAACTAAACTAACTAACTAACTAACTACCTAACTAACTAACTAACTAAATAACTAAACTAAATAACTAACTAACTAACTAAATAACTAAACTAACTAACTAACTAACTAACTAACTAACTAAATAACTAAACTAACTAACTAAATAACTAAATAACTAACTAACTAACTAACTAACTAACTAACTAACTAAATAAATAAACTAACTAACTAACTAACTAAATAACTAAACTAACTAACTAACTACCTAACTAACTAACTAACTAACTAAATAACTAACTAACTAACTAACTAACTAAATAACTAAACTAACTAACTAACTAACTAACTACCTAACTAGCCTATATAGTGCTGTTTCAATGGATAGATGCCTATACGTCTCAGAAAGTTATAGTAACCAAGCATAGGTCAAATAAAAAATACACAAACACGCCAGACTTCTTCTTCCTCTTTCTCCTCCTCCTTATTCCCCTCCTTCTCCCCTTCCTTCCACTTTAATTCTTCTTCTGCTCCATTTATTGGGTTTAGTATCTCAATGACTTTTAGAAAAGCAACACGACTGATTGCTTCTTAACATACCTTTTTATTTCATGTTATATTCATATCCGGTTGCAGTCTTCTGCCTGATACGCAGAAATGTCTTTGTTGGAGATTTCACGAGGCGATTGCAACATCAAGAGAAATAAAATCACGGCTGATTGTGGGTTCAGTGAATGACTTACATGCTTACTTACACATTTAGTTAGTTGCATATCCTTTACAGGACGTCGCAATCAACACAAGCTTGTTTTTGGTGTTGTGATCTCTTGGCAACCTTACGTTCAGTAGTTTGTCATTGCTTTCTGAACGACCGGAACCCATATCTATTCGTAAAAAGCCAACGCACGGCGGTCTGCTGCCAAATCGCCGGCAGCTGTGTTTCGAACACGGGTATGCGGGAATACGAACTGCGTCCGTAACACCGTTGCCACTGAACAGGCACTTACTTACATACTTACTCACATATTTGTTTGCATCCTTACACATTTACTCAATACTTACGTATATACATACTTACACATATACTTAATACTTACTTACATACTTAATTATTTAATACTTACATATTTACTTATATATTTACTCTCACACCTACTTATTTACATACTTACTCACATACTTACTCACATACTGACTCACATACTTACTCACATACTGACTCACATACTTACTCACATACATACTTACATACTAAACTAACGAACTTACTTACATACTTACTTACACACTCACTTACATACTTACTTACACACTTACTTACACACTTACTCACACACTTACTTACATACTTACTTACACACTTACTCACATACTTACTTACATACTTACACACATACTTACTTACACACTTACTTACACACTTACTTACATACTTACTTAACACTTACATACTTACTTACACACTTACTTACATACTTACTTAACACTTACATACTTACTCACATACTCACTTACATACTTACTTAACACTTACATACGTACTCACTTACTTACATACTTACTTAACACTTACATACTTACTTACATACTTACTTAACACTTACATACTTACTTACATACTTACTTAACACTTACACACTTACTTACATACTTAACACTTACACACTTACTTACATACTTACTTAACACTTACATACTTACTCACATACTTACTCACATACTTACTTACACACTTACTTACACACTTACTTACACACTTACTTACATACTTACTCACATACTTACTCACACACTTAATTACACACTTACGTACACACTTACTTACACACTTACTTACATACTTACTCACATACTTACTTACTCACATACTTACTTACTCACATACATACACACACATATACACACACACACACATACACACATACATACACACACACATACATACATACATACATACATACATACATACATACATACATACATACATACATACATACATACATACATACATACATACATACATACATACATACATACATACATACATACGTACGTACGTACGTACGTACGTACATACGTACGTACATACGTACATACATACATATACACACACATACATATACTCACATACTTACATACTTACTCACATATTTACTCACATACTTACTTACATACTTACTTACATATTTACTCACATACTTACTTACTCACCATATGCCAAATACACCTGAAGGTTTGTGAAAAGGTGCTCCACTTTTACATCAGCTAAGACAATGTGAACATCGTGTTGCAGGATATGCTTCATTAACATATTTAGTTGACATACGCTTTCTCTTGTAGGGCTGGCTGGATGTCTTTGATGCTAATGCCTGCTGTGTGTGATTGCTCGGACAAACAGTATATTTTCCGTAACATAATAATTGTGTCGTCTGGTGTTTTTGATCATTTGAAATTTAAAATAATAAGAACAAAGCACTTGTGGCAAACAATTCTTCTTTTAATCCATGACGTATGGCGTTGGTGATCATATCTGTCCACGTCCTTCTGTCTCTCGT
Organism: Cepaea hortensis; assembly: GCA_963921405.1. Taxonomy (NCBI): domain Eukaryota; kingdom Metazoa; phylum Mollusca; class Gastropoda; order Stylommatophora; family Helicidae; genus Cepaea; species Cepaea hortensis. The sequence goes on from OY992896.1 coordinate 60,372,009, forward strand.
GCTTCCATTAATTTCTGATATTGCAGTTCCTTCGTGCTGTGATGTCAAACTGTGTAGCATCTTTTCTTTTGGTCTCCCCTTGCCTCACTTCATCTCTAGTCTTCCCGTTGTGACGAATTATTCCAACTTTTCTCTTCTCATGACTTGCCCAAAGAATATGGATTGTCCTCTTGCCATGTGAGTAACCATTTCTATTTGTGAATTATTTTTCTTTTCAAGACATTGTTGTTGCTCTTCTATCTGTCATTCTTCTATAAGACCCACATCTTCAAAGCTTCTACATATAATTCTTCACTTCTCTGCTAATTGTCCATGATTTGTTTTCGTACATCAGGATTGGCTCAATATAGCTCTTAAAAATACCTTTTCTTACCGCGACTAACAACAATAAATTGCAGAGAATATTCTCTATCACAGAAATACTTCTTTTCCTTGTGCTATTATGTATTTATTCTTCTTCTTCAGCGTTCATCCGAAGTTTTTTGGTTTTTTTTTTTCGGGCGTGATTGCGTTGTGCCTGTTTACAGCAGAGCTGCGTTCTTGCGCCGTTAGGCCGACACATCCGACTTCTGCGGGCATTTTTTTGACCTGGTTAACCTTCCCGGCTATTATGTATGCTTCCTGACTACATTTTCCATTTGCTGTTATTAAAGTAACCAAATACTTAAATACATCGACTTGTTTCAAAATGGTTCCATTCACTTTGGTCCTGCATTCTGATTATAATAACTGTTTCTTTGTAATAACTACTATTTCTATTTTTTCTGTTATTCGACTGAGTCCTTTATTTTGACTTTCTGTTGCAATTTATATCTATCATTTCTTGTAAATGTGTCTCATTTTCTGCGACCACAGCCACGTCATCATCATAACGCGGGTTTTTTGTTTTTTAATATTATGCCCACTAACCCATATTCCTGGCATGGCTTGTATGGATCTCAGTATTGATCTCTCAAGACAAAAATAACTGACAAGCTATTTAGTATTAGGAACATATGAGAGGAATCGTTATTGGGGATATCACATCAATAATCATAGATTTGCAGGATGACACACTGTTGATTGCAGAAAACTAACAGGATCTGCAGCATTTAAGAAATGCGGTATTTGCATATATTAAAGTGTAAGAAGACATATTATGGACGTCTCTAATCGGGTAAATGGGAATATTCTTAGACAAGTGAATCGGTATAACTATCTCTGAGCGGTCGTAACATCTGATGGGGCGGGGGAGGGGAGTGTGTCTTGAAGAGATTTGAACAATAATCGCTGTGGCAAAGGTATCCTTTTGTAAGATAAAAAAAAACATACTGACCAATTTTTTTTTTTTTAAATGTCAATTGCAACGAGACAAAGTGTGTTGAAGTGCTACATAGAACCTGTACTTTTATATGGATGTGAAACGTGAGCAATTGTGGCATAACGCAGCCAACATTATTCATTTTATCAACACATGCCGCAAAAAGAGGAAACAACATTAAAAGAAATTGACTTCACAAACGCAATTGGAGATTGGGACTTAAAACTTAACATCAAAACTGGAACTGAACAAGTGACAAATGACGTGGATTCTTGGAAAGATTTCATCAGACCAAGCTCAGAAAACCATTGGATAGGAAAACCACATGACCGCCTTCGCGCCAGTGCATAATTAACATATATTACTATTTCATCAGAAATGTTAATAAGCCCGCACTTTTGTCTGAACTCGCTCCATGGACGGATGTGAGAAGAGTGTGTGACCAAAAATTCAATGGGCAAGGCAAAAGTCTGGATCCGAGGTACGTTTGTTAGCCCTTGATTAGACTAAGAACCCGATGTATCAAGTATCAAGTAATGTAAACCCATGTTTGTGATGTCAATTGAAATGTATGATTATTAATTAAAACCTCTGAAATGTAAAAATGCTCGACTGTAGATTCTAACGACGCAAAGCCATTCCCGGGCAGAATATTCTCTTCGATGAAACTACAATCTCTGATATTCTTAGAGATAATTATTAACTTTAAGAAGTGCATTCTACTACTATATTCTATTCTAAACAACTGTGAGAAGTGATGATTCTAAAGCAATCTTGTGCATTTCACCAGAAACATTGTTAAAGATGCATCACTATCTACAGCTGAAAAGACAGTTCGTGTACTAGAACAAGTGCCTTGTTCTAAAACAGACTTATCTATGCCTATTTACAATCTAGAAAGCTCAAAGTGAAATCAATCTTTCCTTTCTCCTTTATCTATAGAATTAATAGGGTTTGGCGAAATAAATATTTATATTTATGTCAAATTTAATTAGATAAGGGCACACATGAACTGCAACACATGAGAAAGTTGTGCTTCGCGGAACACCATCACGCGCAGTGAACTTAACTCATGACTCAACATAACTTAAAACACAACACCACTCCACACCACTCATCACCACACAACCCAACACTCAACATCACAACAACAACAGGTAATGGAAGAGAGTTATTAGACACAAGAAGAAGAGGTAGTTAATTGGGAAAACACAGAGAATTATTTATACACATTGTAAACACCATTTAGTGGAAGAAATTTTCTAAATGTATGTCATTTATTTACATGCATCTTGACATATTCTCACTCTTGTCAATGTCTTACTGTACACGTTCACTGACCCCGGTCAAATGAGAACTTACATACAGCAGGAACAAGTTGATACAAGGCGTACACCGTGTAATAATCTCTGACCACCCCAACTTAACCCAACACTAGCTCAGAGAGAAAAGGAGGGGAGGGGAACTAGTTCCTACTTCAGTAATTTAGATTTCTTCCGACCTACTTCTTATTATTGTATTGGTAGGAATGTATATATTTATGCGAATATTCATCAGTGATCTTGGTGGCTACATACCAACAACCACCCAACACATCAGCCAATTAACCACCTAAATCAGACCTGAGGGAGGGAAGCCGAGAGAAAGAGATGAACCACAAGTGAGAGGGAGGATGACTTCGCTATGAGCAGAGCATGGGGAGGTCTTCAGAGGAGCTATACGGGCAGACCTGAAGTGGATCCATCAGTCAATGGACCCTGGCTTACCTAATCCTCCAGTCACCAGGTTACTTTTCTCATAGGTAGAACCACACTCAATTACAGGAACACTGATATGTTTATGGTTGAGACACCACTATCATACTTAATATGTACAACATCAAAATGTTTACTATGTTTTCACACTTGTTGACATCTCATATATTGATGCTTGTTATTGATTGTCTGGGACAATGGTCCAATGTGCAACTGTTCTATTACTTTGTGTAAATCACAATAGAGATGTATGTACTGACCAGAAGGCTCAGGCCAGTCAATAAATTATTAACATGAATTGACCTTCTGTTAATTTGTCAAGTTCAAACCTATCTGTATCAACAACTTCTTTGTACATCATGTTGTCAAAATCTAATGTGTTTGATTATGTGTTTGATTGTTAAAGATAAATTAACTCATAATGACTTACTGAATGGGGAAATAAAAAGACTCTACATCTATCAACTGCTCAACATCCATGTTTTCTTCATCTAAATCAGGCTGAGAAAATTCTACAGACTTTCCTCAGATTTGATAAACAATAAAGGGGGCTCCAGAGCTATCAGAATCATTGGAGAAGGGGCAGATTCCCAGTTAGTAAATTACCATTCTTACCAGGGCCATAATCTATATCTCCTAGACAATACTTAATAGAACGAGGCCTGCAGATAACTCAAGGTTCATATTCTGGGGTTATTGAAGATAGAAGAGGATGGGGCTCTACATCTTTTGTTAGAGATGGGGCATGCACTACAGTGATCTCCCACTCCCTTCAAAAATATATGACATATTGGGGGCTCGTCCGGGATGGTTCCCATATGTTAACCTTTAAACAATTATATAAAAATACATGAACACAGTTATCTTTAGATTATTAACACAGTTATTTTCTAGAATGTTTAACAGATACCATGTGGGGTATTGATTGACAGCCACATGATATGAATGACATTTATAGATAAATAAGTGTAGGTGACTGATTTTTACTCCTAGAGAAGGGGGCCATGTTCAATTAGGCTTATACTTCAGAGAGAGTGCTCCAGGTGAAATATATAGTGTGTATCTACTCTACCAACACTACTTCTCTTCCAGAGAAGGTGTTCTTTTACTGTGGAGTCTGAACTTAACAGCATTTCATCAACCACCGGAAAATCTTATCCGTTGGGAAAACTCTGTCTAATTTCAGATTCTTTTCTTTACTAGGAATTAATTGTGGTGACTTCAGTGCCTGCTGCCTTTGGCTTTTCCAGCATTGACAGACAGACATAACATAGGGTGTTTTTAATATTGCACATGCTCTGTTGTATCTTTGCAGATCAGGGACTGACAAACTTACGCGGATCAGACTAACTGCAATTATATTGATAGGCAGAGCAAAGCAATAAATTATAGACATGGCGGAAACTGCAAAGTTTAGAGCCCAAATAACAGAAACATGTAGGGAGTGCGGGTTAGATGGCCTTGAGCTAGCTAACTATGTTTCGGATGCATTCGACAAAAGAGAGAGACTTCAGGCTGAATTGGCTCTCAAAGAAAAACAACTTCAGGCTGAATTGGCTGAGAAAGAAAAACAGCTTCAGGCTGAATTGGCTGAGAGGGAAAAACAGTTTCAAGCAGAATTGGAGGAGAAAGAGAAACGATTTCAAGCAGAATTGGAGGAGAAAGAGAAACGACTACAGGCTGAAATGGAAGATAAGGAGAGAGAGCGTCAACACCAACTGGAGTTGAGGAGAATGGAGAAAGGGAGTGATCCTACACCCCCAACCTCATCAGGATCGCCAGTGACAGAACCACCTCACGTCTCTCAACTTAATTCAGGAGCTATGTCATTTCCTCTGGAACCCTTTAATGAACAGACTGACCACATCGAAGGATTTTTATCACGCTTCGAGGCAATGGCTGTCAGCTGTGGGCTTGAAGAAAGTAGATGGGCGACGAAGTTGGCGCAGGCCTTAAGATCCACGGCGTATGAAGTGTTCTCAAGACTCACTAGAGAGGAACAACAGAACTACACAACACTCAAGACGGCACTCTTGAGCCGATTCGAAGTGGACGCCGAATCTTATAAACTCAGGTTCAAAGCCGCAAGGAAGGAACCGGGTGAGAGCTACGCACAACTAGTGGAAAGACTGAAGTCATACATACAAAGATGGACTTGCTTGGGAGGATTTGAGGAAAATTATGAAGGACTCCGTGAAATGATTATCATTGATCATATCAAGGGGAAAATGCAGAAAAAAATGAAGGCATTCCTAACCCAAAACGGGGCTGACCGCCTGGAAACTATAATCATCCTGGCAGAGAGATTTGAGAAATCTCAAAAGGAGATGGGAGGAAAGGGACGTTCGAACAACACCCCCTCTCAAAACAAAACTCCACAGCCAAAAGAGGGTGAAAACACTGTAGCCACCAAGAAAAAGGGGAAATCCCAGAAAAACACTCAAAATTCAGTCCAAACAGCGCCGAGGGAGGACAAACCATTCTGTACCCATTGCAAGATTAGAGGTCACACATTTCAGAGTTGCAGAAAGAAGCCACCTCCACACACAGCGGCATGTTTGGCCAACCGAAAAGAGAGAAAAGTGAGCACTGGTGAAACGTCCAAACAGACACCTCATCAAGACACATCATCTCGTATTCCGGTTGTGGAATCCATCTTACTAAATGGATTCCAAACGACCTGTTTATATGATACTGGATTATCATATGACTGTGTTGTCTCATCATCCTTAGTTCACCCTGAACAGGTGACAGAGGAAATAGTGGAAATGCAGGGACCACTGAAGAGTTCAACAAATATGTCTCTTCCAGTGGCAAAAGTGAACATAGCCTCGCGGTATGTCACTGGGACGATCAAGGCAGCAATCTTGGACGATCCGATATATCCTGTAATCCTCGGTCGTAGATTTATCGTTCTAGGAGAACCTGTTCAACCTGTGGCGATGGCGACCATGACCACTCGATCACAGGTAACAAAAACTCCAGAACCAACTACGCCAATCCCTCGAACGGAGGAACTGAAGAGGGCACAAGAAGCCGACAGCACCTTGGAACCCTGCTTCAGAAAACTGCCAAAATCACATTTACCTCTACGTAAAGGTGATCTGTTCATGAAGTCAGCACTTCTTTACAGAAAAGCAGGACGAGCTGGACAAGAGTTTAATCAACTTGTTGTACCAACTCAATACAGGACTCAGATCTTAGAGATGGGTCACAGTCTACCATTCAGTGGGCACATGGGTATCAACGCTACTACACAGCGGATTACCACTCACTACTTTTGGCCAGGGATGAATTCAGACATACAACGGTTTGTAAAATCATGCCCACAGTGTCAGAAAGTATCACCAAAACACCGGACACCACCGGCAATGTTGGGTGAATCGCCAATCACTGGAATTCCATTTGAGAAAGTGGCAGTAGACATAATCGGACCTCTCTCAGCAACGAAGAGGCGAAACCGATTCATATTAACGCTTGTGGACACAACAACCATGTGGGCCGAAGCAGTTCCTATGCCCAGCTGTGACTCCAAACACGTCGCTGATGCATTATTAGGAATATTCACACGTCTAGGATTCCCACAAAGGATCTTGACGGACAACGGTTCACAGTTTCGTGGTAAGCTCATGGAAGAGACCTTCAGACTTTTTCATGCACGCCATATCTTCAGTTCACCATATCACCCTCAGTCAAATGGACTTGTGGAAAGGTGGAACGGGACATTGATTAGTATCCTGCGCAAAATTGCCCAGGAGAAGACAGAGGATTGGGACTTGTATTTACCCGCAGCTTTATTCGCTTACAGGGAAGTACCCCATCACTCAACAGGTTTTGCTCCAGCCACACTGTTGTTTGGACGACCAATCAAGGGACCACTTGAGGCGTTACTGCGAACATGGACTGATAATACTACAGATGATACAGTCGTGACTGCATCTACATATGTTGCCGAGTTGAAAAATCGTTTACAACACAGTTGGAAACAAGCGAATGTCAATCTACGTCAAGCCAGACGAAGAATTGCTCGTAACTTCAACCGCAAGGCAAAGGATAGAGAGTTAGAGGTAGGAGAGAAGGTGATGTTGCTGCTTCCAACCAGTCAGAATAAGCTGCAAATAGGATGGAGAGGACCTTATGTAGTGACGGAGAAGATCTCACGTACCAACTACAGAATTTCAGTCAAAGGCAAGATGAAAGTATTTCACATAAACCTCTTGAAGAAATATCATGAAAGACCCTCAACCACCGAACCTGCACATCTGATGGCCATGAGTGTGGCTACTGAAGTCGAAGAAGGATCAACAATGGGAGTCGAGTGCCAACTGCAAGCCAAAGAGACCTTTAAGGATGTGGAAATCAATCCCAACTTAACAAAGGATCAGCAAAAGCAGATTAGGGAACTTATGGCAAAATATGCAGAAGTACTTACTGATAAGCCAGGAAGAACTGATTTGGAGGAATTTGACATGAAGTTGAATGACACAGTGCCTGTGCGAGTCAAGACTTACCCAGTTCCTTATGCAAAGCAAAAGACTTTAGAGGAAGAAATACAACAGCTGCTCACCGCAGGAATAATCTCACCATCTGAATCACCTTACAGTGCTAGCGTCGTATTATTGAGAAAGCCAAGTGGAGAACATAGATTGTGCATCGATTATCGACAGCTCAATGCTATAACTGAATTCCAAGCAGAACCTCTGCCTGATCAGAATAAACTCTTCACAGCACTCAACCGAGCTAAGTACTTTACTAGGATTGATCTCAGTAAGGGATATTACCAGATTCCTGTAAAACCGGAAGTTAGACCATGGTTAGCTTTCAGCACGCCTGGAGGACACTATGAGTTCAACGTTCTTCCATTCGGATTAAGTAATGCTCCCAGCGTCTTTACACGTATGATGAGAAAATTACTTGACCCACTACAGCATCCAGACATCAGTCACTTCATGGATGACATCCTGATCGCAACTGAAACATTTGAAGAGCATGTAGAAACCCTGCATCTTTTGTTCAGGCGCCTCAGAGAAACTGGATTGACGGCTAGACCAAAGAAGTGTCAGATAGGATTCCAAGAATTGGACTTTCTAGGTCATAAGATATCTCATGGACTGATAACTCCACAAGAGGGAAATGTGGACAAACTCCAGAGAGCACCTCGTCCAAAAACAAAGAAGGATGTAAGATCATTTGTATCCTTATGTGGATTCTATCAAAAATACATCAAGGACTTCAATACTCTGTCAGCACCTTTAACGGATCTTACCAAAAAGGGGAAACCAGAGAAAGTCACTTGGTCAGCTGACTGTGAGAGAGCTTTCACAGCATTAAAGCAGGCATTAACTGCTCATCCAGTCTTACATCTACCAGACCTCGACCAACCATTCGTGCTGCGCACCGATGCCAAAAACATAGGAATTGGGGCAACGCTGTTGCAGAGAAAGGGAGATGTACCATCAGAGCTATTCCCTGTAGCCTATGCTAGCAGGAAATTGAATGCAGCAGAGAGAAATTACAGTACTATCGAGAGAGAATGTCTTGCGCTCGTATGGAGTGTACAGAAATTTCAAGCATACCTATATGGCAGACACTTCACAGTGCAATGTGACCATCAACCACTCATGTTTCTCGCAGCATCTAAGACTCTGAATGCCCGACTTATGAGGTGGTCGCTGCTTCTTCAACCTTACTCGTTCCAGGTTGAGTATGTTCCTGGGAAAATGAATGTGGGAGCGGACTTCCTGAGTCGACACCCAGTGCCTGATGAACCAGGTCAATCAGATGCAGAAGAGAATACAAGGGAGGAAAAATAGGAACAACTTGATAACTGAAAATGTTGGAAACATAGTTCCATACCATAGAACAATCTGGAGTGGGGCCATGTGGCATAACGCAGCCAACATTATACATTTTATCAACACATGCCGCAAAAAGAGGAAACAACATTAAAAGAAATTGACTTCACAAACGCAATTGGAGATTGGGACTTAAAACTTAACATCAAAACTGGAACTGAACAAGTGACAAATGACGTGGATTCTTGGAAAGATTTCATCAGACCAAGCTCAGAAAACCATTGGATAGGAAAACCACATGACCGCCTTCGCGCCAGTGCATAATTAACATATATTACTATTTCATCAGAAATGTTAATAAGCCCGCACTTTTGTCTGAACTCGCTCCATGGACGGATGTGAGAAGAGTGTGTGACCAAAAATTCAATGGGCAAGGCAAAAGTCTGGATCCGAGGTACGTTTGTTAGCCCTTGATTAGACTAAGAACCCGATGTATCAAGTATCAAGTAATGTAAACCCATGTTTGTGATGTCAATTGAAATGTATGATTATTAATTAAAACCTCTGAAATGTAAAAATGCTCGACTGTAGATTCTAACGACGCAAAGCCATTCCCGGGCAGAATATTCTCTTCGATGAAACTACAATCTCTGATATTCTTAGAGATAATTATTAACTTTAAGAAGTGCATTCTACTACTATATTCTATTCTAAACAACTGTGAGAAGTGATGATTCTAAAGCAATCTTGTGCATTTCACCAGAAACATTGTTAAAGATGCATCACTATCTACAGCTGAAAAGACAGTTCGTGTACTAGAACAAGTGCCTTGTTCTAAAACAGACTTATCTATGCCTATTTACAATCTAGAAAGCTCAAAGTGAAATCAATCTTTCCTTTCTCCTTTATCTATAGAATTAATAGGGTTTGGCGAAATAAATATTTATATTTATGTCAAATTTAATTAGATAAGGGCACACATGAACTGCAACACATGAGAAAGTTGTGCTTCGCGGAACACCATCACGCGCAGTGAACTTAACTCATGACTCAACATAACTTAAAACACAACACCACTCCACACCACTCATCACCACACAACCCAACACTCAACATCACAACAACAACAGGTAATGGAAGAGAGTTATTAGACACAAGAAGAAGAGGTAGTTAATTGGGAAAACACAGAGAATTATTTATACACATTGTAAACACCATTTAGTGGAAGAAATTTTCTAAATGTATGTCATTTATTTACATGCATCTTGACATATTCTCACTCTTGTCAATGTCTTACTGTACACGTTCACTGACCCCGGTCAAATGAGAACTTACATACAGCAGGAACAAGTTGATACAAGGCGTACACCGTGTAATAATCTCTGACCACCCCAACTTAACCCAACACTAGCTCAGAGAGAAAAGGAGGGGAGGGGAACTAGTTCCTACTTCAGTAATTTAGATTTCTTCCGACCTACTTCTTATTATTGTATTGGTAGGAATGTATATATTTATGCGAATATTCATCAGTGATCTTGGTGGCTACATACCAACAACCACCCAACACATCAGCCAATTAACCACCTAAATCAGACCTGAGGGAGGGAAGCCGAGAGAAAGAGATGAACCACAAGTGAGAGGGAGGATGACTTCGCTATGAGCAGAGCATGGGGAGGCCTTCAGGGGAGCTATACGGGCAGACCTGAAGTGGATCCATCAGTCAATGGACCCTGGCTTACCTAATCCTCCAGTCACCAGGTTACTTTTCTCATAGGTAGAACCACACTCAATTACAGGAACACTGATATGTTTATGGTTGAGACACCACTATCATACTTAATATGTACAACATCAAAATGTTTACTATGTTTTCACACTTGTTGACATCTCATATATTGATGCTTGTTATTGATTGTCTGGGACAATGGTCCAATGTGCAACTGTTCTATTACTTTGTGTAAATCACAATAGAGATGTATGTACTGACCAGAAGGCTCAGGCCAGTCAATAAATGATTAACATGAATTGACCTTCTGTTAATTTGTCAAGTTCAAACCTATCTGTATCAACAACTTCTTTGTACATCATGTTGTCAAAATCTAATGTGTTTGATTATGTGTTTGATTGTTAAAGATAAATTAACTCATAATGACTTACTGAATGGGGAAATAAAAAGACTCTACATCTATCAACTGCTCAACATCCATGTTTTCTTCATCTAAATCAGGCTGAGAAAATTCTCCAGACTTTCCTCAGATTTGATAAACAATAAAGGGGGCTCCAGAGCTATCAGAATCATTGGAGAAGGGGCAGATTCCCAGTTAGTAAATTACCATTCTTACCAGGGCCATAATCTATATCTCCTAGACAATACTTAATAGAACGAGGCCTGCAGATAACTCAAGGTTCATATTCTGGGGTTATTGAAGATAGAAGAGGATGGGGCTCTACATCTTTTGTTAGAGATGGGGCATGCACTACAGTGATCTCCCACTCCCTTCAAAAATATATGACATATTGGGGGCTCGTCCGGGATGGTTCCCATATGTTAACCTTTAAACAATTATATAAAAATACATGAACACAGTTATCTTTAGATTATTAACACAGTTATTTTCTAGAATGTTTAACAGATACCATGTGGGGTATTGATTGACAGCCACATGATATGAATGACATTTATAGATAAATAAGTGTAGGTGACTGATTTTTACTCCTAGAGAAGGGGGCCATGTTCAATTAGGCTTATACTTCAGAGAGAGTGCTCCAGGTGAAATATATAGTGTGTATCTACTCTACCAACACTACTTCTCTTCCAGAGAAGGTGTTCTTTTACTGTGGAGTCTGAACTTAACAGCATTTCATCAACCACCGGAAAATCTTATCCGTTGGGAAAACTCTGTCTAATTTCAGATTCTTTTCTTTACTAGGAATTAATTGTGGTGACTTCAGTGCCTGCTGCCTTTGGCTTTTCCAGCATTGACAGACAGACATAACATAGGGTGTTTTTAATATTGCACATGCTCTGTTGTATCTTTGCAGATCAGGGACTGACAAACTTACGCGGATCAGACTAACTGCAATTATATTGATAGGCAGAGCAAAGCAATAAATTATAGACATGGCGGAAACTGCAAAGTTTAGAGCCCAAATAACAGAAACATGTAGGGAGTGCGGGTTAGATGGCCTTGAGCTAGCTAACTATGTTTCGGATGCATTCGACAAAAGAGAGAGACTTCAGGCTGAATTGGCTCTCAAAGAAAAACAACTTCAGGCTGAATTGGCTGAGAAAGAAAAACAGCTTCAGGCTGAATTGGCTGAGAGGGAAAAACAGTTTCAAGCAGAATTGGAGGAGAAAGAGAAACGATTTCAAGCAGAATTGGAGGAGAAAGAGAAACGACTACAGGCTGAAATGGAAGATAAGGAGAGAGAGCGTCAACACCAACTGGAGTTGAGGAGAATGGAGAAAGGGAGTGATCCTACACCCCCAACCTCATCAGGATCGCCAGTGACAGAACCACCTCACGTCTCTCAACTTAATTCAGGAGCTATGTCATTTCCTCTGGAACCCTTTAATGAACAGACTGACCACATCGAAGGATTTTTATCACGCTTCGAGGCAATGGCTGTCAGCTGTGGGCTTGAAGAAAGTAGATGGGCGACGAAGTTGGCGCAGGCCTTAAGATCCACGGCGTATGAAGTGTTCTCAAGACTCACTAGAGAGGAACAACAGAACTACACAACACTCAAGACGGCACTCTTGAGCCGATTCGAAGTGGACGCCGAATCTTATAAACTCAGGTTCAAAGCCGCAAGGAAGGAACCGGGTGAGAGCTACGCACAACTAGTGGAAAGACTGAAGTCATACATACAAAGATGGACTTGCTTGGGAGGATTTGAGGAAAATTATGAAGGACTCCGTGAAATGATTATCATTGATCAGATCAAGGGGAAAATGCAGAAAAAAATGAAGGCATTCCTAACCCAAAACGGGGCTGACCGCCTGGAAACTATAATCATCCTGGCAGAGAGATTTGAGAAATCTCAAAAGGAGATGGGAGGAAAGGGACGTTCGAACAACACCCCCTCTCAAAACAAAACTCCACAGCCAAAAGAGGGTGAAAACACTGTAGCCACCAAGAAAAAGGGGAAATCCCAGAAAAACACTCAAAATTCAGTCCAAACAGCGCCGAGGGAGGACAAACCATTCTGTACCCATTGCAAGATTAGAGGTCACACATTTCAGAGTTGCAGAAAGAAGCCACCTCCACACACAGCGGCATGTTTGGCCAACCGAAAAGAGAGAAAAGTGAGCACTGGTGAAACGTCCAAACAGACACCTCATCAAGACACATCATCTCGTATTCCGGTTGTGGAATCCATCTTACTAAATGGATTCCAAACGACCTGTTTATATGATACTGGATTATCATATGACTGTGTTGTCTCATCATCCTTAGTTCACCCTGAACAGGTGACAGAGGAAATAGTGGAAATGCAGGGACCACTGAAGAGTTCAACAAATATGTCTCTTCCAGTGGCAAAAGTGAACATAGCCTCGCGGTATGTCACTGGGACGATCAAGGCAGCAATCTTGGACGATCCGATATATCCTGTAATCCTCGGTCGTAGATTTATCGTTCTAGGAGAACCTGTTCAACCTGTGGCGATGGCGACCATGACCACTCGATCACAGGTAACAAAAACTCCAGAACCAACTACGCCAATCCCTCGAACGGAGGAACTGAAGAGGGCACAAGAAGCCGACAGCACCTTGGAACCCTGCTTCAGAAAACTGCCAAAATCACATTTACCTCTACGTAAAGGTGATCTGTTCATGAAGTCAGCACTTCTTTACAGAAAAGCAGGACGAGCTGGACAAGAGTTTAATCAACTTGTTGTACCAACTCAATACAGGACTCAGATCTTAGAGATGGGTCACAGTCTACCATTCAGTGGGCACATGGGTATCAACGCTACTACACAGCGGATTACCACTCACTACTTTTGGCCAGGGATGAATTCAGACATACAACGGTTTGTAAAATCATGCCCACAGTGTCAGAAAGTATCACCAAAACACCGGACACCACCGGCAATGTTGGGTGAATCGCCAATCACTGGAATTCCATTTGAGAAAGTGGCAGTAGACATAATCGGACCTCTCTCAGCAACGAAGAGGCGAAACCGATTCATATTAACGCTTGTGGACACAACAACCATGTGGGCCGAAGCAGTTCCTATGCCCAGCTGTGACTCCAAACACGTCGCTGATGCATTATTAGGAATATTCACACGTCTAGGATTCCCACAAAGGATCTTGACGGACAACGGTTCACAGTTTCGTGGTAAGCTCATGGAAGAGACCTTCAGACTTTTTCATGCACGCCATATCTTCAGTTCACCATATCACCCTCAGTCAAATGGACTTGTGGAAAGGTGGAACGGGACATTGATTAGTATCCTGCGCAAAATTGCCCAGGAGAAGACAGGGGATTGGGACTTGTATTTACCCGCAGCTTTATTCGCTTACAGGGAAGTACCCCATCACTCAACAGGTTTTGCTCCAGCCACACTGTTGTTTGGACGACCAATCAAGGGACCACTTGAGGCGTTACTGCGAACATGGACTGATAATACTACAGATGATACAGTCGTGACTGCATCTACATATGTTGCCGAGTTGAAAAATCGTTTACAACACAGTTGGAAACAAGCGAATGTCAATCTACGTCAAGCCAGACGAAGAATTGCTCGTAACTTCAACCGCAAGGCAAAGGATAGAGAGTTAGAGGTAGGAGAGAAGGTGATGTTGCTGCTTCCAACCAGTCAGAATAAGCTGCAAATAGGATGGAGAGGACCTTATGTAGTGACGGAGAAGATCTCACGTACCAACTACAGAATTTCAGTCAAAGGCAAGATGAAAGTATTTCACATAAACCTCTTGAAGAAATATCATGAAAGACCCTCAACCACCGAACCTGCACATCTGATGGCCATGAGTGTGGCTACTGAAGTCGAAGAAGGATCAACAATGGGAGTCGAGTGCCAACTGCAAGCCAAAGAGACCTTTAAGGATGTGGAAATCAATCCCAACTTAACAAAGGATCAGCAAAAGCAGATTAGGGAACTTATGGCAAAATATGCAGAAGTACTTACTGATAAGCCAGGAAGAACTGATTTGGAGGAATTTGACATGAAGTTGAATGACACGGTGCCTGTGCGAGTCAAGACTTACCCAGTTCCTTATGCAAAGCAAAAGACTTTAGAGGAAGAAATACAACAGCTGCTCACCGCAGGAATAATCTCACCATCTGAATCACCTTACAGTGCTAGCGTCGTATTATTGAGAAAGCCAAGTGGAGAACATAGATTGTGCATCGATTATCGACAGCTCAATGCTATAACTGAATTCCAAGCAGAACCTCTGCCTGATCAGAATAAACTCTTCACAGCACTCAACCGAGCTAAGTACTTTACTAGGATTGATCTCAGTAAGGGATATTACCAGATTCCTGTAAAACCGGAAGTTAGACCATGGTTAGCTTTCAGCACGCCTGGAGGACACTATGAGTTCAACGTTCTTCCATTCGGATTAAGTAATGCTCCCAGCGTCTTTACACGTATGATGAGAAAATTACTTGACCCACTACAGCATCCAGACATCAGTCACTTCATGGATGACATCCTGATCGCAACTGAAACATTTGAAGAGCATGTAGAAACCCTGCATCTTTTGTTCAGGCGCCTCAGAGAAACTGGATTGACGGCTAGACCAAAGAAGTGTCAGATAGGATTCCAAGAATTGGACTTTCTAGGTCATAAGATATCTCATGGACTGATAACTCCACAAGAGGGAAATGTGGACAAACTCCAGAGAGCACCTCGTCCAAAAACAAAGAAGGATGTAAGATCATTTGTATCCTTATGTGGATTCTATCAAAAATACATCAAGGACTTCAATACTCTGTCAGCACCTTTAACGGATCTTACCAAAAAGGGGAAACCAGAGAAAGTCACTTGGTCAGCTGACTGTGAGAGAGCTTTCACAGCATTAAAGCAGGCATTAACTGCTCATCCAGTCTTACATCTACCAGACCTCGACCAACCATTCGTGCTGCGCACCGATGCCAAAAACATAGGAATTGGGGCAACGCTGTTGCAGAGAAAGGGAGATGTACCATCAGAGCTATTCCCTGTAGCCTATGCTAGCAGGAAATTGAATGCAGCAGAGAGAAATTACAGTACTATCGAGAGAGAATGTCTTGCGCTCGTATGGAGTGTACAGAAATTTCAAGCATACCTATATGGCAGACACTTCACAGTGCAATGTGACCATCAACCACTCATGTTTCTCGCAGCATCTAAGACTCTGAATGCCCGACTTATGAGGTGGTCGCTGCTTCTTCAACCTTACTCGTTCCAGGTTGAGTATGTTCCTGGGAAAATGAATGTGGGAGCGGACTTCCTGAGTCGACACCCAGTGCCTGATGAACCAGGTCAATCAGATGCAGAAGAGAATACAAGGGAGGAAAAATAGGAACAACTTGATAACTGAAAATGTTGGAAACATAGTTCCATACCATAGAACAATCTGGAGTGGGGCCATGTGGCATAACGCAGCCAACATTATACATTTTATCAACACATGCCGCAAAAAGAGGAAACAACATTAAAAGAAATTGACTTCACAAACGCAATTGGAGATTGGGACTTAAAACTTAACATCAAAACTGGAACTGAACAAGTGACAAATGACGTGGATTCTTGGAAAGATTTCATCAGACCAAGCTCAGAAAACCATTGGATAGGAAAACCACATGACCGCCTTCGCGCCAGTGCATAATTAACATATATTACTATTTCATCAGAAATGTTAATAAGCCCGCACTTTTGTCTGAACTCGCTCCATGGACGGATGTGAGAAGAGTGTGTGACCAAAAATTCAATGGGCAAGGCAAAAGTCTGGATCCGAGGTACGTTTGTTAGCCCTTGATTAGACTAAGAACCCGATGTATCAAGTATCAAGTAATGTAAACCCATGTTTGTGATGTCAATTGAAATGTATGATTATTAATTAAAACCTCTGAAATGTAAAAATGCTCGACTGTAGATTCTAACGACGCAAAGCCATTCCCGGGCAGAATATTCTCTTCGATGAAACTACAATCTCTGATATTCTTAGAGATAATTATTAACTTTAAGAAGTGCATTCTACTACTATATTCTATTCTAAACAACCGTGAGAAGTGATGATTCTAAAGCAATCTTGTGCATTTCACCAGAAACATTGTTAAAGATGCATCACTATCTACAGCTGAAAAGACAGTTCGTGTACTAGAACAAGTGCCTTGTTCTAAAACAGACTTATCTATGCCTATTTACAATCTAGAAAGCTCAAAGTGAAATCAATCTTTCCTTTCTCCTTTATCTATAGAATTAATAGGGTTTGGCGAAATAAATATTTATATTTATGTCAAATTTAATTAGATAAGGGCACACATGAACTGCAACACATGAGAAAGTTGTGCTTCGCGGAACACCATCACGCGCAGTGAACTTAACTCATGACTCAACATAACTTAAAACACAACACCACTCATCACCACACAACCCAACACTCAACATCACAACAACAACAGGTAATGGAAGAGAGTTATTAGACACAAGAAGAAGAGGTAGTTAATTGGGAAAACACAGAGAATTATTTATACACATTGTAAACACCATTTAGTGGAAGAAATGTTCTAAATGTATGTCATTTATTTACATGCATCTTGACATATTCTCACTCTTGTCAATGTCTTACTGTACACGTTCACTGACCCCGGTCAAATGAGAACTTACATACAGCAGGAACAAGTTGATACAAGGCGTACACCGTGTGATAATCTCTGACCACCCCAACTTAACCCAACACTAGCTCAGAGAGAAAAGGAGGGGAGGGGAACTAGTTCCTACTTCAGTAATTTAGATTTCTTCCGACCTACTTCTTATTATTGTATTGGTAGGAATGTATATATTTATGCGAATATTCATCAGTGATCTTGGTGGCTACATACCAACAACCACCCAACACATCAGCAAATTAACCACCTAAATCAGACCTGAGGGAGGGAAGCCGAGAGAAAGAGATGAACCACAAGTGAGAGGGAGGATGACTTCGCTATGAGCAGAGCATGGGGAGGCCTTCAGAGGAGCTATACGGGCAGACCTGAAGTGGATCCATCAGTCAATGGACCCTGGCTTACCTAATCCTCCAGTCACCAGGTTACTTTTCTCATAGGTAGAACCACACCCAATTACAGGAACACTGATATGTTTATGGTTGAGACACCACTATCATACTTAATATGTACAACATCAAAATGTTTACTATGTTTTCACACTTGTTGACATCTCATATATTGATGCTTGTTATTGATTGTCTGGGACAATGGTCCAATGTGCAACTGTTCTATTACTTTGTGTAAATCACAATAGAGATGTATGTACTGACCAGAAGGCTCAGGCCAGTCAATAAATGATTAACATGAATTGACCTTCTGTTAATTTGTCAAGTTCAAACCTATCTGTATCAACAACTTCTTTGTACATCATGTTGTCAAAATCTAATGTGTTTGATTATGTGTTTGATTGTTAAAGATAAATTAACTCATAATGACTTACTGAATGGGGAAATAAAAAGACTCTACATCTATCAACTGCTCAACATCCATGTTTTCTTCATCTAAATCAGGCTGAGAAAATTCTCCAGACTTTCCTCAGATTTGATAAACAATAAAGGGGGCTCCAGAGCTATCAGAATCATTGGAGAAGGGGCAGATTCCCAGTTAGTAAATTACCATTCTTACCAGGGCCATAATCTATATCTCCTAGACAATACTTAATAGAACGAGGCCTGCAGATAACTCAAGGTTCATATTCTGGGGTTATTGAAGATAGAAGAGGATGGGGCTCTACATCTTTTGTTAGAGATGGGGCATGCACTACAGTGATCTCCCACTCCCTTCAAAAATATATGACAGCAATGAGCAGACAAACTGACAAACATCTAATGGCAGTGAAAATGTGGTGTCTGAGGAAAATTCAAAGAATACTTTGTAGAGACAGAAAAACCAATGAACCTGTCCCACAAGAAATAAACGAAAATTGTAAACTGATTAGAGAAATTAAACGTAGACAGTCAAGAATTTTTGGACACGTTATGAGAAGAAATAAACGAGAGAACTTAGTGACAACTGGAAATATTGAGGGGAAAAGAACAAAGGAAGGTGGATAAATAAATATCTTGATGGCTTGGCCACATGGCATAACCGAGACAAAAACATAGAGTTGATCCACGACTCTGGTGATCTTGTGAGATGGCGATACATGACCGCCATGTTTATCAGCAATGATGGGGATCGGCCGTTCGCTGAACTAACTGGGTTGCCTTATGCAGTAATGTGTGGCTGCTGGTTTTCTAGTGACTGATGCTTCCATTGACGATGAACTGTAATTTTCAGGGCGGACTTTTGTGTTGGCATTCTGGCAGCGGCATTATTCGGCAATGATGATGATTAGGAGCGGCTGGTCGAGTCGCTAAAACGCCGGACTCTCATTCGGGAGACCCGGGTTCGATCCCTCGCTAAGGTGTGGGATTTTTTTTTCTGTCGGGGGCAAAAAGGAAATCCTAACCTGCACAGTTCGCGGCGACTGCACTAGCCAGGCGGCCTTAATTCCTCAGGCTCAAAGGCCCCTCTGCCATACACCGCAAGGTACTATATTGGCAGTAAATGACAGTTTTTTTTAAAATGACAGATGATGATTAGGAACAAATTGAAATAAGGGACATTAAAGGCATGTGTAGGAATCTATACCTGGATGAGAAATGAGAAGGAGGGAAACAGGAGGAGGAACAGAGAAGCGGGAACTTGGGAAGGAGGATGAATAAGAAACAAGATGATGAGGGAAAGTAACAAGTTAAAAAAATAGAAACAGAAGCCGGAGATGCGTTCATATAGTTCAAAACTCCATGATCGCCTTCTCAAGTGAAGTCGTGTTGTACTAGTTAAGGATACATTAGCTAAGATTTAACGACACTGATGGTCAACAATAACCCGGATGTTTTCAATGAGAGGGAAAATCACAAAAAAACCACCTGCCGGGTCCTGTCGTGACAGGATGTATGTATATATTCATCTAAGTGTTCGTCCTGAATATTGTTTTATATTGTTTTGAGAAAGACGTTAACTCCTAGGCCAGGGAGACCGGCTGGCGTTATTTACCGGCCATATTAACTAACGCGGGTCAGCATGGTCGAATGGATAAGAACGCGTGTTCTTTAAACACCCGGTGTGCTGATTCCCAGGCTAGGGGTTCAACCCTTATACCGGACAGTTGGACTAAAATGTTGACCTGTCGCCCTTGACTTGGGGACGCAAATTTCAAGTACCTCTGAAGTCGGAGTGGATTCGCCTGATGGCGAGGGGCACTGTCAATAGGGAAAGCTAATCCACACGCAAAATTCAGTCCATCACTACTATAAATAGTGTGTATCGATTACGCTTGAGGTCAAAGCGAGCGAGTGTTAGAAAAAAAAACAACATTAACCAACAGACAGTGTGACAGAGAGACCGAATTAGTAAACTGAAAACAATCTCCAAGATGAGGCAGTGAGGGAAAATTATGAGAAAAAGAAATCATTAAATGAAATCTTTGTAAAACTACCTACGGAAAGAAAAACAATTGGAAAAGAATGGGAGATGATCAAATCAAGTATTTTATACACTGCAATGAATAACACGTTGATACACGAAGAAACGCAACACACGGATAAAGAAAATAACAAGCTGATGGAACGACGATGTTAAGGAATCTGTAAAAGACACAAAGGAAAAAATATACCAACAAAAAGGGGGGGGGGGGTGAAAAGCAAACAAGATCGTGATTATATCGAATATAAAGTATCAAGAAGACGCGCAAATAGAATAATAATAATAATAATAATAATAATAATAATAATAATAGAGAGAGAGAGAGAGAGAGAGAGAGACTGGGAGGAATATGGAGAAACCCTAAATAAAATCTATGAGGAGGCAACTAGAAACTTCTACGAAATAATTAGTGCAATGAAAACCAGAACAGAACCCTTGGAGCCAACTGAAATAATTAACAGGAGAACCAGTAAGTGAACACATACAAATCCTAAAAAGATGGAGGCAGTATTTCCAACAACATTTCAACATTCCATCAGATGCCACAGGAACCCAAGAATCTGACACAGATGATATCGAAGAAATAGAACCAGACATACTGAATGAAGAAATTAAAGAGACTATAAGATTAGCCCTATTGAATAAATCAACATAACAAGAATAAATACTAAATGAACTAAGTAAAGTAGTAAGAGATGTAGGAATACCATGACTACATAGACTATTTAACAATGTGTGGGTACAACAACAGACACAACGAGACTGGGAAAGCGCCATAGTTATCCCAATTTTGAAAATCAAATGCAGTAAAATAGGCTGCACACAATACAGATGCATGTCACTTTAAAATCAAGCTGAAAACATATTTTGCAAAATTCTCGAGAAAAGATTATGACCAACAATAGAACCCCAGCTAAACGATACATAACTTAGGTTTAGGAAAACCAAAGGATGCACGGGTGCCATCTTTGATCACAGAAAACTGATAGAAAAATCAATTGAATATGTACTTTACTTAGGTTTTATCGACCAAAACAAAATATGACATTTGACAGAGTAGATAAAACAAGCTGTTGGAATTCCTTCAACGATATAGGGTTTAGGGTTAGTACATGCCAAAGAATTTATGTAGAAGCTAATATAACAACAGTGAATGCATTGTAGGAACACACCGAAGACACTTAGAACCCTTCACCATAAGATCCGGAGTACGGAGGTTAGTATGGCCGAATGGATAAGACCGCGCTAGTTCTCAAACATCCGGTGTGCTGATTTCAAGATAAGGCATTCAATGCCTAGAGTGGGCAGTTGAACTAATAAGATGCCTTCTCGTCCTTGACTTGGGGACGTAAATTACAAGTACCTCCGAAGTCGTGATGGGTTTGCCTGATGGCAAGGGACACTGGTAATAGGGAAAGCTAATCCACACGCAAAATTCAGTCCAGTACTACTGGAAGTAGTGTATGGACTACACTTGAGGTCAAAGCGAGCAGGCGCAATAAAAAATATATATATAAAGGGGGTGCGACAAGGTTGTATCCTGTCCCCTCATTATTTCATAACTCACATAGACAGTAAAGACATCAGTCAAACAGGGACCGCAACAACACCCCATGAAGAACAGAACACGGGAGAAAACCAAAGGCAAATTACACCATTAGGGAACTATTTGCGGACGATCAAACACTACTTGCAAAATCAGAAGCAGAACTACAAGTCTAATAAATAGTCTAAACGAAGTGTATAAGAAAGATAATAGGAAAATTAGCATCAGTAAAACAGAGGTAATGGTTTTAACCAAAGAAGAGGTTGAACAAAAAACACAGATTCATCTAAAAGAACAACCCCTGAAACAAGTACAGAGCTTCAAGTACTTAGGAAGTATAATATCATACGCCCTGAAACAAGTAAAGAGCTTCGAATAGTTAGGACAGTGGTTCTCAACCTTTTTTGGCCCATGCCCCCCCCCCTTACCATTTGTTCAGAACGTCATTCCCCCCTTTCGAATTTCCTCCCTATTAACCCCCCCCCCCCCACCTTTACACAGTATACATAAAAATGGAAGCTAAATTTAATAACACATACTAGAACAAGTCTAGACATCTACATAAAACGTGATTTGCGGGTCTACTTTTTCATTAGGGTGAAAAGTACAGAGCTGTAAAATTTAGTGGGAAAAACAATATCGGGTAACCCCCCTGGAAACCCTAACATTCACCCCTGGGGGGGGGGGGGGGTTGAGGACCACTGAGTTAGGAAGTATAGCATCATCAAAAGGCACATTAGAACACGAGATCGATAATAGATGCAATAAGACAAATCAACTCATTAAACAAATGACACCAATATTAAAGAGCAAACACGGTTACACGTATCAATAGATACGGGGGAAAAAATAAGCACAAAATCTTCCTACCAACTATATGCTACTAATGCCAAACCTGTACAATGACAGAGAAAGCAAAAAAAAAATAATAATAATAATAATAACAACAGATTCCTGAAAAAAATACTCAAGGTATGAAGAAAAGAGAAAATCAGAAATGAAGAGTTGAGTGAGTTGAGTTGAGCTAAGAACCGACATCATTGCACTCAGGACATTCCCATACGCGCTCCGTCCCCTCGTTCAACAACCAGCGAAGAGTCATACTGCTATTCGTTCCCACCGCTATCTGATTGAAAATTCTCCTGGTCTCCCCTCTCAGTTTTGAAATTCTTCCAGAACCCCTGTCGGTCCCCCGCAATCTCATCCTTTCCACATACGGGTTCTCAGCCGGTTCCCCTGCCTTTTCTACCTGGTCCCATAGGCGCTCGACCATCTCTCCCTTGTCTATAGATAATCTACAACCAAGAGGTGCGTTTCCTGCCAGCCTATCAGTCTGTTCATTCCCCCGCACTCCAGCAGGGCCAGGACCAAAAAAAAATCCACACAATTCTCACAATATGTGACCTTTGAAGCGAAGAAAGCCAGTCCACACGAAACATTCCTTTCTCTACCTTACTAAGCAAACTCCTTGCGCCCGTTATGAATGCAATGTGTGTTGCAGTGGTCCTCTCTAACCACCGGGATGCCCCTGTTACTGCTTCCACCTCCATTCTCATGCTGGAGGTCGTAGTCTCATGTGCCAGACTCTCCTTTTTCAAGCATAGTCCATTAGCCTTCACGATGAAACCCCAACCACCAGGTCTGTTTTTTCACCACTGACCTATCAGTGTGGATCACTGTGTCACCTAGATAATGTGTTGGTCTGGATTAGTTGCTACACCTCAAACTCAGTGTGGCCCGCTGCCCATTCTTTGCACTCACGACTCAATGTTACTATTACATTGTGCCCACCCGGCATGTCTTCCAGTACTTTAACCCACTATTTTTTCACGATTGGTGGTCTCTAGATCATACACCTGGCTTACAGATATTTATGCCTGTGTCATCCAGAACCTACCTCGTCTTAGTCTATAATCCTTGACCATACCCACGGATTCATGCAGGGGGTGATCCCTATCTGCAGCAACTTTCAGGTACCACTTGGCTTGAAGGACCTTAAGCCTATCCGCCTTTGTCGGTGTCCTTTGTGCACCCCAGGATCACCCGCATGGGCGCACTCTGTATGCGCTCCAACCTTTCAAGCTGGCTCTTTGATACTGCCAGCAGCCCCAAACCATACTCAGTGACTGAAATTATTAACTTCTGAAAGAAACTGTAAACATCCTCTACTCTACCCACGGTTGTTGCCATCGCCCTTAATCTTTAACAGATATACATCTGTCAAAGGTGATTCCCATGTACTTTAATATACTCTCTCTACTAAGAGGACGCCCACTCAATATAATTAATAAATCAAGTCTAAAGTGGGGTTATATCAGCACCAGATTTAATTAGTAGTTCTGTAGTTAGCCATCGCTTTATAAACAGCCGACAATCAAGCCATCGGAATCAACGCAAATTGATCTGCTCCCAAATCGCGAGCGGCTGATTTCTAACCCGTCCATCCGGTATGCCGGAGAAATTTGAAACAGTTCACTAACCCCTAACATTATACAGTCTAAGAACTGGATGCAAGGGTGTCATCGTGTCCTCTAAAAGGACTGGATCATTTGAGAAATCCCCCAATGACCCCAAACTCGATGAAGGAAAATGCTAGCTGCACCTCCTCGTGGTATAGGACATAAAACAAACTATAATGTGGAAAACCAAGCTCTGGGGACCAAGTATCCACCGGGATAAGTAGACACCCCTCGGGTGATCTTTGCCGTTAGCTGGAGTACCACAGTGCAGGGTACTCACTTATCCTGGCAACGCAGGTCAGCATGTCCGAATGGATAAGAATGCGTGTTCTTAAACATCCGGTGTGCTGATGCCGAGGTAAGGGGTTCAACCCCTACACCGGACAGTTGGACTAAAATGTTGACCTGTCATCCTTGACTTTGGGACGTAGATTACAAGTACCTCTGAAGTCGGAGTGGGTTCGCCTGATGGCGAGGGACACTGTTAATAGGGAAAGCTAATCCACACACAAAATTCAGTCCAGCTCTACTGGAAGTAGTGTGTATGGACTACTCTTGAGTTCAAAGGGAGCGAGCGGGAAAAAAACCAACATCCTGACCACATAATAAGCTGCCACGCCCACAGCCATTTCGCACCCGTAAACACTCACAATGGTACTAGAAAGAGTATCTCAAAGTTCTAATGCCTTCCTTGACCAGACTCATCATTTACGCGAACTGGGGAAGAGACGAATAGCGAACATGTATGGGTAGTAAGGTACACGGGGCAAGAGAAATGACAAAAGATAAAGAATATTTTTCCAGCTCCCCCACTCATATATGTGAGCGACGTTCTGAAAAGGACGTACTATTTGATTAGTGTGGTCACACGGCGATACAAAGCGCGAGCTTTATTTGGTGACCCCGTATGATCTCTTGAACGGCAGTTGGCCGGGCACGTGATGATGATGATGATGATGATGATGGTGAGGTTGATCAAGGGCAACAACTCCAGAAACAAACGCTGTCAACGCCATATTGCCCGTTCACTTCCGTGTTTGGGATCTCCAGTCAAAGATGGTAGGACGTGTGACTGTGGTAAGTTTGTTATTGTACACTGTGTTCCCTGTCTGTTTATAAATGACACAAATCGTTGGGATTATTAGAGTTTAGTGCATCTTTCAAGTTATGAAATATACGAGATGAGCACTGTTTTACGTTTTTTACAATAGCACAGACAGGCTTGTCGAACGAAATGCTGGTCTTTGACTTTTGTACTTCAAATTGTTTTGAAATTGTTGTTGTGTTGTGTTTAAGTTATTATTATTATTCGACAAGCCTTTGTTATTGTAAGTTATAGGCACATCTGTTTCAATAGTAATCTTATGTATCTAGTGTATATGCGTTACATCCTTGGTTTGCCTACTGTTGCTGGTAGGCACAAGGTGATGCAGGCGAAGGCATAGATACCAGGTATGAAATGATACCTCAGAGTCTCCCCCGATGTGTCTCCATCTTGCCGTGGTGGGGGAGCTTGTGTGTCCCTCTGACCCCATGTGCTTGCCGATGGATGAAAACTACATATCGGACAGCTTATGGGATAGGGGCCAGACTAAGAGAGACACAACCTGCTGCTCTGCGGGTTAGACTGAGGTGAGGATAACAGTCAGAAGTTTAAATCAGGCGCACGAAGGCAGAAGTTCTTGGTCCGGACAAAACACTTAAGGCTCCCTGTCGATGGCTGTGGCTGAACGCCTCTAAGCCACAAACCCTCGGATATGAGAGCCGGGCAAATACCCTCCTACTGAAAAATAGAGGCATGATACTGAGCAAGCTACATGCTCAGGTCTGATACAAGTTCGAAGGCTCTCAGCTAGGGGATATGAGAGATCCCTGGAAGAGAGGGCCAGGCCTTTTCTCGGTCACTGCTGCAAGAAGGTAAGGTGCTGAGCCGGCAGCACATGTAGCCTACCTTGTTAGCGAGTACAAAAAAGTCAGAAAAGTGCCCCAGTCGAAGGAAATGGTTACGAAAACTGTCTGTATCTAACTCATAGAGAGTGTAGACAAAAGTGGAAGAACGTCTCAATGACGCGAAACGGAACGCACGGCGAGCGAACCTATTGCGTTGTCCAAAGTCAAAAATAAAAGCTTACCGAGTGGATGTCGCTCGCAGTCTGACCGCCCCTGGTGTGTGCTTGAGCGATCAGTGGCAAGCGAGACTCCCAACACATGGAAGTGAGGAACTAAAGCAGCCATGAGCAGGATGTGGCAACTCCCTGGGTGAGCCCAGTCTCAGAGCAATATGTGCTGGCTCTGCAATTACAGAAGCCTCCTTGGATAGCCAGAGAATGCCCATGATCTGCCCCTGCCTTCCCTTGAGGGCCGACCGCGATGTCGTTGATCGTTCTATCTTGACCAGCTGAGATGTTGGCGACATCACAACAGTCTAACGTGCCTCGAAACCAGAGGAAGGTTAACCTCATTAAAAAATGCCCGCCGGAAGCCGGAAGTGTCGTCCTACGGGTGGCAAACTAAAAATTGACACTACGCAATTACGTCCGAGTGAAATGTCTCGTCCGAATGTCTCTCGTGCTAGGAACAGCTCTGACTACCTAGTTTCTGAATGCCGCTCTTGTTCGGAACAGCTCTGACTAGGTAGTTTTCCGAATGTCTGTCGTGCCTGGAACAGCTCTGACGGGCGCAACGACAAGCACATGTCCGAAAACTCACTGAGTGGATGGCGTCTGCAAACCTGTCTGGTTTGTGCGGGAATGGCCTGGGGAAAATGAAATGACCAATATATTGAAGTGAGGATTTAAAGCAGCCATGAGCAGGACGTGACGATTTCCCACGGTGAGCCCAGATCCAGGGTGTTATGTGTCGGCCCTGCAACTATGGAAGCAACCTTGGATGGCGGAAAATGCTATGGACTGTCCCTGCCTTCCTTTGAGGGATGACCGTTGTCTTCGACCGTTCAACCTTGGCCAGCATGGTTGTAGATGGCACCACAAAAGTGAGAGTCTCCCAGGAATGCTACCTGGTCAAAAAAGCACGCTACTGTCGGATGTGTTAACCTACGGGTTTCGGC
Organism: Cepaea hortensis; assembly: GCA_963921405.1. Classification (NCBI taxonomy): domain Eukaryota; kingdom Metazoa; phylum Mollusca; class Gastropoda; order Stylommatophora; family Helicidae; genus Cepaea; species Cepaea hortensis. The sequence continues at coordinate 60,399,629 of OY992896.1, forward strand.
CCAAGGGCGCATAACAGACACCGCAATCACATCTGAAAAAACACTCCGGATGAACGAAAAGAAGAAGATACCTCAGAGTAGCTGCAGACACAGATCACCTCCTGGGTGACCTTCTCCTTCTCCTCCTGGGCATGCTGGTGTGCTGGGGAATGAACAGGCTGACAGATTGGCTGGCTCGGCAAAACTTGGTGGAGTATTGATACAGGACAGACGTGGTTGCGGCCTTGTGGGGGAACGTGTACACCTCGGAGGAGCAAATGGATCACCATAGTCTGGTAAGAATGAGGCAGCGAGGTGTGACGAGGGGATCCAGCCGATGATCGACGCTCAGAGGAAAGGTGAGACGGACATATAATCAGATTGCTACTGGAACTATTAGTGTTGGAACTCTTCACTGGCTGTTGAGGATGGGGACGGAGCGCTTATGGGAATGTCCCGAATGCTGTGATGTCGGTTCCTAAATCAATCAATCAATCAAATCTTATGTCAAGGTGTATTATTGATTTTAAGTCTTAAAAACGGCCATGGTGTATTATGTAAGTAATTACAAATAAAATATAAATTTATAAAACTAGTTAAAAGTTTATTAACCAGTACTAGTAAGTAAGTAAGTAGTGTAGTAGAGTAGTTTTGAGTACACTACAGTACTTGTACTACAGCACAGTAGGTGTTTTGATTATTCAAATGTAAACACGCACATATGTATTAGCAGGTTCGATCATGATTTTAAATTTGAGTATTTACTAATGAGACCATGACAGATAGATAGGCCTTCAAAAACAAAATCTAATGGTACCTCACTGATGCCTGAATGTCAATTCTGAGCGGAGATATTCACATCTGAGTGTCAGTATCTTTATACCAGAGTTTCACATTCTGTTCATACTTTTTAAGACTTAAAGTGTGTCCATTTTATCTCCACTTCCGGTTCAAGTAACACTATCAAACTGGTCATTGACAGATTTGAAATCCGACTTCATCCATATGTTCCGTCATGTTAAATTATAAATAAATAGTAGAAGTATACAAATAAATTATTATTGATCTTTAAACTTGTATTTTCTTTAACTTTAGTAGTTCAAATTGCACGGTGTGAGCCTAACATGATCGATATTCACGTCGGCCGTCATCTTGAGTTTCAATTTACATGTCGGGAGAGATATTTGTTTCTACCACCGGTCTATAACGGTCGCGATGAAACTCCAAATTTATGTAAAAATGGATGCATTATTTGAAAATGCATCTAAAATTAACCTACAATTTCTAAGACATGCGCTAAAAATAAAGTTACTTACTTTGTGGCAAGTAATCCAAATAAAAGGTCACGATAATTTCAACCAATCGCTGTGCACGGAATATTAGGCTAACCTTTTCTGCTTAACCTAAGGTGATGTCTGCTATTGTCACATGATATTTGAATGAATGAGTTTCTTCTTCTTCTTTCGTTCGCTTGAAATATGTCTATAACTGCAGTGCTGTCTCTTGTATGAATTGAACTGTCTTTTTCAGTTCACACAGCGGTCCATAGAGTTTATCTTCCACTGTCGTCTCTCTAGGCCAGAAGGTTTGCCTAGATATGTTATATTTTGGGCAGTCTTGGAGTATGTGCTCTGCTGTCTGCGACGCCAATCCACATGTACACATGGCTGTTTCACCAATCTTGAATTTTGTATACATGTGGTTGCGTAATCTATTGTGCCCTGTTCTGAGGCGCAGAATAATGTCTTGTTCTGGTTTATCCATAACGTGGTAGTCATCTTGAGCAGGTTTTGGTGGCTTTCTGACTGATTTGATCATTCTTTTCTTTTGGTGGTATGTTACAGGCACATCAGGCTGTTCTTCTTTGGCTCCTTCCTTAGCCAATTGATCAGCTCTGTCGTTCCCGGGTACTCCACAGTGGGATGGTATCCACTGTATGGTGACCTTATGCTGACTGCTAAGTTCAGAAAGTAGTGTCCTTAGTACTGGCAATTTCCCAGACAGGAGCGCCTCGAGTACTGATTTTGCATCTGTCAATAGCACCACAGGTTGTGTACCATTGCTGGTATTTAGAAATTTCTCTGTTGCTATCTTGATTGCCTCAATTTCAGCATCGTAGTTATGGCAGTACTTTCCTGTCGGTACTCTAGCTGTGTCCCTGGTATTATTTGGGTATTCTATGTACACTCCCGCTCCTCCATTTCGAACAGCATTTTGTGCTGACCCATCTGTGTAGACTCGGATCCAGAGGTCCTGTGGGTATTCTTCATCAAGGAAGCTGAGAGTGGCTGTTCTGCGCTGCACACTGTTCTGATCTTCCTTGTCAAATATTCCTCTCACTTTTGTCTGGATTTGTAATGATAGTCTATGCTCATCTTTCCATGGAGTTCGCTCTGGAATAGTTGTTAGAGGGATACCAACTGTGGGCAGATCGGTGGTTTCTCTGCAGAGTCGTTTGGCCTGGTGGATAAAACTACTTCTTTTCAACCGCCCCATAGCTAGGTTTTCAAATCTGTTCTTCATAGGGTGGCCTGGCAAGATGAGGAACTTTTCTGCTTGTATTAGCGTTTTCGTATCTCTGCGCTCACTCAGTGCTTGTGTCCTCCCCATCTTCTCCATTTCCACTATAGGGGTTGATCTCATCCCTCCTGTGGTGACTCTAAGTGCTTGATTTTGCACTTTGTCCAGCTCTTGTAGTGTGGTTTTTGCTGCCGAACACCATGCAGTTGACCCGTATTCCAGGTGTGGTCGTATGCTCTGTTGATAAACTTTGCTAAGTATTTTCCCACTGGCTCCCCATGTGGTTCCACTTAGCTTTCTCAGGATGGCTATTTTCCTTCTGGCTTTTGCTACTGCTTTGTTGATGTGCTTTCTCCATGTCAGCCTGCCATCAAATGTTACTCCAAGGTATGTTGGTTCTTTATCTTCTCGTAGGGGTGTTCCATTTATCTGGATGGTCCCTGCCTTTTGTTTTGGAGAGAGGGTAAATAGGGTGGTGCTGCACTTGTCAGTGTTTATGCTGACACACCATCTATTTGCCTATGCAACAAATGTATCTACAGCTCTTTGTAGTAATCTGGTGGCCACTGATGCATGTTCATGTGTGCTCCATAGAACCAGGTCATCGGCATACATTGCGGCTTTAATTCCATACGGTAGATTAGCAACGAGATCATTGATGAAGATTAGAAAGAGCGTGGGGGACAATACTCCACCCTGGGGAACTCCGTGACGCAGTAGTACTTTCTTGCTCTTTAGTCCGTCTATCTGTACTCGGACTCTTCTGTTGTGCAAGTATGCTTTCACCCATTTGTACATTCTTCCATTGACTTTGCAGTTTCTCAGTTTATTCATCAGACCTTCTTTCCAGACTTTGTCAAAGGCTTTCTTCAAATCTATCCATGCCGCAAACACCAGCTTCTTCTCTTGGAATGCATCCTCAATTTCTTGAGAGAGGTAGGTTGTCTGATCTTCCGTAGAGTAGCACTGCCTAAAGCCAGCCTGCTGTGGCACAAGGATGTTTTTACTTTCAATGTACCACTGCAGTCTGTGATTGATGATGCGCTCCAGTGTTTCGCAGAGACAGCTGGTGAGGCTAATTGGTCTGTAGCTAGAGGCAATGGAACTATCTTTCCCTGATTTTAGGAGGGGTATCATGATTGCTTCTCTCCAGGCTTGTGGAACACTGCCTAAGGTCCAACTGTTATTGAAGATCTGCAACAGCTTTGCTTTGGCCTCTGTTCCTAGGTTCCTGATCATTTCATTGGAGATACCATCAGCTCCTGGTGACTTTCTCATTTTCAGTTTTGATATGGCTAGCTCCAGTTTGCTGATTGTGATGGGTGCCTCCAGAACTTCATGTACTATTTCCTTCTGTCCTGTATGTTGCCGTTTCTCTTGAATCTATTGTTGTTTCTCTGGACTGATTTTGATATTGTTATCTTGTGCGAATGAGTCCGCAAAATGGTCAGCTGCTTGCTTTCTTGTTAAGATGTTTCCATCTTTATGTAGTGCAATTTTTGAGTTTCTACCTGTGCCCTCATCGTTAAGTTGTTTTATTAGCTTCCACAATTTCCTTGTGTCTCTTTCAAAGTTCAGAGACTCTGTTTTCTCCTGCCAGCTTTTCCGTCTAGCCTGCAGCTTGGCCCTTTGAAATTTGGCTTTTGCATGCTGGAATTTATTGTGGTGCTCTTGGCTGGGTGTGGCCTCTGCTTGCTTTCTACATACTTCCACATCATTATGAAACTGTTCCAGTTCACTACTCCAGTAGGGTTTATATTGTTTACGGGCTCCTCTTGGTACTGTTTCTCGCGCTGCCTGAAGTATGCATTTCCCAAACTCTTCAACTACTTTATTTATGTCTTTCTCAGTGTTCAGGTTTCTAACCAGTATGCTGGTGCGATGCTTGTACACTGCCCAGTCTGCTTTCTTGTAGTTCCACCTCGAGAGGGTGCTGCTTTCACTTACAAGCTCATTTTCTACAGTTAGAAAGACTGGTCGATGGTCACTGCCACCTAGTCGTTTCCCAACAATTTGTGTAATGTTCCACTCCAGGTCTGGTGAATGAAAAGCCAGGTCAGGTGTAGTTGTAGAGTGCCATGATCTCGAGTAGAAAGTATGTGGGTCGGACGGCTTGTTAACCAAGATGAATCTATTCTCATCCTGCCAGTCTTCCAGTCTCTCTCCTCTCTGGTCCATGTGATCATAGCCCCAACTCTGCGAGTGGCTGTTGAAATCGCCGCACACAATCATTTTTTCTGTTAATGGTAGTGTGTCCAGTGCCTGTGGACGGTCACTTGGACAGTAGTAATTGATCAGATGTAGGTCTGTATAGCCTGTTTTAAGTTTAAGTGTCTGATACTCAGTCCCTTCCATATAGACTTCGATTTGGGAAGCAGTGATGTTATTTTTTACAAGGGTAAGTATCCCACCTTTTCGCCTGTCCTTTTGGTCAGATCGGTAACACTGGTAGCCTCTGATTTTGAAGGCTATATTTTCGTTGAGGTGAGTTTCTTGCAAGCAACATATGCTTACTTTTTCTTTGTCCAGGATGTTTTCTAATTCTACTTTTTTGTTGCTGACTCCCTCCGCATTCCAGTGCATTATTTTAAGTCTTAGTTTAGTATGGCCAGCTGTTCTATTCTCATGTCCCCTGGCTCCACAGGACATCTGAGAAGGACCTCCAGTAGTTGGGGTTGGACCCTTTCGAGACATAGGGCCCGGCACTGCACCTGCCTGGGGGTCCAAAGCAGGGCGAGCACCATAACGTTTAGCAGCAGTCGACATATTCCATTTTGCGTAATTGCGTGGCATCCTGATTTCTGTGGTGCGCCTCCTGGCCGGTTGCCTCCGTCTTCAGCACCTTTCCTTTGCTAGAGCAGACTGTGGTCTCACTCGAGTTTAGATGTGTACACACGCACACACGTGTCTGCACATGCCTGTATGTGTATACACATCTAGAGCACACTGGTTATTTTCCGGCGCCAGATACTCGCCGTCGCCCCTTCTCCTGTTAGTTAAAACAGTTCCGCCACGTGAAGTCCAGGAGTTGGACTTTTGCTGCAGAGGTTATGTATTCACGAGCCATTGGGGTATTTAAGCAATGTTGGGCGCTCACCCCAACACTGCGCCCCGGCTACATACAGCAATTTGGAACCTAATGAATGAGTGACACTGAAAGCATGAATGGTCTTTACAGCAGCCATTTTGGGGACACAATGAGTCAGGCTAGGGTGGCGCCGTACATCACTTCCGGTTTAAGTTCGGGTCATGGTACGATCGAACCACTTACATTATGTATCATGTATTATACAATTTTAAAAATAATATCATTCATGTATGCGGATACTGAATCATAGTTAGCTGCATATAATATTTTACAGGATGAAGCATTCAGCCCTATGACTTATTACACAAATGTTTGTTCATCTGTTTGCCATTGATTTCTGAACGGTCTGGACGTCCTGCTACAGCCACCATGTTGGAACCTGATGACATCCTGATTCGCAGAGATAGTCCAATCACAAGTCAACAATTGTCCATGCAACTTTCAATAAGCAAAGATAGCAAGATTGACATTTTCAAAAACCTGGGATATTCAAAGGTTTGTGCAAGATGAGTTCCTCGAGCTCTCACAGAGGAACATAAAGCCCAAAGGAAAACAATTAGTTCGGAATTGCTGTGGTGGTTTGATACGGATAAGAGTGTTTTTTGGTCAAATATTGACAGGAGATGAAACTGGAGTTCATCATTTTGAGTCAGAGACAAAAAGACAGTCAATGGAGTGACATCATCCTCAATCACCAGCAAGGAAAACAATTTAAAACAACTCCATCAGCTGTAAAGTCATGCTCACTGTTTTTGAGAAAATTGATGAGGTTATTCTTGTGAATGTGCTGCCAAAAGAGGGAACCATCAATTCGGAAATTTACACCTAAAAACACTTACAAAACTCAATCGTTGTTACTGCGAGGTTAGGCCTCAGAATAATGTAGATCAACTGCTTCTCTTTCATGACAAAGTGCATCCTCACACAAGTTTGCAAACAAGGGAGGCAATCACAAAATGTGGTGGAATGTACTGCCCCATCCACCTTACAGTCCAGACCTGGCACCATCTGATTTCCATCTTTTCGGTACCCTTAAGAATGCTGTCCATGGTACAAAGCTGAAGACAATGAGGAAGTGATTAATGCCGTGAAGAAATGGCTACGAGAACAGGACAAAATGTGGTGCAGTTCTGGGGTATATGCTCTTGTTTCAAGATGATGTAAAGCCGTTAAAGTTGATGGGGATTACGTTGAGAAGTAGAAATGTGTGCTGCACATGTGCATGAACATGTGACTAAATTTCATTTGTATGTTATGAATGGTAAAAGAGATAATAATTGTGGTGCATAACTTTCTGACCTATCCTCACACAAGTCAATAAAAACCGAAAGTGTATCTAGTCAAACTACTGAACGTAAACTTAACAAGAGATCACAACAGCAAATAATGCTAGTGTTGACTGCGACGTCCTGTAAAGGATACGCAACTAGCTTAGTTTGCCATTACTTTTTAAATGAAAAGTCAATGTTTGAGTACAAGTTAATGCCGGAGTAGGCAAAAAAATGTTTAACTGATATGAACACAAATAAAAGAAATAAAACGTTAGGCCGTCAGTTAATTAATGTTCATGTCATCCTGCATTAAGTGGTATGCCCATTGTTTAACTATCTGACTTCCCTGGTAGTTATTTTTCATTCAAAATTCTTACTGCTAATGAAGAAATTAGAGAAAGATTTCTAGTTTACATTTTTAGTGTTGATTAATTAAGACTTATTTTGAATTTCAGGGAGTGCAGAAAAGAATTCTGCTGCTGATATCATGTTTTGCTATCTGTTTTATATCCACAATTTTGGTAATTGTTGGACTTTGTACCAACAACTGGGTGGAGATTAGAAATCGCAACCTTTACCGCAATGACATCACTGTCCACTTTGGACTGCATAGGGTCTGCTGGACTTCCAGCAATCGATGCAACAACCCAGGAAATGACTACGACCAACAGAGTAAGTTTTGTTTTTGGGCGTTCATTCGCTTTTAACTCAAGCGTAGTCCATTCACAAGCTACTACTTCTAGTGCACTGGGCTGAGTTTTGCTTGTGGATTTAAAACAATTTTTTTTTTAAATGTTGCATATCCCTTACAGGACGTTGCAGTCAACACCAGCATTTTTCAGCTGCTTTTGATGTACTAGGCAAGTTTTCCATTCAGTAGTTTGCCATTGCTTTCTGAACGACCGGCTTACATACCCCCGTAAATTACCAGCACGGCGTGATCTGCTGCCGAATCTCGCACAGCTGTTTCCCCCACGTGGATATACGGGATTACGAACAATATCTTTAACCCCTTGGCCAGAATTAGCTTTCCCTATTACCAGTGTCCCTCACCATCAGATGAACCCACACTCCGACTTCTGAGGTACTTGTAATTTACATCCCCAAGTTAAGGACGAGAAGTCAACATTATAGTCCAACTGACTGGTGTAAGGGTTGAACCCACTACCTCGGCATCAGCACAACGGATGTTTAAGAACAAGCTCTCTTATCCACTCGCCATGTAGACAGACAACAGAGTAAGTGCAGAGCTTTGTATTCACTTTCAGTATTGCAGCCAGTAGGAGCTGTGGTAGCTTGAGAGGACAGGGGTTTGGGTTCAGTCCCCAGTGGTAGCAAAATCCTTTGTTTTTTCTACCAGTACAGATCCGGACTTGACCTAGCCTAATAAAATGTGCCATCTTCTGCTTCACTTCTTTTGGCTTTTATCACCCGTTTGAGTTGAGTTGAGTCAAGAAATGACACCACAACACTCAGGGCATTCCCACACATGTCCCGTCCTCATCTTCAACAGCCAGAGAAGCTTCTATTCTTTGCTTTTCTATTGAACCAACCTTCCCTGGTCAGCTCCTGTGACATGCATTGTAGGTTGAAGTGCTTCTATTCTTGCTTTCCTACTGAGCCGTGGTAATATACATGCATATAAAATGTGTTTAGTTAGTTGCATATACTTTATACACAACATCACAGTCAACACAAGCATTTTTCGGCTGTTTGTGATTTCTTGGCAAGTTCACGTTCAGTATGTTGCTATTGCTTTCTGAACGACTGGCACTCATACTATTGTATGAAAACCAATGTTAGGCGATCTGCTGCCAAATTGCCTGCAGCTGTGTTTCAAATGCGGTATGTAGGATTACGAATTGCACCCACAACACCTTCGCCACAGATCCGGCATAACATGTTAGCCAGGTAATGTTTAGAATGTTCTGGGAGGAATTGGCAACATATGAACAATTTTCAGCTCAGTTTCCAATGAACATTCTTAAACACTGTTTGTCTTGCCTCTTGAATGTCCAGTGCCTCAGCCAGATTGCGGGAATGCAGTCTGTTTCCAGAAGCACCAATTCCAGACAGAGTGGGTTCTTTGTAAGCTCTGGTTTGCTGGTCCTGATGCAAGCAGTCAAGCTATGAGTTGTTGGCTGCATGTATCTCTGTAGCTGCACCATCTTGCTCCAACATCATGTGTTCTTCCGAATGGCGGAGGCATTCAGCATCTCCACAGATGTTGGTTCCTGGTGCCCTGGATAAGTTCTATTGATGATGATCCTGCGCACCACTATGTTAGGTCATCCAGTATCAATTCTCTTGGTCTGCTCTACCTCTTCGACCATTGACCTTTCCAGTAGTTATATATTCCACTGTTTCTCTTCTCATCGTCGGCATTTGTGGCTTTAGATTAGTGAAATGCAGTTTGACAATTCCCTGACGTACCGAGAGCCTTGAGTTTAAAATCAACTGAGGGCAAATTTGAAGCAATTATTTTAGTAGTAAGATGCTTTGGTCATTCAGAAAGCAATGGCAAATTACTGAATGTAAAATTGCTTAGTAAATTACAAGCAGCCAATAAATGTTGGGGTTGATTACAGTGTTCTGTACAAGACAACTTTATTCCTTTCTCATTTCATGACCAAAGAACATTTGTTTGTCTCTTTATTAAAGTTGTATATATTGTTATGCTTAAATTAGCCTTTTCCAGGCACTTGTTAATCCAGAAAGCTCTGACAGTTCATAGAATCTCAGAAATAACATCTCTGTTGCCTCCAAGCTCTTCCTAATTTGTTGATCCATATTCTGGGATTCCCTGCCACACAGCAGAACAGGCTCTCTGTAACTTTATGCAATACATCAGAACATGTTTTATATAACATTATGCCATACAGCAGAACAGGTTCTATATAACATTATGGCATACAGTAGAACAGGTTCTATATAACATTATATCATACAGTAGAACAGGTTCTATATAACATTATATCATACAGTAGAACAGGTTCTATATAACATTATATCATACAGTAGAACAGGTTCTATATAACATTATATCATACAGTAGAACAGGTTCTGTATAACATGCCATACAGTAGAACAGGTTCTATACAATAGTATGCCATACTGTAGAACAGCTCCTATATAACATTATGCCATACTGTAGAAAAGCTCCAATATAACATTATATCATACAGTAGAACAGGTTCTATACAACATTATGCCATACAGTAGAACAGGTTCTATACAACATTATGCCATACAGTAGAAAAGCTCCAATATAACATTATGCCATAGTGTAGAAAAGCTCCAATATAACATTATATCATACAGTAGAACATGTTCTATACAACATGCCATACAGTAGAAAAGCTCCAATATAACATTATGCCATAGTGTAGAAAAGCTCCAATATAACATTATATCATACAGTAGAACAGGTTCTATACAACATGCCATACAGTAGAAAAGCTCCAATATAACATTATGCCATACAGTAGAACAGGTTCTATATAACATGCCATACAGTAGAACAGGTTCTATATAACATTATATCATACAGTAGAACAGGTTCTATATAACATTATATCATACAGTAGAACAGGTTCTATATAACATTATATCATACAGTAGAACAGGTTCTATATAACATTATATCATACAGTAGAACAGGTTCTATACAACATGCATACAGTAGAACAGGTTCTATACAACATTATGCCATACAGTAGAACAGGTTCTATACAACATTATGCCATACAGTAGAACAGGTTCTATACAACATTATGCCATACAGTAGAAAAGCTCCAATATAACATTATGCCATACAGTAGAACAGGTTCTATATAACATGCATACAGTAGAACAGGTTCTATATAACATTATATCATACAGTAGAACAGGTTCTATATAACATTATATCATACAGTAGAACAGGTTCTATATAACATTATATCATACAGTAGAACAGGTTCTATATAACATTATATCATACAGTAGAACAGGTTCTATATAACATTATATCATACAGTAGAACAGGTTCTATATAACATTATATCATACAATAGAACAGGTTCTATATAACATTATGCCATACAGTAGAACACATTCTATATAACATGCATACAGTAGAACAAGTTCTATATAACAGCATGCCATACTGTAGAACAGGTTCTATATAACATTATGACCCAACATATTGACAAATAAGATCATTTGATTGCACACACTGGGAGTTTTTCCATGTCGCTGTTTGCCTGCGAAACATGAACAGTAAATGTTGAGCCTGTATGATTTAGTGTATGTGACATCCATAACTGTATCTGCTACATGATTGTGATAACTGTCTGATGTATTATCGAGATAACTGTCTGCTGTATGATTGAGATAACTATGCCTGTTGTGTGATTGAGATAACTATGCCCGCTGTATGATTGAGCTATGACTGGTGCATAATTGAGATAAGTAATTACCTTTTATTGTTGCCTTGTATAACAAGCCTTGCTGATCACGTTTCTGTTCCTATAGATTCTCTGCCTGCAGTTCAGGGAATTCTAATAACCGGCGGATTTATTACATCAATTACAGCCTTAGTAGCCCTGTATAACTTGCTGCAACATGCTCTTGGCAGATCGAATGGGTTGGTCTCTTTAGGTTGTGCAGCAGGAGCGGGAATTGGCGGTAAGTTTTGAAGTTATAGTTAAAACAAAGGGCCCTTTTCTGTACCTGGAAGTATACTGGGTATCTGTTGCTGTCACCTTATTTTTATAGACCAATCAGCAATTTCTGGGTGGTGTGGTCTTGATGCTGGGTTTTGGGAGTCTCCGTGGCGAAGTGGTCAAGCTGTCTGCTTCACGCTCCAGAGGTTGTATGTTTGATCCCGGGCTTCATCTTTCAGTTTACGAGTGCATTTTTCTCTGAGACTCCTGGGGGTCATTGCTCTAGCTGCAGAGTTTATGCTTTGTGCGATGCTTTTGGCAGGCCGCCTTGCGGAAATAGACCGAGCCATGTGGGGTAAAACCTGGGGCAATGAAGTTGATCCTCTTGACTTTTAAGACCTTTGTTTTAAAGATGCTGGATCAGTTTTATTATCGCCTGTTCAGATATTTGTCACTCATTACACTTGAAGTTTGGGGATTTAGTCAGTTATCTGTTGAGGTATTCTTGCACTCTGGGCAACACCACTGATCTTCTCAGATCCCCCACACCCTCTATGCCTAGGTTTTCTTTTCTCCAGATTTTGCAATGGCAACATCCTCTTCGATTTTCACCTGTCATGAGATTTTTAACTTGCAGATGGGACCTCATGTTTTCGCCCTTATCCAATAAGACTATGTGTATGATCTTACTACCCAAGGGGTCAAGGGAAAATCTGATGTCATTAGATACCAGTGGTTCTTCGAAAAAATACCAAGCCTTATGTAGAGATCCAACTGTATCTTCTAAGTCGGAGAGAAACATCATAACCACTCAGTTATGGCTCTCCTTAAGGAAACAAGCCTACTCAGTCACAATGCACTCAACTAAATGTCAGTGGTTTTTAAGACATTCCTGTTATCTTCAGGGCATTAATCTTCCTCTGTACTCTATTAGTACCTCAACCAACTCACCTCAACATTCCCTTTCTATGCTAATCCTGCACATCACGGCCCATATTATGTATCTCTGTCCTGAATTCTCTTTTCCGTGTGATAGTCAACCCTAGCAGTTTTTTACTGTTTGTGATTTCTTGGCGAGTTTACATTCAGCAGTTTACCATTGTTTACTTAACCACCGGCATGCATACCTTTGTATGAAAACTGGTGCAGGGCTGTCTGCTTCCAAATCATCCGTAGCTGTGTTTCGAATATGGGATTGCAAATTGTATCGTTAACTCCTTTACCACAGCTCTGACAACTACCTATGAGCTTACACGAAAAGCATAATTGTTTGCATTTGTAATCATCATCATGTGCCATGTCGATAGTCATGGGCAGTCATTATTCTTGGGTCGGGTCTAAGTTCTTGTCCCAGCTATGCCATGTGACCAAGTTATCAAGGTGTTTATCTCTCTTACCATCAAGTTTGTACTTTTTTTTGGTTTTTTTGTTGTTGTTCGCATATCCTTTACAGGACATCGCTGTAAATAGCAGCATCTTTCAGCTGATTGTTGATTTCTTGGCAAGATTGCGTTCAGTAGTTTGCCATTGCTTTCTGAGCGGCCAGCTCACATACCCCGTAAGTTACCAACGCGGTTAGAGCCACTACCAATTCTTGTGCAAGTTATGTTCCTCACGTGGATATACAGGATTATGGAGAAAGTCGCTAACTCCTAGGCCAGGGAGACCAGAAAGTTTGTAGTGCCATGGCAAAATTAACATTACACAAACTACCTATAACAATGTTTATAGCAAGAGAGAAGACAAACCTGGTTCCAGCAAATGCAGTTTTATAAGTTTGAATTAAGTTGCATCAAAAACTGACTCCACACTCTGTCCCTATCTTCAACAACCAGTGAAGAGTCCCAATACTAATGGTGCTAGTTGCAGTCTGATTATGTGTCCGTCTGGCCTTTTGTCTGAGAACTGAGCGTCGGCCAGATCCTGTGGTCACTCCCTGCCATTCCATTCTGTCCATGGTGTGTCTGTTCTTCTATACTGTACACAAGATCCCAGTGGGACATGACCACATCTGCCTCATTATGCACAATACCCCACCCAGAGGTGCAGATTCAGCCAATTTGTCCGTCTGCATGTTTCCTTACACACCAGCATACCCCTGGGAAAAGATCCAACAGGTGCTCCCTGTATTTGAATTTGTAATTGTAGCATGCCTATCTTAACCTTACTCAATACCCTACATGTTAGTATCACAGCCTGGGATTCTGAGATAGGTAGCACATTTTTTGTTTATATTTTCATTTTATCTTCATTGTTCTCATTTTTTCATCATTTCATTCTCCTCATCCCGTTCTTATACCTTAATGTAGTCACTGGTGCGTCTTCTCCATGATTATATGTTGTGTTTTGTGTATTTATTTGCACTATGTAAAGCTGCATTACTTTGTGTTATTTTATATGGTTTACTTAATTCTACTCAGGATGCTATGTGAGTCCATTACAATCATATTTGTGTACATCTTATCCTGCAACCAATGGGATACCACAGTCACTGCCTTCACATTCATTCTCAGACTAGATGTGGTATCATATACCAGGCTCTCCTACACTACACACTGTCCATTAATCTTTGCTATGAACCCCCAGGCACTTCTTTTGCCTCTTAGCACAGAGCCATCCATGTAGATGATTACATAAATGACCCTGCCCAGATCTGATATTTCTTTTGGCATCCTGACCCATTACTCTCTCTCAATGTTTTTGAGCATAAACACTTCTCTGATTGTGTCTTCTGCCTGAGACATCCATGATTTTCCTCTTACCGGCCAGTGGCCCTTTACTGTGTCCTGGGTATCATGCAAGAGGTGTTTCTTGTCTGTGGCCACTCAGAGTTATGACCTAGCCTGCTGCACCTTGATTCTGTCTGCAATCATTGGCTAAGCCAGGATGTTTCTCATACACACTATGTTTCTCATACACACTATGTTTCTCATACACACTATCCGTGTGTCCATTGTGGTAAAGTTTGATGGTTGACTGAAAGGTTGCACATATTGCACATTCAATGCAAGTGGCTGAATAATATGGCAAGAATATGGATGGAACTACATGGGATAATGGATGGAACTACACGGGATAATGGATGGAACTACATGGGATAATGGATGGAACTACATGGGATAATGGATGGAACTACATGGGATAATGGATGGAACTACACAGGATAAGGGATGGAACTACATGGGATAAGGGATGGAACTACATGGGATAAGGGATGGAACTACATGGGATAAGGGATGGAACTACATGGGATAAGGGATGGAACTACATGGGATAAGGGATGGAACTACACGGGATAATGGATGGAACTGCACTGGATAATGGATGGAACTGCACTGGATAATGGATGGAACTGCACAGGATAATGGATGGAACTACACAGGATAATGGATGGAACTACATGGGATAATGGATGGAACTACACGGGATAATGGATGGAACTACACGGGATAATGGATGGAACTACACGGGATAATGGATGGAACTACACGGGATAGCTAAGGATAAGACGATTTGGGGTAAGATGGTTGAGGGCCTTGGCCCTACTGGGGAGTAAAGAGTGAAAGACGGATGTACATTACAAGTACCTCTGAAGGTGGAGTGGGTTTGTCTGATGGCGAGGGATACTGGTAATAGGGAAAGCCAATCCATGCTAAAAAACCAGTCCAGTGCGCTAGAAGTGGCAGCACACATATAGACTACACTTGAGTTCAAAGCGAATGAGGCCCCCCCCCCCCCCCCCCCCCCCCAGCCATCATTTCAATTGGTCATGCTTAGGCCACTAGTGAACGCCCAAAAAAAAGTTATATAGATATCTCATTGTTTTCAGGTTACAGTTTTTTCTGTTTTTTGTTTTAACTTGCAGGAATCCTGTTACTGGTTGGCATTATTGTGTTTGCTACCAGGGTGAAGGTCAGGACAGAATACATCTCTGTGGGTTTCGTTCAATGGCTGGGCTTCTCCTTTGGGTTGACCACAACAGCCGGCATCCTGATGATCATTGCTGCAGTTTTTGGTGGTTTGACCGCCATGTCTGCTGCAGAACAAAGGTTTAATATGTGAATGTTTGTTCAGGTTGCTTGCGCTGGTTCAGTCATTTCCAGATAGGTTCTGTTTGTAACACTAGCTGTGTTATATTCTGAAGCATTTTCAAACAGCTCATGTTGAAAATATATCTGGACATCATTTTTGTATTTACTTGGTTGTTATTGCTGGCCCATAATATTGAACAACAAGGTGTGTGAAGATCTTGTGGTGAAACAGCAAACGCAAACACATGTGCTTACCTTACAAGGACCTCAGGCTTAATAGACGTCACAGTGGGGAAAAATACACACAAATAAAATAAGTAATATGACAATTAAGTAAAGTAATTATACATACACTAAAACACGCCGCACATGTCCAACATTTTAGTTACAAGAATTTTTGACAAGAACAACACAAAGAATACTGGTAAGAAAAGTTATAAATTTTAACATGCAACATGTTATATTGTTTATTCTTTTGAAATGAAGAATTGGGGGTCAGGTATTATCCTCGTTCCACCTTGGTAACAGGGACAGACACACTCACTTATTCTGAGTATTTCATGAGCTTATAACATGGTGTATGCACAATGTTGGTGTTGTTCCTTTACCATCGCCATACAAAATTCTTGTGACTGTTGGTCCTTGACAGCAGAGATTGAGATAAATCTTTTCTTTGTTAACCAGACTAGTGTCTGTTTCAATAATTGCCAACTACGAAGTAAAGATAGGCCTTCTTCAGCATTGTATGTTACTTTGGCTCTTCGTGGTCTTTGCATATGATATATTTCTTCAGCCCTTTTCTCCTCTAGAATCGGGTGGAGAGCTGAAGAGAGTATCCATTTCTGGAGAAGGTCATCACAATGGGAAGGTTGGAGAGGAAAATGGAGACCAAGGGTGAAGGTCCCAGGCAGTTTGACATCATGGCATGGAAGAACATCAGTATCAGAAATTATTGGCAGCACAAAAGGGGGGGAATAACCCTCAACAAACTCAGCCCAGTTTGCCAAACTCTTTGCTAGCTCCGTGGCGAAGGAGTTACGGGCACAGTTTGTAATCCCACATACCCGTGTTCGAAACATAGCTGCTGATGATTTGGCAGCAGACCGCCCTGTGTTAGTTATTTTACGAAATGGTATGGGTGTCGGTTATTCAGAAAGCAATGTCAAACTACTGAATGTGTACTTGCCAAGAGATCACAGCAGCAATAAATGCTGGTGTTGACTGCGACGTCCTGTAAAGGATATGCAACTAGCTTTTTAACTGCAGCTCCCTCCATATAATCCCCATTTTATTCATCTTTATCTCTCATTCTCTTCTTCATATCTTTTTAGGTCTCCTATTTTATTTGCCTTGTGAATTCCAGATTAAGGACTTAGTTATCTTCTAGAAGAACTTCCCCTTCCTCTTTGTTGGTTGAGTTGAGTTCTTTAGACTTTTTCATGGTTGGTTACATTTTGGAACTAATGTTTTCTATGAGATGAGGTAGACAGTTCCACGCCAACCCTCCTTAGTCACCTCTTACACCAGTGGTTCTCAACCTTTTTTGGCCCGTGCCCCCCTTTACCATATGTTCAGAGCGTCATCCCCACCCCCACACTTACACGGTATACATAAAAATGGAAGCTAAATTTAATAACACATACTAGAACAAGTCTAGACATCTACATAAAACATGATTTGCGGGTCTACTTACCTTATAAAATGAATTTAATTATTGCGAGAAGTACAAGAACAGTAAAATTTAGAGGGAAAAACAATATCAAGTAACTGGTTCTTGTATTAATGCGATCTTGAAATAATCTTAATTTCCCCCTGGAAACCCTAAAATCCCCCCCCCCCCCCCCCCCCCCCGAGGGGGGGGGGAGAATTCCCCACCAGTTGAGAACCACTGTCTTACACCATTCATGGCAATTTATAGTGCTACTGTTTGCTTTCCTTCAGGCCTAGATAACATACACGCAGTTAAATCAAATATATGAATGATACAGTGAATTGATAGAAACCAGTAGATTCCCTTAAGTGTTATATAACCATTCAGGCAGTTATATAAAATATTTGAATGATACATTGAGTGGATAGAAACCAATATATTTTAACAGAATTGTCCACTTTTTCATAACAACAAATGTGTCAAAGCACAATTTTCATAATAAAAGTATACTTCAGAGGAGGAAACATCCTAACCACTGGACTTGTGGTTGTATCTGTTTTATCCTTGTTACGTGCAGAATCTTTTCTTTCGTTTCTAGCATAATTCATGTCAAGTTCCCCTGCTGTTGTGGAACAGGAACATGGCATACACAATATGTGCTGAGTTCTACACAAAGTGCCACATTGGTTGACCCTTGACCCCAGTAGTTAAATAGTGTGCCAGATTTTGTATCTCTTCATCTTGCAGTTCATCTCTATACTTTATGGCAGAATCTGACATTATATTACTGTAACATTTATGCAAAAGTTCTTGTGATTTGAATATAGATTCTGTCATGCTATTTGCTTCGCAAACATATATTCTGCACACAGGTCTCATAGAAATTCATAGTTTACTTTAAATAGTACTGCTGTGAGTAAAATCATAATCATTGTAATAGTCATATTTTGCATTGAGTGGTACTGCTGTATGTAAAACCATATTCATTGAAATTACTTTGTGTGATGACAGGTTAAAGTTACATAATGTTTTGTTTTAACTGTGTATTCTATTTACAAAATAACTGCAGCAGTCTTTTTGTTTTAGATCAGTTTACTGCGATGTACATTAATACTATATCATGACATGTTGTTGTTTTTTTTTGTTTTTTTGAATATTCATGTCATGAAAATGCCTAGGCCATAATTTTCTTGTTTATTTTTGCTGTTCTTTGAATTGTGTTGAATAAGTGAGATGTTTCCTGAAAAATTATTTCCTTATCTTTATGGTAATGCATATCAATGTTTTTTGTAAAAATTTTATCTTGAAAAATATTTTGACCGTTCGAGATGAAATCATTGTCAGACTCCAAAACGGTCAGACACCACACCATAGCTTTTATTTAAATAACAGTAAATGGTCGAACATTGCAATCAACCCCAGCAACAGGTTAATTTACTTGGCAGTGTTATGTTTGGGAGAAGAATTCTTAAGAGCTATATTGAGCCAATCCTGTTATACAGTAGCAAATCGTGGACAATTTACAGACAATTGAGGAATTATGTGGTTTTATAGAAGAATGATGAGGACACCGTGGACGGATAGAAAGACCAATGAAGACATTATGAAATAAGTTGCCTAACAAAGATAACTGGTTATCGCATTAGAAGAAGACATCCCACATTCTTAGAAAGACCAATGAAGACATTATGAAATAAGTTGCCTAACAAAGATAACTGGTTATCGCATTAGAAGAAGACATCCCACATTCTTAGAAAGACCAATGAAGACATTATGAAAGAAGTTGAGTCACAAAGATAACTGGTTATCACATTAGAAGAAGACATCCCATATTCTTAGGACATTTCATAATAAGAGAACAACTGGAGCGTGTCATCACAAAGGGAAGGTGGGAGGCAAAGAGAGGCATGGGGAAACAAGAGAGAAAATGCTGACAGTTTGACATCATTGCATGAAAGAACTTTGATATCAGAAACGATTTGCATCACAAGACACAGAAGTTCTGTGGACAGACATGATCACCAACTCTACAGAAGCGAGTGACTGGTCAACTTTTCTTCTAAGCTTTCCCACCCACAACATGTGTGGTCACATTACCACAGCAAGTTACTGCTGCAGGGCTTATTTTGTGTTGTTATACGGTACATGTTACAATACATAAGCACACAAGTTCATCGACTGATTCTAATTGATGCACACCAAATGAATTTGAAATCTCACTGAATTAATACATGAAGAAATAACAGAATTTTGCTGGTCTTCTCAATTAGGTAGTTGTACTCATAGTGGAATTGTAATAGAGACCATGGAGCATCAGATACTTCGTAAGGACTTTGTTGGTTGAATGTATCTCTACTAGAAATTTGTTTAGTCCAGGTAATTAAAGCATAAATATGTTTAAGTGTTAAATGGCTAGAGGTCAGCATATGGGGCGAAAATGTTCAAGCATTCGTGGTCAGTAATTTTTACCAAATTATTTTTATCTTTCTTAGTTTCAGCATTCTCTTTATAACCATATAGGATTGCTTGTTGCTTGAGAATTGGACTCCTGTTGCTGAAAGGTTAAGAGCTAAGAGCGCTTGCCTTTAAACTTCATTTGTGTTTATGGTGAGGTAGTACGTTCATTTCCTACACCGGTCTGTTGGACTTGACGTTCAGAAAGCGTGATGTAAAATTGCCTAGAAAATCAACCTGGGGTTGATCGTAATGTCCTGCAAAGGACATGTAAGATTTTTTTTCAGTTAAAGCATCGAGTTTGTTACATATCCTTTACAGGACATTGCAATCAACCCAATCATTTTTTTTTGCTGTTTGTGATTTCTTGGTAAGTTTTTTTCCCCCAGTAGTTTGCCATTGCTTTCTAAATTACCAATGATCATATCATTATGTGAAAACCAGTGCAAGGCAGTCTGCTTCCAAATTGCCCGCAACTATGTTTTGAACACAGTGTGTCGGGTTACGAATTGTGTTCTCAGCCTCTTCAGCAGATCATAAATATGTTTAAATCTTAAACAATAGGGGGCCAGTATTGCTTTCATTATTCCCTGTATTTTGGTTGTGAATCCTTTGGAAGAGTGAGCAATACCAATTTTAAGTCTGAAGCATTGTCGGTTTGGGCGATTCCAGTCCGTTTTATGCAAAAGAAAGTGTTAAATTTGAAATTACCTTGGGAATAACCGATGCTCCACACTTGAACGATACCTGTAACTATGTGTATTAATCATTTCAGCTAAAGTATTATTTATTCTCTTCATATGATATATATGTCATACAAATTGATAATGAAGTAGGTCACTATCAGCCTATTAAGAGAGGGGTTAGACAGGGATGTATACACTCTCTACATCTTTTTTTCCCTGTACAGGGAACATATTTTCAGAAATGTAGATTTGAAAGGAATCATCACTGAAGAGTTGCGCTAAAGTCTTGGCCAGTAAGAAACCTGGGTATGGTCTTTTCAACTCAGAGGTCTATAACCATGTTATAAATGTTTTTGGGAACTTCTGGGGGTCGCCTTGGTGTTACGGATTTTGTACTTTGTGCGATGCTCCTAATAAGTGGCTTTTAGACACTTAATTTGCTAATGCTTCGTTAAATAAAATATACAAAACGCCTTTGCTTTGTTCACATTATGGCCGCAATTTAGCAGCTGTTGAAAGATAGCTGGGCTTGGACTTTTATAACCTGTTGACTGCTGGGTTTCATGAAGCTTGATTAGCTTTCTTACTCTTATATGGTTATGACAGGCAAGGGGAAGCCACAGCAGTATTTTCCCAGAATACATTTATTAGCGGTTACAAACCTAGGTGAACGGAGTAGTAATATGTTTAATCAACAACAAAAGACTATTTCTGGACTGAAAACCTGACATGGCATACCATTTTCTAGACTGTTGTACTTGTGTTTTATCTAGGATATTAGAAAATAGTTCATTCATGGCAGTATTATTTGCAGTCTAAATGTGGTTGGTTAGTCAATTGACTGGTTGGTTGCTTGGTTGGTGAATCCTCTGGCAGACAGTTTTAACTTTTAAGTCATTTGAGCCCTGGAGAGGGCTTGCATCTATTGGAGGGATGTTGGTATAGAGAATTTCCTCCTGGCCCAGTATCAAAGTACTATCTTCATGTGGACCATGTTGCAGTAGTCTACATCCCTTTCCAAACTAAGGAACCAGCGGGGTGTGCTAGGCTGATCCTGGAAATTCTTGATGAGATTTATGTGTGATGTTAAGCCTGTCATATTTCTGATATCATTTGTATGTGACAGTATAAGATTTCATACCCTTACAGCAACATCTGCCATAGAATACTGTTGCCTTTCTTGTACTTTAATGCTGAAACATATAGAAAGCAAGAGGAAAACCATCACATTCATTTCTCCAGTGTAAGTTTATGGACAGTAACAAAGCTTTTTTTTCTTTGGGATGACATGTTTAAAAATGTCAGTCTTTAGACTAAATCATATCGAAATTAGGGGTGACAACAATCAAATCTGATACAGAAAAGGAATGAACATAAAATATGCTAGGAGGCGTGAAAAAAAAAAAAAAAAATGTACAGATAGGTTCATATGCTTCGACCATAGTTATTTTTCAACATACGCAATATGGATCCAACAGAATCTTCTTCTTTTACAGTCCATGCCATATGGCATTGTTCATTATTTCCGTCTATGACCTTCTGTAATGTTTATTGGCAGTAATTTCTGATACAAATATTCCTTCATGCCATGATCTGAAACTGTTTAGCATCTCCTCTCTTGGCCTTCCCATGCTTATCTTCCCCTCCAACTTTCACATTATCATAACCTCCTCCAGTTTTTCCTTTTTCGTGATGTGCCTAAAGAATACTTCACTAAAAAACAGAAACTTCAGTTTATTTTTATATCACTGAAATATTCTGATTACTTACTTGTGAATTGTGGCATTTGTATTGTTAGTTCATTGAAAGAGATCGTCGAAACATTCAGTTTTATCTTAAGTGCCTTTCTCTTGACAGCTTCCTGATAATTTTTGTCATTTTTTTTACTGAATAATATGGCATGGTATTACTGAAACATGCAAGCATAACCAATACAAAATATATGTAATTGCATTTGTTTTCCCCCATGTAACGTGTATGCATTCCAGTTAGCATGTTTATGGGTCCAAACATTCCATTTCATGTGTCTGTACATTCCGTTTAATTTGTTCATACATTCCACTTCACATAGTCAAACATCCGACAAAATGTGTTAATACATTCCATTCATTACGTCCATGGATCTTACTAAATGTGTGAATGCATTCCACTTCATATTCCCACACATTCTGTTTCATAAACTCACACATTCCATTTCATATATTAGCGTATCCTGTTTCATATGTCCATACATCCAACTTAATATGTAAATACATTCCACTTCATATGTCCATGCATTCCACTTTACACGTGCATACATTCCACTTCATATGTCAATAATTGACCATGTTGCATATTGTGTCAATATTTTTTACAATATTTGTATAAACATGATGTGTGTATATCTATAGACAGGAGTCTTCATTATCATTATCATGTGCCTTGCCAAAAGGCTTAGGCATTCATGTCTCTCCACGGGTCTCATGCTTGGTGTTCTGGATCAATTCTTATGATGATATTCCTCCATGCCACTGTCTGAAACAATCCATTGTCATTTCTCGCCGCTTCTGTTACTGATCTTTCTAGTTGTCACAATGTATAGACAGGAGTACTATGTTTGAATTGGTTGTATACTTTACATATATATATTTTTATCTATGTAATTAGTGTGACAGATTAAAGTGATTTTTTAAAATAAAGGTCTTTGTTTGGATTTCTGTTTTTAATTGCATTAATAATAAGTAGACCTGGAGGCTTTTAATGTTATTCTTCTTCGTGTACCTGAGTTGAGTTGAGTCAAGAACTGGCATCACAGCACACAGACATTCCCATATGTGCTCCGTCCTCATCTTCAACAGCCAGCAAAGAGTCCCAATACTAATGGTGTCATTTGCTGTCGTTGTGTGCCTGAGATGTGTTCCGTCATCACAGCTGCAATCTTTATGTATCTGTCCTGAAGCAGTTTGGAGGCTTGTCTCTTAGTGCTGTTTGTGTGTAGCGGATTGAGGCTTGTCTCTCAGTGCTGTTTGTGTGTAGTGGATTGAGGCATCTCCTAGTGCTGTTTGTGTGTAGTGGATTGAGGCGTCTCCTAGTGCTGTTTGTGTGTAGTGGATTGAGGCATCTCCTAGTGCTGTTTGTGTGTAGCAGATTGAGGCCATACAAAGTTCTGACTTCATCCTTCTTCCTTTCTCACGGACAGGAAAATTTACGACACTGACTACACATAAATAGTGCTAATATGTTGGTTGTACCCTTTTGTCTAGATGACATCTTAAAACCATTATGGTGATCTGGTAATCATATATTTATTTTCACAAACATTTTGTGTATATGTATTTCCCTGAGCAGTTAAGAAGTTTCTCGGTTGCCATTGTAGGGATCTCTTCTGAAAAGAGTTTATGGCTGCCTCTTTGGACAGTTCCTTTTTGTGGTTTCCAATTATCAACCTTCTGAACAACAGATAGCACCATCAGATACTCTGGTGGGTCTACTGGGTGTACATGGTTCATGGAAGTGCTAATCTATACAGATGGATCTGTTGTAAAGCAGCAGAGAAGTGCGTGGGCATTTACAGCCCAATCAGCGGGCCGAACTGTTCAAGAATCCAGTGGTGCCCACTCTATGACCACGAGCAGCATGTCAATGGAGGTGATGGCAGTTACACAGGCTTTCATATGGCTGGAATCACAGCATTATACCAACGTGTGTGCACTAAGTGATTCAATTAGCATGATTCAGAAGGTCGAAGTTGGATCTGTACGTAGTCAGTGGACTGAGTCGCTGCGGAAATCTGTTGTCTGTAAAGTCACCTTCATCTTCGTCCCGGGACATGCAGGAGTCGAGGGAAATGAATGAGCTGATAAACTGGCTGGCTCTGCACCCCCTGTAGATGGCCAGCCCATGGATCATGCCGATGTTATTAACGTCCTTAAAAATATGGTGAGAACAGAGGACTTTGACGTCAGTGAATCCACATCGCTGTCTAGGACGAAAGACTTGGGAGTAAGAATCAGCACGGCCAGACGTGAGAGGTACATCGGGAAAACGAGGTGCCTCGTCAACCAACACAGAACTGGCACTATTAGCCACCGGACGCTGATGCATATGCTGGGGGGGAGAATCTGAGCACCTATGGACCTGTCCGGAGTGCAATGAAGATACCCCAACTGATAACATGGTTCTTCCTCAGATTTATATGGTAAAATTTAAGCCTGCCCTTAATGGATATCTTGTAGTTGCTTCAGGAGACTTTCCCGCTGTGAGAAATGACTCGTGCCACAAAATCTCCAGCTTGTTGTTGCTACTAGGTAGTAATAACAAGACCTTGTCTCTGACTTCAGTGTGTTGGCATTTCACCTTTCAGTTGTATTAGGAAGTGTGATGTCTGGCTTCCCTCAGGTTGCTTGTTGCCAATTTTAAGTTTATTTTTAATTTCTTCTAGGTAGTTAGAGGCATTCACTGCTGTTTCATTAGTCCTTCCTTCAGTTCGGGTTCTCAGATGGCATCCCAGCAGAGCCCATTAAACTAAAGTAACCGTCAACTGAATTATTGCACATATTAATTAGCAGATTCTGGGAAACTAAAAACACTAAATAATTGGTGCCAGGGCAAAATATAAGGAATAAAATGGTATGACAAAATCATCAACGTGGAGCTCATGGAGAGAACTAGGCAAGTATAGGGTGTATTATTAATGACTGTGCAGTGTTTGAAAATATTTCTGGTCCAAGTTTTTTATTCACCCTCTGTAAAGTTCATGCAACATAATAGGTAAATACAAAACTTGGACCGGCAATATTTTCAAACACTGCACAGTCGTTAAAAATACACCCTGTACCAATAAACCAATAGATGAAGAAAAGACGACTACCGCTGACAAGACCATGCATTGCGATAACCCGAGAATAGTATAACTAGAAACGTCTTAGTCGGGAACCCTCAGGGCAAAGGAAATAGAGGAAGACCTAACAACTCACAGAGAAGAGAAGTGGGAACAGAAATGAACCATATGGGAGGGGGCATTGGCAGATACGAGGGCTGAGAGTGAGCTGGTTGAGGACTTATATACCCTAATGGGGGAGAAAGGGTGAAAGATGTTGAGAGATCATTATTTGTGGAAGACAACTGTCATGTCATAGAAAGGTATAAATGAATTGCACAAGCATAAAAATAAGAGTAGAGGCTAAATAAATAATATTTCATACACGGAAAAGTCTTAGGAATAAACGCACGAACTGCGCGTAATAAAAACACGTCACGAACGTGTGTAGATTAGTGGCCTAGAGTAAGCAACTTCACTTTAGGTATGGAACACAGAGACACCAAAGCGTTTGTTAGGAACCTCACACTTTCACTGAAGCCACAGTAGTCAGCTCCAAACAAAATCCGTTCGGATGTTTTCTACAACGTGCCAGCGGCCAGGGGCACTATGCACTATGGATAGTCGGCATAAACGCTCAGAACCAATAGACAGGCTCGCACTGTTCATGCCAGGATCTTTGAAAGTGAGCAGGGAACGAGAGGAAAAAGGAGTTGAGTTAAGAAACGACATCACTGCACTCAGGACATTCCCATACGTGCTCCGTCCCCTCGTTCAACAGCCAGCGAAGAGTCATACTAATAATCGTTCCCACCGCTATCTGATTAAAAGTTCTCCTGGTCTTCCCTCTCAGTTTTGAGATTCGTCCAGAACCCCTGCCGATCCACCGCAATCTCATTCTTTCCACATATGGTTTCTCAATCTGTTCCTCCGCCTTCTCCACCTAGTCTCACAAGCGCACGACCACCTCCCCCTTGTCCATAGGCAAAATACCACCAATAGGTGCCCTCCCTGCTAGCCTATCAGTCTGTTCATTCCCTCGTACACCCGCATGGCCAGGAAAGGAGCTTGGGAAAGACAATCGTAGATTCCAAGCAGAATTTACTTATAGCCAGGGGTGGAGACAGTGACTAACGGGTTCCAGGCATCAATAAGCTTATTAGGGAACCCGGCCAGCCGCTGGGGTAATGTATGCATGCCTATGAAGATATTGCGCTGTGAAATGTCATTTTCCGTTCAAAACTGCAAACAACAGGACTTGTCGACTTCTTTGAAAGTGACTATGAAAAGTCTTCGTTGAGCGCATGTGAGCCCGCATGCTGGGGTTAGTTTGAGATGGTTGTCTTCCAAAGAATCATCATCTGCCTGGGATGCAGAGGTGTTTCCAAGGCACCAGGGCCGGATTACATACTGGCCAAGACCTATTGACGCGTCCTCGTCGAGCGTCCTGGGCAACAGGTCCTTTCGGGGTCCTGGCTAAAGTCAGTAGGATCGCCGATTCCTCCGAAGTCGGAGAGTGTCTGCCTGTACGGCGAGGAACCACCAGTCTGCACACCAATAAGCCAGACATGGGACAACGGATACTCATGCAAACCTCAGGTCCTGTATGACATCACACTGATGTTGGACAACAGGATGTCTTCATCCGACATACAGGACTTCGCGTTGGAGCTCAAGCCAACGAACACAAGCAAGCATCATCTGCCTAGAGAACTCTTTTCTGGTTAGCGCATATCCAGCAAGGTCAATCGATCGACAATAGAAGAAGAAGAAGAAGATGACGAGGAAAGCGGAGAATGTCCATCATCATTATCACCAAACCTCAACGGTCATCGTCTGCTGCTATTCAAGAAAATTAATTAGAAC
Organism: Cepaea hortensis; assembly: GCA_963921405.1. Classification (NCBI taxonomy): domain Eukaryota; kingdom Metazoa; phylum Mollusca; class Gastropoda; order Stylommatophora; family Helicidae; genus Cepaea; species Cepaea hortensis. The sequence continues at coordinate 60,426,619 of OY992896.1, forward strand.
ATCGTGCAAACCGAAGCAATGCACTAACGAGCCAGACAAACAACACATCCACAACACCATCGCCGCATACGTCTTTCGATCCGCAGCATATTATCCCAATTATTATTATTTTCATTGACGGATTGGGGGGGGGGGGGTGGGTAAAGGTACCTCCTATTAAAAGAGAAGTAAGACGTCTCCTTCTCCTCGCAAGCCTTTGAGACTCCCTTAAACATAGAGGAGTACCTATGTAGCACCACCTCCACACACACAGCTAGGTTAAAATGACAAATTGGGGCGAAGATAGCTTTTGAGCAGCAGTCCTTCCTTGTTTCTTTCTACCTTCGATTGTCCTGTGGGGGAGGGGGAGGCTGGTGCGAGTGGCTGGCATGGTTGTGACTTGGTTCCTCTCGGCGGCATTCCAGGGGCCTCTTGAGAGAATCTTCAGCGGATCGGAAGGGCATCAGATGAGAGTAGGACTTGGAATTGCCTTTGAGTTCTCTTACTTTATCAATGTCCTTATGATGACTAAATATAACCTAAACTAGTCCTTGTGAGGACTTAAATGTAACCAAAGCCAGTCCTTATGAGGACTAAATATAAATAAGACCAGTCCTTATCATGACTAAATTTAAACAAAACCAGTCCTTATGAGGACTTAACTAATCCAGTGCCAAGGGATGATTAATCGTCTAAAGTGACTTCCTGAATCTGCTATGGGCTTATATAAGTTGTGTTCCTTATGCAACCCCCTTTAATTTGATATATGATACATGTCTGCAACCATATTAACAGCTTTTAAGTCATAATTGTGGCACACCCCTAGATTCAATTTTTCGCCATCCATTTTTGTTTGGTCCAAACCCTTTTGTTTAGAACGGAATCTGTAAATAAGATCAAGACCCGGGAAGGTTAACCCGGTCAACAAATGCCCGCAGAAGTCGGATGTGTCGGCCTAACGGCGCAAGAACGCAGCTCTGCTGTAAACAGGCACAACGCAATCACATCCGAAAAAAAAACTCCGGGTGAACGAAGAAGAAGAAGAAGAAGATCAAGACCATCCGGGAAGGTTAACCCTGTCAAAAAATGCCCGCAGAAGTCGGATGTGTCGACCTAACGGCACTAACGGCACAATAATCAGCTCTGCTGTAAACAGACAGAACGCAATCATGTCCGAAAAAAACTCTCCGGATGAACGCAGAAGAAGAAGAAGAAGAAGAAGAAGAAGAAGAAGAAGAAGAAGAAGAAGAAGAAGAAGAAGAAGAAGAAGAAGAAGAAGAAGAAGAAGAAGAAGAAGAAGAAGAAAAATAAGCAGTAGCAGAAGAAGAAGAAGAAGAAGAAGAAGAAGAAGAAGAAGAAGAAGAAGAAGAAGAAGAAGAAGAAGAAGAAGAAGAAGAAGAAGAAGAAGAAGAAGAAGAAGATCATGACCAATACCTGTGAGGAATATATAAGATAAAAATCAGTCCTTGTGAGGAGTGAGTGAGCCTGGTCCAAGTGCGCACTAGATGAGTTTAGTCCTTGTGAGGACTAGATGAGTTTAGTCCTTGTGAGGACTAGATGAGTTCAAGATCAGTCCTTGCGCGGACTAAAAGATGTCATTCCTTGTGAGGACTAGATGAGTTTAGTCCTTGTGAGGACTAGATGAGTTCAAGATCAGTCCTTGCGCGGACTAAAAGATGTCATTCCTTGTGAGGACTAGATGAGTTCAGTCCTTGTGAGGACTAGATGAGTTCAGTCCTTGGGAGGACTAGATGAGTTCAAGATCAGTCCTTGCGCGGACTAAAAGATGTCATTCCTTGTGAGGACTAGATGAGTTCAGTCCTTGTGAGGACTAGATGAGTTCAGTCCTTGTGAGGACTAGATGAGTTCAATCTTTGTGAGGACTAGATGAATTCAGTCCTGAGAGGATTAGATGAGTCAGTCTTTGGGAGGGCTAGATGAGTTCAATCCTTGTGAGGATTAAATGAGTTCAGTCCTTGTGAGGACAAGTGAATTCAGTCCTTGTGAGGACAAGTAAGTTCAGTCCTTGTGATGACAAGTGAGTTCAGTCCTTGTGAGGACAGGTGAGTTCAGTCCTTGTGAGGACAAGTGAGTTCAGTCCTTGTGAGGACTAAATGAGTTCAGTCCTTATGAGGACTAAATGAGTTTAGTCCTTGTGAGGACTAGATGAGTTCAGTCCTTGTGAGGACTAGATAAGTTCAGTCCTTGTGAGGGCTATATACCAGGCCTTTGAGAGAAAGCAGCGAACAACTGGGAGACTATTGAATCATCCTCAATAGATGTGCACCTATCCACTATAAGCTCGCCCTGGCAAGTTAGTTGCATATCCTTTACAGAACGTCGCAATCAACCCCATAATTTTTTGGCTGTTTGTGATTTCTTGGCAAGTTTACGTTCAGTGGTCGGCCATTACTTTCTGAACGACTGACACTCATACCATTGTATGAAAATCAACGCAAGGCGGTCCGCTGCCAAATCGCCCGCAGCCGTTTCGAATGCAGGATTGCGAATTGCGCACTAACTCCTTTGCCACGAGCGGTGTGCTCCCGGTAAGGACCCTGTGCAATCGAGCTAGAACGAGTTTGATCCGATGCCTTTCAAACTGAAAGACTTCGGCCATCTTAAACATTACCGTGGCTTGGCAAGAAATGATGAAAGGCATGGCTCCAGGACGAAGAGGCAGGGGGTCGGCCAGCACGAATAAGGCTGCACAAGCGATTGCAGACACCTTGTACGGGGTGTATTTTTAATGACTGTGCAGTGTATGAAAATATTGCCGGTCCAAGTTTTGTATTTACCTATTATGTTGCATGAACTTTACAGAGGGTGAATACAAAACGTGGACCAGCAATATTTTCAAACACTGCACAGTCATTAAAAATACACCCTATAATCCTATATATGTAAATGCATGGAACAAATAATTGTTTTATGTTTCTTGCAGGACGTTGCGATCCACCCGAAACCCATGTCCATTTACTAGCCAATTTTAGGTTCAGTAGTTTGCCATCAGCCGCGCTCTGTGGCGAAGTAGCTTACGGATGTGATTGTTAAGCCCGCATACCCGCGTTCGAAACACGGCTACGACCGATTTGGCAGCGGACCGCGTTGTTCTGGGTTTTAACGAGTTGGTATGGGAGCCGGTCGTTCAGAAAGAAATGGCAAACTACTGCACGTAAACTTGCCAATACACCAACAACAGCAGTAAAATGCTGGTGTTGACAGCGATGTCCTGTAAAAAAAAAAAATAGGAAATGCAAAAGAAAAAAAAAAATGTTTGTCATCGCTTTTTCTGAACTTGATGTTTAAGTCAAGTTCGCGTGAGGCAGGAGAAAGAGATAGAGAAACTTCTAGAAATCGGGAGATGAGAGCGACGTTCTGCAAAGGAATCCTACAAGATGACGAGAACAGTCCCCCTACGTGACATGGTATGTGAGTATATCTCAGTGATCACTTGTCACCAGACGACGGTCACGGCCCTGCGCTAGGGCGGGCCACGGGGCCGTTGACAGGCAGGTCTCATTTGTTTGAAAATGGCCGCCGCCGAGCAGACGTTGTGACAGCACGTTTAGAAGTATAGTGTCAACTGGGGAAGAATGCGCTAACTAAATCACATGTATCTGTGGAAGAAACTAAATCACATTTATCATTCGCACGTTTTATTTAAATGTTTATTCAATTTTAATAAATATATTCGCGTTTCTCGAGCCTGCTGTAAACTCTGGAATGGAGTTGAACTCACAAAACCCGTTGGTAAGTTAAGTTAACGTAGTTCTATATAAACATAACTCATAAACTGACTAAGTTAAAGTAAGTTGCTTGTCGTTTTCATATGCTTTTTATGTCGACGCCTATTGACTTGTGATCAGCCGACCAAAGAATCACAGTTGGTGAATTGGTCGTATCATTGTCATATATATAATAATTAATATACTTATATTTATATAGTTTGTGTACTTCACTGACTGCAGCTTTTGCGCATTTGTCTTAACTTTAACATCGCAAGTAAACTACACGTACTTGTACTATAGTAGTCTACTAGTCTAGACAAGAAAGCGGCGGAGAAGAACAAGAAGAAGAGACTATTATTCATTGTCAGCAAAATTGAATGCATAGCCATGGTGGTTTCCAAGAAGCCAAGAAGGCACATATTCCAGTAAGCTCAATGCATAGTACAGTAAATGTATATAAACACCAAGCAAGGAACTTTTCTAGAAAGTATCTAGGCTATACAGTGTTATCTGCTTAATGATATGATAGAGTGACTTAGAAAAAAAGCAACCTCCATTCTCAAAGTAACTGATTATACAATTCCTCAATACTGTTGTCCATTTACTGGAAAAAGACGCCACAACCTCTCCCCCTTGCTCCTTTAGACAAAGGCCTAATAAATTATAATTAGACATGTGAATTGTTTATAAAAATTAGATATAGATGGTGACAATTGTTTATGAACATATTATGTGGAGAAATAAACCTCAAAACAAAATAAACATGATAACTGGCAAACTTGGTGGGAAAGTGCTAGAGGGATGACAAACAAATAATCACCTCAATGGCTTGAACATATGGTTTAATTAATCGAGATAAGATTGTAGACCTTATCTGAGACTAGTGGTCATGTTAGAATGAGTGCTTATGCTTATCGGCATGGTACATGATGATCTCCCTCCCCCCACACCACCACACAAGGACATTTAGATACTATGCCACATAACTAAAATAACAAACTAGAGAAATAAATCATGAATACATACTTGGCGGCAGGCATAGGAACAGATAAGCACACATTATATGAAGTGTCGTGACAACATCCACACAAATTAGGGAGGTAGGTGCAAATTGTGGAAAACGTAAAACAGCTTGGCAACAAATGCAACACCAACTTCATCAAAATATCAAATGACAGAGGCAATGGAAGTGTCATGATCACCAATGCCTTCTCCACAACTTGTGGGTGAAGATGATGATGAAGATACAAAATTTTCCAAAATGAATATATGGCACCAATTAGGGCTCTAAAACTGCAGTTAATATATGGCACCAATTAATTAGTGCTCTTAAAACTAGTCAACAGATGCCATCAATTGATCTGTGCTCTTAAAATTGCAGTTAATATATGTCACTAATTAATTTGTACTTTTAAATCAGCTGTTAATATATGTCACTAATTAATTTGTACTTTTAAATCATCTGTTAATATATGTCACTAATTAATTTGTACTTTTAAATCATCTGTTAATATATGTCACTAATTAATTTGTACTTTTAAATCATCTGTTAATATATGTCACTAATTAATTTGTACTTTTAAATCAGCTGTTAATATATGTCACTAATTAATGTGTATCTTAAAACAACTGTTAATGTCACCAATTAATTTGTACTCCTAACTAGTGGTTAATATAAGTAATGAAAATGTGATAGTCAAATGACTCCAGTATTTTGTGGGTTTAAGAACTAGTCACTCTAAATAGACATGTTTTGTGTTAAAATTTAATGTATGTATTGTTTCTTAATTATTCTATTCTCAAAATACCAGTCAAGTCCACCGTGCTGAGATCCCCTTTTCAGTATTTCTAAGTGTGACAGCTGATTACATCAGTTCATTCCTAAATAAATTTTTTATGGCAAGCTGCATTGTGGTAAACGCACCCAAGGCGGCCAGAGGAAACACTTTAGACACTGAAGATCTCACTAAAAGCTTTTGGGAGACTGCTGCAAAAGATCGAAATTCGTGGGATACATCATTATGCAAGGGTGTAGTCACTTATGAAGCAAACAGGACTGCAAGATCTGTTTAAAAAAATGACTGGACAGAAAAAACTGCATGAGATCTTCCTCCTGGAACGTCATGCATTCTTTGCCCAAATTGTCAAAGAACATTTTGAGCCAAAATAGGCTTTACCAGCCATCTTAGAACTCACAGCTCCAAATTTTCAACCCCACTGGATGAAATGAATGGTCATCATCATTCTTCTTGATGGACAAACACCACAGGTTCATCAATTTCTTGTGTTCCTTACAAAGCCTTCAGATTGCACAAACTGATTGATACCAATGTCTCTCATCCTGGACAAGGCCGATGTCTCACCCATTTAATCAAATGCTATAGTGTTTAGGGGTGTTTAAGATGTTCAATCTTTTCATAGAACATTAAATACAAAATAAGAAAGAAGCAAACAGCTTTTTTTGGTCATGTGATGAGAAAAGAAGAATTGGAGAATATCATGACAGCTAGAAAGATCGAGGTGAAGAGAGGCAGAGGCAGACCAAGAGAAATGGACTGAGTCGGTGGCATGGAGGAATATCATAAGCATAGTTGATCCAGAATACCAAAGACCGCGATCTTTGGAGAGACATCAATGCCTATGCCAGCTAGAAGGACACTTGATGATGATGATGACTCTTTTCATTAATAGACCATCATCCACAATACCCCCAGAACCAACCAAAGTGTCTGCCTCTTTATTTCCTTTTGACAACAGGCATGCTTCGGGCAGAGTGGCAGGCTTCCATTCAACAATCAAACATAGAGAGAATCTATTGGATTCTTTCCCCATGGCATGCTGTTGTGGTGGGAAACGAGCAGACAAACAGATTGGCTGAGTCTGCACCTCTTGGTGGGGTATTGGTGCATGATAAGGCAGATGTGGTCGGGGCACTTTGGAATCGTGTCTATAGAGCAGAAAAATTGGTAGATCATCATGGCTCTGAGAGAGTGGTGCTGCAGGGAGTGACCAGAGGATCTGACTGACACTCAAAACTCTGAGGAAAGGCCAAACTAACACTGCTGCTGATACCATTAGTATTGGTACTCTTCGCTGGCTGTTGCAGATGATGGAGCACATATGGAAATGTTCTGAGTGCTGTAATGTCGGTTCTTGACTCAGCTGCCTTTTGACACAAGCATGTTCTGGCACAAAAACAAAAGTAATAGTCCTAATAATGGATTTTTGCATTTGACTCAAACCACTATATTTGTATCCTTAAGGGCAGTGGCAAATGTTAATTCTGGCACCTTCCTTAATGTTGCAGCAATTTCTCACGTTTAACATAATAGGTTGTCTAAACAGGATACACACAAGATTAGTGGCCTTGGTGTCAGGTTACAGTCTATTGTAGCCTGCTATTGGCTATAAATAGATTATTGATTTTGTCTCTTACTTTCATTTGCTGTGTCCATCAAGATGAATAATAACAGTAAATTATGGAAGAACAGGCAGAGGTATACAAGTTATTCCAAATCTTAACAGTATGTGCATGAGTGGGATGAGTGCTCCCTTATGAACTTAGAAGAGGTATAGAGATTATTCCAAATCTTAATAATCGCATATACAGAGGCAGAGGTATGCAAATTGTTCCAAATCTTAACAGTATATACATGAGCGTGGTGTGTGCTCCCTTATGAACTTAGGCAGAGGTTCAGTTTTGTTTACCACATATTAGCTTCAACTATCCCTGGGAGGCATGACAGGCTTACACAGGATGGTAGGGATTTTGCTGTATAAAATTGTAGGTGCCTGTGTTATCAGGGCCCACAAGGGAAACATAGCATAGTAACACTGCACCCTACTAGGCATATCTAAAGAAGTGACTAAGGAAGGGTTGTGCTTAAAGCCGGTTATCCCACAATGTAGAAAAAAAATAGTCACAAAATACAACCTACCATGAATCCGTCACATAAAGAAAAACAAAATACACAGCGAACCAAGAGGAAAGCAAGATCTTCTAGAAGAGATATGATACATTGTGGAGAAAGTCTCTAGGAGTCTGGGGAGCAGAACCAAGAGGAAAGAAAGATCTTCTAGAAGAGATATGATACATTGTGGAGAAAGTCTCTAGGAGTCTGGGGAGCAGAACCAAGAGGAAAGAAAGATCTTCTAGAAGAGATATGATACATTGTGGAGAAAGTCTCTATTAGTCCGGGGAGCAGATTAAACTTCTATCATCTGGCGAAACCCCCAGGACTGGCACCTGGAATAAATATGAATAGTAATAGGAAGGCGTGGATGGAGCTGCAGCAGATAGCCAAGGATAGGGCAGCCTGGCGCGGTTTTGTTAAGGGTCTATGCCCCAATAGGGGATAATGGGCAGAACAAGAAACTTACAGGACTTCATGCAGCAGTCTGCTGCTTTACGAGCTGAGCATGACCTTGCTTGTAGGCCAATGGAATATTTTGAGTCGATAAACATGGATGCAATCTGATGCTGTTTGGTCTTATGTTTGAGCTCTGTCATGTTGGCTGAAGCAGGCCAACATAGCCAAATGGATAAGAACGCATGTTCTTCTTAAACATCCGGTGTGCTGATGCAGAGGTAAGGGGTTCAACCCCTACACCGGATAGTTGGACTAAAATGTTAACCTGTCGACCTTGACTTAGGAACATAAATTACAAGTACCTCTGAAGTCGGAGTGGGTTTGCCTGATAGCATCCTTTTTTGGGTGTTTTTTTGGTGTTTGCTTGCCTTGAACTCAAGCATAGTCTACACATGTGCTATATTTCTAGTGCACTGGGCTGATTTTTTGCATGTGGATTAGCTTTCCCTGTTACCAGTGTCCCTCGCCATCAGGCGGACTCACTCTGACTTCAGAGGTACTTGTAATTTACGTCCCCTAGTCATGGACAAAAAGTCAGCATTATAGTCCAACTGGCCGGTGCAAGAGTTGAACCTGCCACCCCGGCACCAGCACACTGGATGTTTAAGATCGAGCACTCTTATCTGTTCAACCATGCTGACCTCCAGTTATTAAACTTTCAGAAAAATTTCAGAAGAATATAACAAATGTTTATAATAATTACTTTAACTTTCAGGAGAATATCACAAATGTGTATAATAATTACTGTAACTTTCAGAAGAATATCACAAATGTTTATAATAATTACCTTAACTTACAGGAGAATATAACAAATATTTATAGTAATTACTTTAACTTTCAGAAGAATATCACAAATGTTTATAATAATTACTTTAACTTTCAGAAGACTATAATAAATGTTTATAATAATTACTTTAACTTACAGGAGAGTATAACAGTTGTTTATAATAATTACTTTAACTTACAGGAGAATGCAGCAAATGTCTATCGTCAGATATCACAGAGGCTGGTAGAAAATGGGCTGCACTCAGAGGCCAGTGATGGGCAAAAATTGTTACACTTGTGGAAGATTCATTTACATTTGGAGGTAGGTCATCTGTTACGTGATGAGACAATTAAAAAGAGAGAGTCTAGACATAAAGTTGTGCACATGCAGCTCATTAAACCTTTGCTTTCTTCTTCATTCTCATTTGTAAAGGATGTTGGTTGTGCTGTTTGCATAAATTTACAATGAAGTTGTAAAAATAGTATTTTCTGGCAAACTCATCTGATGTTGGTGCAGCATGGGGTTTCTGTTGTCTTTTCGAGGCTTGCTTTCTTGGCTTGACTGCAGTGGGGCAGCTTATTTCCAGGATCAAGGTGTGGACTAGAACAGAGTTTAGTGTCTGGCTTGGGCTCAAACAGACCTGGTTCATCTCATAGTGTTGAATATTTGGATTTTCACAAAAAAACAAAAAATCAAAAAAAAAAAAAAAACCAAAAAAAAAAAAAAAAACAGCAGGGTTGATTCAGAGCACCAACAATTGAGATCTGTGGAAAAACATGAATGCCTATGTCAGCTGGCAAGGCACATGATGATACTGATGCACATCAAATGTGAATGAATAATATGGGCTTGATGTATTATAGCTTATGCCTTATTAAAAAAATTGGGCTTATAATGTTTATCCAAATGTGTTATCGTAAGTTCGTTAACTTAACACCAATTACATTCATGAACCTTCACAGGGTGAGTTGCAGGAAGCCAGAACACTTCAGGATAAGTTGAAAGAAACTCAGGCAGAGGAGATGAAAGAAGTGGAGAATTATGTTGAACATATTCGCCAGTTGTCTGATGAAAGAGAGACACTCATACATGAGCTGGAGACAGAGAATGAGGCCCTGAAGCTTCAAGTGATCAGCCTGGAGCATGAGGGTTGTGGTCTGTATTGCATTTGTATGTGTGTTTAGCAAGTGAATGGGCAAGATTTTTAGACTAGCAAGATTTAAGTGACTAGAGAGAGATGGGAAATTTGAGTGACTGGCAAGAATTGAGCTTATGGCAAGATTTGAGTTAATAGAGTATATGGCAAGATTTGAGTGAATTGAGTATCTGGCAAGATTTGAGTGAATTGAGTTTATGGCAAGTTTTGAATGAATTGAGAATATGGCAAGGTTTGAATAAATTGAGTATATGGCAAGATTTGAGTGAGTTGAATATATGACAAGATTTGAGTGAAATGAGTATATGGCAAGATTTGAGTGAATTGAGTATATGGCAAGATTTGAGTGAATTGAGTATATGACAAGATTTGAGTGAATTGAGTATATGACAAGATTTGAGTGAATTGAGTATATGACAAGATTTGAGTGAATTGAGTATATGGCAAGATTTGAGTGACTGGAACGAATGAAGGGACTATATATATTAGAGTGATTGGCAAGAATTGAATGAAAAGATTGCTTTGATAGACTTGTAAGATCTGAGTGACAGCAAGAATTGAATTAAAAGACTTTAGTAATTAGTAAGACTTTAGTAACTTTCAAGATTTATGTACCTGACAAGATTTTAGAGATTGGTAAAATGTATCTATCTGGCAAGATAGCAAGATTTGAATGACTAGGGGGAATTTGATGAAAGGCTGGCAAGATTGGAGAGACTGGCAAGATTTGAATAATCAGGAAGATGTGAAAGATTGGCAATATGTGAATGATTGAAAACATTTTAGCAACTGGTAAGATTTGAATAATTGACAAGATTTGAGAAACTGGAAAGATGTAACTGTTAAGATTGGAGAAATTGACAAGATTTCAGGGACTGGCAAGATCTGAGTCATTAGCAAGAGTTAAGTATCTGGCAAGATTTGAATGACTGGGGAGATTTGAGAGAACCCTTTAATAACTAACAAAAGGGAAATAACTCCGCAAAATTAATGACTTGATATTTTGTAAAGTCATTATACACGAATTGGTTTGACATATAAATGTCCTAGATGACTAATAAACTAGAAAAATGGACACAGTTTAACATAAAGCAACATTAAAAACAATAAAACAAAAAGAAAGGTTTAAAAAAACATGTTAACTGGGAAAAAAATGTGAAGAAAAATTTTTTACTCACAAAATGATGTTGAAAGTGTCCCGCACTATGTATCCAAGTGCCCTGATAGCAGCAAATATCCTGCACTATATATCCAAGTGCTTTGATACAAGTGATTCATGGTATTTTGTGAAGCATTCCCCCTTGCACAGCCATATCTGACAGAGACTGCATCCAAAAACAACCTCACTGGCTCTGCTCTTCTTACCAGACTTGGTGTTCATCTTGGCACACCAGTAGCAAGTTTTCCTTTTGCCATCCATACGAATTAGTCTGTGGTCCAAAAGATTGCTGGTACCCAGACCTACAGTTGTGGGGCAAGAAGAAGCTTTCCGTTTCCTCGAAATGTTACCCTTCAAGAGAGTAGAAACCAGGCTACGCCTAAAAGCGAGATGGCCAACATCACCAACCCTTGTGTGTGGGCGATGGGAGTTTGAACAAATTATCCAGCTGTTGACAATAGAGGTTTGCAGGAGAAAGGCAAACATATATCTCCACCACTTCACAGATTTCCTACCAACAGGGTAATATGAGGACAGCTGGTCAAACCTGTCCACTCCACCCATTGATCTGTTGTAGGCGGCCACTGTTGTGGGTATCTGAACATCTTGTCTGCCACCGGGTGCCTTACGTGATGTGGATGTCATTCCTGGTGTCGTGTTGGTTGTAAGTAGATTGACAACTCTCTTGTCCCTCCAAACAGTAGCCACAGTGTTACCCTGTTGCCTAAAGATTACTGTATTGGCCTTCATCTTCTTTGTGCATAATGGCTTGCAGTCATCTGGCCATCCCTTCCTATTCGCCCTAAATGTTGAGCATATGTATGTCTTCTCACGCAGAAGATCGCGTGCCAGCTGTACAGAAGAGAAATAATTATCATAGTAGATGTGATGATTTTTCCCAAAGAAAGGTCTGCCTAACTTTGTCACAACATAATGACCAGATCCATGTGGCATTGGATCTTTCACCTTGCCAGTGTAGACATCAAAGTCTAGTAGGTAGCCGGTCGACGCATCTGCCGCACACCATACCTTGATCCCCCATGGGTTTGGCTTTCCCTTGATGTACTGCTTGAATTTTAGTCTACCATTGTAGGCAATCATGGCTTCATCAATGCTGATATCTCTGCCAGCAGAAAAACATGAGGATATGTTTTTCCTCACCATATCAAGGAACGGTCTTACCTTGTACAGTGGATCGTAATCTTTGTGGCCTATGGGCTTCTGCTTACTGGTGTCATTGAGATGAAAATATTGGGAGATTTTTGCATATCTAGTTTTTCCCATGCACTGTGATACTCCGGGATGATAGAGATCTTCATCTGTGCTCCAATACATGGCAGTTTCAGGCAATTGAACATAGCCCATGAGTATAGCAAGACGAATATAAATTTTTATTTCCTGAGTGCTCACAGGTGACCAGTAAACATCCACTTTACCTGCCTTTTCTTGTCGTTGAGTGGCATACAAATTAGTTTGTTCCATAGCAGACTGATAAAAGTCCTCATTTACAATGAGACTGAAGTAGTCAAACGGTTCTGCACTCTCTGGAAGATCATGTACTGGCCCAGAGTTCTCAAAAAAACCTTCAACGACTACAGGGGTTGTCTCAGGACTCCAAACACACATGTTTACAGTTTCACTGACACTACAGAAATCTGGGTCCTCTTCGTCAAAATTCCAGCCTGCCTCTGTAATCTTACAATCTATGTCACTTTCTGCATCACTATCTATATCCACAATAACACTGTCATAATCGGCAGACATACCTGCACAATCTTCAAGAAAATCGTGGCTGGATTCCATTTTGCGAATAGATTATACAATATTGAGAAGTCAAGAAAAATTTATATAATTTCTGACCGGTTGAATGGATTTCAAAACAGGAAGAACAAGGGAAACAACACTTCCTGTTTCCTAGGCCTTGATACAATCGTAGATTCATTCATTCGCATAATTATTATTCAGAAGCGCTTGGGACAAGACGTGTGTAAAAACGTGGATTTTGGGGGTAATAGTCGGGAAAGGGATAGAGTATATGGCAAGATTTGAGTGAATTGAGTATCTGGCAAGATTTGAGTGAATTGAGTTTATGGCAAGTTTTGAATGAATTGAGAATATGGCAAGGTTTGAATAAATTGAGTATATGGCAAGATTTGAGTGAGTTGAATATATGACAAGATTTGAGTGAAATGAGTATATGGCAAGATTTGAGTGAATTGAGTATATGGCAAGATTTGAGTGAATTGAGTATATGACAAGATTTGAGTGAATTGAGTATATGACAAGATTTGAGTGAATTGAGTATATGACAAGATTTGAGTGAATTGAGTATATGGCAAGATTTGAGTGACTGGAACGAATGAAGGGACTATATATATTAGAGTGATTGGCAAGAATTGAATGAAAAGATTGCTTTGATAGACTTGTAAGATCTGAGTGACAGCAAGAATTGAATTAAAAGACTTTAGTAATTAGTAAGACTTTAGTAACTTTCAAGATTTATGTACCTGACAAGATTTTAGAGATTGGTAAAATGTATCTATCTGGCAAGATAGCAAGATTTGAATGACTAGGGGGAATTTGATGAAAGGCTGGCAAGATTGGAGAGACTGGCAAGATTTGAATAATCAGGAAGATGTGAAAGATTGGCAATATGTGAATGATTGAAAACATTTTAGCAACTGGTAAGATTTGAATAATTGACAAGATTTGAGAAACTGGAAAGATGTAACTGTTAAGATTGGAGAAATTGACAAGATTTCAGGGACTGGCAAGATCTGAGTCATTAGCAAGAGTTAAGTATCTGGCAAGATTTGAATGACTGGGGAGATTTGAGAGCCTGGCAAAATATGAGTGATTGGCACTTCCTATATTACTTGTTTTAAATGTTATGTATATTCAACACTACTATATGGTATGGAAACCTGGGCAATGAACAAGCAATTGGAACGTCAAAAGAGGCCCTGGAGATATGGGTATACAGAAGAAAAAGTGTTATTTCATGGAAACAAAAACAATCAAATAAAGAGGTTCTAGAGAAACTGGGAATGTAAAGAGAGTTGATGAAAGAAATGAAAAAGAGACAAGTGAAATATTTTGGTCATGTTTAAAGACATCAATCTTATAAAAACTTTACTGGAGGGTTAGGCCGAAGACCAGCAAGCAAGAGGTAACAATGGTACAAGTGGGAGGATAACACCTAGAGATAAACAAACAGCAGTCTTGCAGAATGTACAATCAAGGCGAGAGACATTGTTGGAGATCCATTGCAGCCAATCTTCATTGTGGAGGTGACACCTGATTATTTGAATGATATTAGTAATTTCATACTCATATCTCTTAAAGGAAAGAGCATTTTATATGTAAATAACGATAATGAATGTTTATTTTTGCTTTTATTTTTAATATCTATTTTATGAATCTGTAACTACCGTATCTGTTGGTTTTCCCAGCGGCTTCTCAGGCAGAAATTACAGAGATGCTCACACAGCAAGGTCTAGCAGAGATTTCACATGCCATGCCGAGTGAGCAGATTGCTTACCTTCTAATGGAGAGAGCTCGTCTGCTGCACGAACTTGATGAGCATAAGAATGATAGCAACAACGATACGGCAAACAGCGGAAGTTGTCTCTCTGAAGTGGAGCTCAAGACCGTCCTTGAAAGGGTAATGATTCATTCATTGATAGTCTTTCCTCATCTACCATGTAGTGTTATGTTTCAAATTGTTATAGAAAGTATTTCATCATTGTGATCATCGCCGCTGCCGCCGCCGCCGCCGTCATCCACTCCTCCTCCTCCTCCTCCTCCTCCCCTCCTCCTCCTCCTCCTCCTCCTCCTCCTCCTCCTCCTCCTCCTCCACCTCCTCCTCCTCCTCCTCCTCCTCCTCCTCCTCCTCCTCCTCCTCCTCCTCCTCCTCCTCCTCCTCCTCCTCCTCCTCCTCCTCCTCCTCCTCCTCCTCCTCCTCCTCCTCCTCCTCCTCCTCCTCCTCCTCCTCCTCCTCCTCCTCCTCCTCCTCCTCCTCCTCCTCCTCCCTCCCCCTCCTCCTCCTCCTCCTCCTCCTCCTCCTCCTCCTCCTCCTCCTCCTCCTCCTCCTCCTCCTCCTCCTCCTCCTCCTCCTCCTCCTCCTCCTCCTCCTCCTCCTCCTCCTCCTCCTCCTCCTCCTCCTCCTCCTCCTCCTCCTCCTCCTCCTCCTCCTCCTCCTCCTCCTCCTCCTCCTCTCCTCCTCCTCCTCCTCCTCCTCCTCCTCCTCCTCCTCCTCCTCCTCCTCCTCCTCCTCCTCCTCCTCCTCCTCCTCCTCCTCCTCCTCCTCCTCCTCCTCCTCCTCCTCCTCCTCCTCCTCCTCCTCCTCCTCCTCCTCCTCCTCCTCCTCCTCCTCCTCCTCCTCCTCCTCCTCCTCCTCCTCCTCCTCCTCCTCCTCCTCCTCCTCCTCCTCCTCCTCCTCCTCCTCCTCCTCCTCCTCCTCCTCCTCCTCCTCCTCCTCCTCCTCCTCCTCCTCCTCCTCCTCCTCCTCCTCCTCCTCCTCCTCCTCCTCCTCCTCCTCCTCCTCCTCCTCCCTCCTCCTCCTCCCTCCTCCTCCTCCTCCTCCTCCTCCTCCTCCTCCTCCTCCTCCTCCTCCTCCTCCTCCTCCTCCTCTCCTCCTCCTCCTCCTCCTCCTCCTCCTCCTCCTCCTCCTCTTCCTCTTCTTCTTCTGTCCTGTGTAGAACCATACCCCTTAAGTCTCTGGACATTTCTCTATCACAAGCCTCATGCCCTGCCCCTTTTGCTGTCATGTGTAAATGTCTGTGTGGAGGAGGAGGAGGAGTCTGTTTACATGCCCAAAATATTTCATATTCTCATTTTTGTTTATCTTATTAACCAGTGTTCTTCAGTATTGAGTTGTTGCTGTGTAGATCTGTGTGGTGTCCTGTCCATCCAGTGAAGTTTCAATATGATATACTGCAGGCCGTGAAAGTCAGCTTGGTACTTGTGACACATCTCTTGATGAATCTTCTGGAATGTGGATGCTGAAGTAAGGAAGAGCAATGAACTGCCCACTTGACCACCATGGACCATAGGCATGGATGCTTCGCAATTTTTTTGGTCACTTTGTGAGAAGAAATAAATATGAGAACTTGGTGACAACTGACAAGATAGAAAGGAAAAGTACAAGTGAAGGCAGGATGGCTTGGCCACATGGCATGGTCGAGACAAGAACACAGAGCTGATCCACGACTCTGGTGATCGTGTGAGATGGTGAAACATGACCGCCCATACTTATCGGCATGGCACATAATAATGATGATGATGATGATGATGAATGCTTCCAACAAGTAGCAAATCAGTTCACCACAGGAACAGTCAGCATCGGCACCCACTGAATTCTGCTGGGAGAGACCAAGCAATTATGGGTTTGATCCAAGGACATTGATGTCAATCCTTCTTCATAAAATCACCGTTACACGCCAGTGCCCTCAATTCTTATTCAGCCTTTCACCTTCCAATGAAGCATAGGCCCACACCCAACTCAAGCTGTTTGTAGACTTGTTTATGATTGATTGCAGTTTGCTGCATTTTTCTACACAACCAGATAATCCAGTCTCACCCCAACCTCCCTTAGTTGCCTCTTCTGGTGGGCTACAGCGTTACTATTCTTTCCTTCCTTTATGAGCCCCTGACACACATTGGCATGCCTACAAGTATTTTATTTTCAATAACAGAAAGAAGGAAAAAGGAACAGCAGTTTAGAACGTAAAATGGAAATAATTTGTTATACACTGCACCATCACACTCCCTATACACTGATTAACGAATACACAATAGAGCATGCTATACGCTGCACTATCACACTCCCTATACACTGATTAAACAATACACAATAGAGCATGCTATACGCTGCACTATCACACTCCCTATACACTGATTAAACAATACACAGTAGAGCATGCTATACACTGCACTATCACACTCCCTGTATACTGATTAACCAATACACAATAGAGCTTGTTATACACTGCACTATCACACTCCTTGTACACTGATTAAACAATACACAATGGAGCATGCTATACACTGCACTATCACACTCCCTATACACTGATTAAACAATACACAATAGAGCGTGCTATAACACAATAGAGCATGCTATACACTGCACTATCATACTCCCTGTACACTGATTAAACAATACACAATAGAGCATGCTATACACTGCACTATCACACTTCCTGTACACTGATTAAACAATACACAACAGAGCATGCTATACACTGCACTATCACACTCCATGTACACTGATTAAACAATACACAACAGAGCATGCTATACACTGCACCACCAGACTCCCTATACACTGATTAAACAATACACAATAGAGCATGTTATACACTGCACCATCACACTCCCTATACACTGATTAAACAATACACAACAGAGCATGCTATACACTGCACCACCAGACTCCCTATACACTGATTAAACAATACACAATAGAGCATGCTATACACTGCACCATCACACTCCCTATACACTGATTAAACAATACACAACAGAGCATGCTATACACTGCACTATCACACTCCATGTACACTGATTAAACAATACACAACAGAGCATGCTATACACTGCACCACCAGACTCCCTGTACACTGATTAAACAATACACAATAGAGCATGTTATACACTGCACTACCACACTCCCTATACACTGATTAAACAATACACAACAGAGCATGCTATACACTGCACCACCAGACTCCCTATACACTGATTAAACTACACAATAGAGCGTGCTATAACACAATAGAGCGTGCTATACACTGCACTATCATACTCCCTGTACACTGATTAAACAATACACAATAGAGCATGCTATACACTGCACTATCATACTCCCTGTACACTGATTAAACAATACACAATAGAGCATGCTATACACTGCACTATCATACTCCCTGTACACTGATTAAACAATACACAACAGAGCATGCTATACACTGCACCATCACACTCCCTATACACTGATTAAACAATACACAATAGAGCATGTTATACACTGCACCACCAGACTCCCTATACACTGATTAAACAATACACAATAGAGCATATTATACACTGCACTACCACACTCCCTTTACACTGATTAAACAATACACAAGAGAGCATGCTATACACTGCACCATCACACTCCCTATACACTGATTAACAAATACACAACAGAGCATGCTATACACTGCACCATCACACTCCCTATACACTGATTAACGAATACACAATAGAGCATGCTATACACTGCACCACCACACTCCCTATACACTGATTAAACAATACACAATAGAGCATGCTATACACTGATTAAACAATACACAATAGAGCATGCTATACACTGCACCACCAGACTCCCTATACACTGATTAAACAATACACAATAGAGCATGCTATACACTGATTAAACAATTTACAATAGAGTATGCTATACACTGCACCACCAGACTCCCTATACACTGATTAAACAATACACAACAGAGCATGCTATACACTGCACCACCAGACTCCCTATACACTGATTAAACAATACACAACACAGCATGCTATACACTGCACCACCAGACTCCCTATACACTGATTAAACAATACACAATAGAGCATGCTATACACTGCACTATCACACTCCCTGTACACTGATTAAACAATACACAATAGAGCATGCTATACACTGCACTATCACACTCCCTGTACACTGATTAAACAATACACAATAGAGCATGCTATACACTGCACCACCACACTCCCTATACACTGATTAAACAATACACAACAGAGCATGTTGTACACTGATTAAACAATACACAATAGAGCATGCTATACACTGATTAAACAATACACAATAGAGCATGTTGTACACTGCACCACCACACTCCCTATACACTGATTAAACAATACACAACAGAGCATGTTGTACACTGATTAAACAATACACAATAGAGCATGCTATACACTGCACTATCACACTCCCTGTACACTGATTAAACAATACACAACAGAGCATGCTATACACTGATTAAACAATACACAATAGAGCATGCTATACACTGATTAAACAATACACAATAGAGCATGTTATACACTGATTAAACAATACACAATAGAGCATGCTATACACTGATTAAACAATACACAATAGAGCATGCTATACACTGCACCACCACACTCCCTATACACTGATTAAACAATACACAACAGAGCATGCTATACACTGATTAAACAATACACAATAGAGCATGTTATACACTGCACCATCACACTCCCTATACACTGATTAAACAATACACAATAGAGCATGTTATACACTGCACCATCACACTCCCTATACACTGATTAAACAATACACAATAGAGCATGTTATACACTGCACCATCACACTCCCTATACACTGATTAAACAATACACAATAGAGCATGTTATACACTGCACCATCACACTCCCTATACACTGATTAAACAATACACAATAGAGCATGTTGTACACTGCACCATCACACTCCCTATACACTGATTAAACAATACACAATAGAGCATGTTATACACTGCACTATCACACTCCCTATACACTGATTAAACAATACACAACAGAGCATGCACCACCACACTCCCTATACACTGATTAAACAATACACAATAGAACATGCTATACACTGCACCATCACACTCCCTATACACTGATTAAACAATACACAATAGAGCATGCTATACACTGCACTATCACACTCCCTGTACACTGATTAAACAATACACAATAGAGCATGTTATACACTGCACCATCACACTCCCTATACACTGATTAAACAATACACAACAGAGCATGCTATACACTGCACTATCACACTCCCTGTACACTGATTAAACAATACACAACAGATCATGCTATACACTGCACTATCACACTCCCTGTACACTGATTAAACAATACACAACAGAGCATGCTATACACTGCACTATCACACTCCCTATACACTGATTAAACAATACACAATAGAGCATGCTATACACTGATTAAACAATACACAATAGAACATGCTATACACTGCACCATCACACTCCCTGTACACTGATTAAACAATACACAATAGAGCATGTTATACACTGCACCACCACACTCCCTATACACTGATTAACGAATACACAACAGAGCATCCTGTACACTGATTAACGAATACACAATAGAGCATGCTATACACTGATTAAACAATACACAATAGAGCATGCTATACACTGCACCATCACACTCCCTATACACTGATTAAACAATACACAATAGAGCATGTTATACACTGCACCATCACACTCCCTATACACTGATTAAACAATACACAATAGAGCATGTTATACACTGCACCATCACACTCCCTATACACTGATTAAACAATACACAATAGAGCATGCTATACACTGCACCACCACACTCCCTATACACTGATTAACCAATACATAATAGAGCATGCTATATACTGATTAACCAATAAACACAAGAAAATATCTGTCGTCTTTTCACCAGGAGAGGAAAGAGTTTGAGGAAGAGCTGAAACAACAAAGGGACAACGCTAAGATCATGAGTGAACAGCTGAAACATGACCATGAGGAGGAGATCACCGCCTTAATGGATGAGAATAGCAAACTTGAGGAAGATTTGCAAAAGGCAGAAATGATGGTGAGTGTTTATTTGTTCCAGAAACTTCTCGTTCATTATCTTAAAAAACAGTTCATCATCATCATGTGGTGTGCTGAATGTGGGGGCTTCACCATTTCACACGATCACCAGAATCTTGGTTCAGGGCTGTATTTTTGTGCAAATTATACCAATGGCCAAGCCATGCGAGCAGGTGGTGGATGGAGTGTGACAGCAGCCGACAGATTGTTATTGGTTATGGTCTGCACTCTGTGGCGATAGGCAGATGATCTCATCAGTAGAGACAATGGCTATGGCCACCGACTAGTACAGTCACTGCATAGAAGGAAAGCAATGGCAAACTACCTTCTGCAAAACTTGCCAAGAAACCATAACAACCATGAAAGAAAACACAATAAGAAAGAGATCTGGTGGTGAGATCCCCAGGCCAGGCAGATCAGATAACTCTGGGGAAGAGTGTGACACAGGGGCCAATACTAGTAATCGTGATGACAGAGTTAATCCCAACTGTGTTACCAAGGAAATTCCCCATGTAAGACTAAGAAAGAGTGAGAATAGGAACGTGGAATGTGAGAAGTTTGTATGAGGGAAAGCTTAAAGTAGTATGTGATAAGATAAAGAGGTTAAATATTCAAATTTTAGGAATTAAATATTCAAATATGGCCAAGCCATCCGGGTATTTATCTCTCTGCCTTCCACTTGCTGTTTTCCTATCAATTTTACCAGTTGTCACAAAGTTTTCTAGTTTATTTCTCCTCATAACATGTTCAAAAATTCAGTCTACCTCTGATTTCTCTAGTCAATGTTTCCCCAACAATATGTCTGTGTGGTATGTACAACACAGTGGAACCATCCAATTATATCTCAAGCGATGGTGTCCATGAGGGTTGCCATGTTGAGACGAACCAGTGACTGGTTATAGACATGGATGATCAGTAGTCGAGTTGGGGGTGATAGGTCGATACCTCATGCCATAAATGCCTGTTTGACCTGCATGAATATCACCTGTTTTGTGTATTTGCAATGACATCCTTCACCCCTGAGTTATCAGTACCCATAATTGTTAATGACATCCTTCACACTTGTTACCAGTACTCATAATGGATAATGGTGTCCTTCACCCTTGAGTTACCAGTACCAATAAAGGATAAAGATGTACTTCACCCTTGAGTTACCAGTACCAATAAAGGATAAAGATGTCCTTCACCCTTGAGTTACCAGTTCCTGTAATGGATTATGACGTCCTTCACCTTTGTTACCAGTATCTGTAATGGATGATGTCCTTTACCCTTGTGTTGTCAGTACCCACAATGCATAATGACGTCCTTCATCCTTGCATTGTCAGTACCCATAATGGAAGCAATAAAATAGACACTATAATATCCTGAAGATGTTAGAGGCGACTAAGGATGTGCATATGTTTAACTTTAGCCTTCACAGTAATTCCATATCTTTAACTTTTATTATCACATTAATTTCACATCTTTAACTTTTACCATCACCTTAATTTCACACCTTTAACTTTTACCATCACATTAATTTCACATCTTAACTTTAGACATCACATTAATTCCATATCTTTAACTTTTACCATCACATTAATTCCATATCTTAACTTTAGCCATCACCTTAATTCCATATCTTTAACTTGTACCATCACCTTAATTCCATATCTTTAACTTGTACCATCACCTTAATTCCATATCTTTAACGTTTACTATCACATTAATTCTATATCTGTAACTTTTACCATCACATTAATTCCTGAAGAAAAGCTGCATAGGAATTGACAGTTAGATGCATGATGAAGTGACATGTTACAGTGCCCACGTTACTGGCACCCACAGGGAAAGTAAAGAATAGCAACACTGCAACTGCTTGCATGTCCTAAGATGGGACTAAGGAGGGGGATGGTGTGGTTCTGGCTGCCCTTATCCCATAGATCAGTTTAGCAGCTAACATCCAACCAAAATATACAGATAAGGGCAGAAGAATAACAGTCAACTGAGATGAAATGAGGCTCTTCTAGAAGATAACTAGAAAGACCTTATTTTTCTGAAACCCACAGGACAGAAGAATTAGAGGCAGACCAAAAACACAGAAGAATTAAAGACAGAGATAGATCAAATGGGGAGGGAGTGGAGGGAGCTACAGAAAACAGCAAACAATAGGGTGGTTTGGTTACTTGTCCATGTATGCTCTGTGGGAGATTCATTCATTCATTCATTCAGTAGCATGTCCTTTGCAGAACCTCACTCCCATAACAACCTTCTGGAAAACCTCTCGATCATAAGCAAGATGTCCCGCGTCCGATACACCCATCTGGAGATCATCCACCACATCCTGCACCCATTTTCTCTTTGGCCTTCCTGTTCCTCTCTTCCCAGGCATATACCCCTCCATTATTGTTCTCTCCAAACTTTCATGACGTTTCAAGTGACCAAAATATTTCAATTTTCTTTGTTTTATCGTTTTTAATAGCCAACCTTCTTCAGTATTCAGCTCTTGAAGTATTGATGCATTTATTCTTTTCTTTACCCAAGATATTCTTAGAACTCGTCTGTAACATTTATATTCAAAGGTATTTATGCGCTGCTCAGCTTGTTTAGTAAGTGTCCATAAGTGTAACCAGTTGTAAAATACAATAACTTGTTGAAAGGGGGATTTACTTCAGCTTTTAATAAGACAGCACCTGCTATCAGATTACCCGTAATTTTACACTAAGTGCATATTTTCCAGGTGTCACAGCTGAAAGCAGAACTCAGTAAATATGCAGAAGGTGAGAACCTGGCTGCCAGTCTCAACCAATCATTGAACGCTGGTAGTGAGGAGGAGCGAAGAAAGCTGGCTAAAGAACGCAGTGAATTAGAGAAGGAACGAGAAGAGTTGGAGAAGGATATGGAAGAAATAGAAACAGATCGTGCAGATTTTCAAGCAGAGAAAGAGCAGTTTGAAAAAGAGATGGTGATGTTTGAGTTGAAGAAGTAAGTTTTGCTGGTTTTGGTCACAACTTTATTTGTATTTAGAAATTTGTTTATATCATAATGTGTATGTTTATAATTTATTCAAAACAAATGTAGATGTATTGACAGGTCTTGATGTTGCTAAATCAGAAATGTAAACCATGCATGCTTTATGCAGAGTGGCATGTTTCAATTAAAAAATCAAAGATCAAAGGCATCTGCAGGATCTTTTCCCCAGGACATGCTGGTGTGGTGAGAAACGAGGAGGCTGATAGATTGGCTGGGTCTGCACTGCTGGGTGGTGTCTTGGTGCAAGATAAGACAGATGTGGTCAGGGCACTCTGAGATCTTGTGTTTAGCCTGGATGAACAGATAAATCATCATAGCCTGGAGAGAGTAGAGCAGCCAGGAGTGACTAGAGAATCTGGTCAACAATCAGTACTCAGAGGAAAGGACAGACGGACACATAATCAGATGAGAACTGGTATCACTTAGCATTGGGATTCTTGGCTGTTGAAGATGATGGAGCATGTATGGGAATGTTCTGAGTACTGTGATAATGGGTTATTGACTCGACTCAACTCAACGAAACCGTAAGGAAAAGACAAATGAAATTAATGGCGCATATCAGTCGATGAGCTGGAAAGAGTAATTAGCCTTATGTGGAAAAAGACAAAGTAAGAAAGGCAGTGGAAGATGTACGTGGCAGGCTTAAACAGCTGAGCAACAAATAATGTAAGAAACATCATCTTTAAAATATCCAATGATATAGAGAACTTGAGTGTCATGATCGGCAATGTCTGCTCATGATTTGGATTTGTTTATGTTGTTCTTTAGCGCGAGGAGCGGCTGGCTGAGCGGCTAGAATGCTGGATTCTCCTTCGGGTTCGAATCCTTGGTAAGGTATGGAGTTCTTTTCTGTCGGGGGCAAAAAGAAATCTCTAACCTGAACAGTTCGCGGTGACTGCACTAGTCAGGCGGCCTTATTTCCTCAGGCTCAAAACGCCCCTGCCATACACTGTGAGGTACTATATTGGCAGTAAATGACAGTTTTAAATGACAGACAGTTCTTTAGCTATTTACCAATAGCTTGCATTTTTCTAAACAAATGCGTCCTAACTGGCAGAGAGAACTGGTTACTCTCATCACCAGAAAACATTCCGCATTCTGTGGACGTGCCATGAGATGAGGAAAGCTGGAGTATGTTGTTACAACGGAGAGTTGGAGGGGAAAAGAGGCAGAGGGAGACCAAGAGAAAAGATGCTGGACAGTTTGACATTATGGGATGGAGGAATATTGGTATCAGAAATGATTGGCAACACAAGATACAGAAGACTGTTGACAGACATTTTACCAATACCATTGGGAATGTACTATAAGAATTCCTATTCTGTTTTCTTTTTCCATTCGCGCGCTTTGAACTCAAGCTTAGTCCATACACATGCTTCTTCTTCTAGTGCACAAAACTGATGTTTGTATGTGGATTAGCGTTCCCTATTTCCAGTGTCCCTCTGACTTCTAATGTACTTGTAATTTAGAACCCCAAGTCAAGGATGAGAAGTCAACATTTTAGTCAGAACTGACTTGGTGTAGGGGTTGAATCCGATACCTCAGCATCAGCACAATGAAAGTTTAAGTGATTCAATGCGAAGCAAAAAGTAGGTTAAGCCCACACTTTTTTCCCCCCACATATCCTTTACAGCCCACACATGGTACACATGAAATGAACAAGTAGTATAATGTAAATTTTCTTTCACTGAGCATTAACATTGGGGAAGATATACTAAACAAAACAAATAACATGGCGACCCCAATGATTAGAGTTAGAGCATTGCTTTACTGATCCGGCAGCTTCTACAGCTTGTCTTATTCCAGATGTATTATTGTTACCTTTCCTCTGGAGTAAACTATGCAGGCCGAGAGAGGGATCATGCTATATTGGCAACACATGGTCTCTTCTATTCAGCCCAGGCTTTGTGCTATGGAGAAGCATAATTCCATCCCCGGCCTTAATCAGTCACATTAGCTACCGCCACGGGTTGTAGTTATTTTGCCTTTTTTTGAAGGACAATGTAACAAACTATCATCTGTCAAGACGATATGATGCGGTACTGTAGTACAGTACCCAGTGCACCTGAAAGCATATAAAAGGGTTCTTTACTTCATTACTTTATAATAGTTGTCTTAGGCATGAGTTAAAATTACTTCTGCCTGCAACAGAATTCCACACTTCTGATTTGTTTCGCTGATGGACTTTCCACTAACAGGTCAAATTTTGATCGGGAGAAAGCCCAGCTGGAGCAACTGAAGAGTCAGATTGAGCATGAGAAGCAGGAAATTGAGCAAGCAAAGGCAGCGCTGCAAAGGGAGAATCAAGTTGTCACCCAGAGATTGCTGGACAGTGAGAACAGAACTGCTGATCTCACAGAGGAAAAAGAGTCCCCGACTGAGAAGGAAGCTGTGGACAAGGAGGGTAAGAGAATGGAGTGTCTGTTCTTTTAAGTGCATTAAATTATGAAGGAAAGTGTACACTATATCATTGCAAAATATAGAGATGTAATAAAAAAATATATATATATAGAGTTAGAGAATAGTTAGTTAGAGAATAAATATATAGAGATATAGAAAATATATATAAAAATATATAAAAAAAAATATATATATGAATATAAGAGATGTAATTTATGTATTCATGAGTGTGGTAAATGTTATGTGTTCATAAAACTGAAGACATGTTATTGTATGTAAACACAGAAGCCATAAACAATATGTTGCATGATTTCATGCCTGGCATATTTTGCTGCTTCTCAACAATTGCATACTGCAAAGTTATGTCATACAAAGTGAAAAATACTTTGGTTATTGTATGTGTCCATGAGAGCGATGAGATGTTACTATGTCTATGAGCATGAAAGGATGTTATTCCATGTCTGTGAGTGTGATGAGATGTAATTCTATATTTGTGAGTAAGAAAGGATGTTATTCCATGTATGTGGGTATGAAAGGATGTTATTCTATGTCTGTGAGTATGATGAGATGTTATTTCATGTCTGTGAATATGAACGGATGTTATTCCATGTCCGAGTGTGATATATTATTCCATGTCTGAGTATGAAAGGATGTTATTCCATGTTTGTAAATGTGATGAGATGTTATTCCATTTCTATAAAGGTGATGAGATGTTATTCCATGTCTGTGAGTATGAAAGGATGTTATTCCATGTCTGTAAATGTGATAAAATGTTATTCCATGTCAGTGAGTATGAAAGGATGTTATTCCATGTCTATTAGTGTGATGAGATGTTATTCCATGTCCCCTAGTGTGATGAGATGTTATTTCATGTCAGTAAATGTGATATGTTATTTAATGTCTATTTAGGGGGATGAGATGTTATTCCATGTCTATTAGTGTGATGAGATGTTATTCCATGTCTGTAAATGTGATATGTTATTCCATGTCTGTAAATGTGATATGTTATTCCATGTCTGTAAATGTGATATGTTATTCCATGTCTGTAAATGTGATATGTTATTCCATGTCTGTAAATGTGATATGTTATTCCATGCCTATTAGTGTGATGAAATGTTATTCCATGTCTGTTAGTGTGAAAAGATGTTATTCCATGCCTGTGAGCATGAAAGGAAGTTATTTCATGTCTATGAGTATGAAAAGATGTTATTCCATGTATGTGAGTGTGATGAGGCAGGTGTTATTCCTTGTCTGTGAGTATGAAAGGATGTTATTCCATGTCTGTGAGTATGAAAGGATGTTATTCCATGTCTGTGAGCATGAAAGGATGTTATTCCATATCTGTAAGTGTGATGAGATATCATTCCATGTCTGTGAGCTTGAAAGGATGTTATTCCATGTCTGTGAATGCGATGAGATGTTATTCCATGCCTGTGAGTATGAAAGAATGTTATTCCATGTCTGTGAGTGGGATGAGATGTTATTCCATGCCTATGAGTATGAAAGGATGTTATTCCATGCCTGTGAGGATGAAAGGATGTTATCCCATGCCTGTCAGTATGAAAGGATGTTATTCCATGCCTATGAGTATGAAAGGATGTTATTCCATGTCTGTGAGTGCGATGAGATGTTATTCCATGTCTGTGAGTATGGAAGGATGTTATTCTATGTCTGTGAGTGCGATGAGATGTTATTGTGTGTATCCATGAGTGTGATGACTTGTGTCAATGAGTGTGATGAGTTATTAGTGTGCATATGCGTGTTATGAGTTATTCTGTCCATATATGTGATGAGTTATTGTGTTCATATGTGTGACAAGTTATTGTGTGTCCAGGAGTGAGTTGTGTGTGTCCATGAGTGTGATGAGTTATTGTGTGTCCATGAGTGTGATGAGTTATTGTGTGTCCATGAGTATGATGGGTTATTGTGTGTCCATGAGTGTGATGAGTTATTGTGTGTCCATATGTGTGACAAGTTAATGTCCAGGATTGAGTTGTGTGTGTCTATGAGTGTGATAAGTTACTGTGTGTCCATGAGTGTGATGAGTTATTGTGAGTCCATGTGTGTGATGAGTTATTGTGTATGACAACTTAATGTGTGTCAATGAGTGTGATGCGATGCTGTTGTATGTGTCAGTGAGGGTGAAGGGATATTATTAAATATGTATGAACCTGTAGTTGTATCTGTGTTCATTTATCAAGGAAAGTGTACTTTCAGTACATACAGGAGTAAGAACTATCAACGGGCTTGCTATGTGTTTTTGAAAAATGTATTGAAAGTTAATTATTTTTAATCCACCATTAGCTCTGTCCCTTGGATATATGATAGATAAATTGATCTACACAAGACAGACACACAACTTCAGGTGCTCCAAAATATGTATTCTGTGGAATAAATGAACATCAAATAAGCAACATAAGTCAACACGATTTAATTATTAAAATTCGTTTGTGGCTACGTTTAAATTCACCACGGGAAAACATCATCATGATTGTTCATAGAAGAAATTACAGATGACTTAGATAAAACAGAGAGGTTGTAAGAAGACAGCAATTTGACCTTGTTCTATCTAGGGTTCCAGTACAACATATCTAGGAGCTGCAGTATCTTTATTGCTAGCACATTTGCTTGCTGCAGATAACGATAAAAGTGGGGATTTAACATCAAGAGATGGACGGACATCAGCCTAACAGAATGTACAGTCAGGGTGAGAGACAGACAGTGTTGGAGATCCATTGCAGCCAACCTTCATTGTGGAGATGGCACCTGATTGATTGATTGATTGCTTACTGGTTGGGTGATCAAGTGTTCAAATCCTCTTTGAAGCAGGGAGTTTTATCATTGACACGAGCTCCTAGGTCGGCCTAGCCTAGCATGTGTACTAGAAAATGTTCTGGGAAGTGAAAGCGGCTGGTGTGATACAGATCCCATCAGCCATTGAGTGCCAGTTGGTTATAGACAATATGGGGCTAACACATGACACCATATACGCCTTAATTTATTACAAGGGGTATATTGCTGTCATTATCATCATGTGCCATGTCGAAGAGCGTGGGAGGTCATGTTTCACCTTCTCACACGATCATCAGAGTTGTGGATTGGCTCTGTGTTTTTGTCTCGATTATGCCATGTGACCAAGCCATCCAGGTATTTATATCTCTGCCTTCCCCTTGTTCTTTTCCCCCCTCCATCTTGCCAGGTTTTCTGCACTTGACATTTTTCTAAATACAGGGTATCTTAATGTCCAGGGAAACGTAATTCAAAGGTTAACATATTTTCACCTGAAATATTCGTTATTCTCTGATGTTTTAGGTGTAAGAAGGCGTGGCAGTCTGTCTCGTACACCGAGTGATTTAACATTGAGGAAGATCATCGAGGACAAAACAAAGGTGGAAAGTGAGGTGATTCAGTTGAAAGCTCAACTACGAGCATTACAGAAAGAAAAAGATTCCCATGAAAGTGTGGTATGTCATCATTTACATTTGATTATACATGTTATGGGTAGTGTTGTCTTAGAACTCTGTGATTTTTTTGGTGTGGCTTTGTGCCTTATAGCATCCTTGTCTTCTTCATGTGCCATGCTGATAAACATGAGCGGTCATAGTTCGCTATCTCATACGATCACCAGTCTTCTTGTGTTCTTGTACTGACTATATGCCATGTGGCAAGCCATCCAGATATTTATCTTGTCTTTCCATTGCTCTTCTCTCATTAGATTAGACAGTTGTCATTAAGTTTTAAAGTTTTATTCTTATTTTTAAAAAATGTTGATTGTCTGCATCTAATTTCTCTAATCTGTTTACGGTGTTCATTTGTTTCTTGGACTGTCTCATTCATTTTTTTGACTGTTCATATTTATTCATTAGTAAGTAAAAGTAATGGGTATGCGATTAGTTAGTTGCATATTCTTTACAGGATGTCAGTCAACCCCAGCATGTTTTGGCTGTTTGTGATTTCTTGGCAAGTTTACGTTCAGTAGTTTGTCATTGCTTTCTGAACGACCGACACTCATATCATTGCATGAAAATATCAACGCGAGACGGTCTGCTTCCAAATCATCCACAGCTGTGTTTCGAACATGGGTATGCAGGATCACGAACTGCGTCTGTAACCCCATTGCCACAGAGCCAGTTTGGTATATGGTGCTAACCTCATATTCTTATTGACCAATCAGCACTTGATTCTTGGTGATGCAATATCACAACTGCTACCTTTACTTTCCTGAAGCGTTCACTGGTACTCATTTTAATCTGAGTCTGCCTGGTAGCCAAGGTCAGTTGCATAAATAATCACCGCCTGGATAAAGATTTGAACACATGATCACCAACTGGCAGGCAAGCATGTTAGCCACTGTACTTCTGCAGTTGCCATGTTAAGTCATTATCACAGGGAAAATGTCCACACACAAAACTACATGTCAGTCTAACATTAGTAGGTTGGCATAGCCGAATGGATAAGAATGCATGTTGTTAAACATCCGATGTGCTGATGCCGAGGTAAGGTGTTCAATCCCTACACCGGACACTTGGACTAAAATGTTGACCTATCATCCTTGACCTGGGAACGTAAATTACAAGTACCTCTAAAGTCGGAGTGGGTTCGCCTGATGGTGAGGGACACTGTTAATAGGGAAAGCTAATCCACATGAAAAATTCTAGTTCCGCACTACTATACTATAAGTAGTGTGTATGGACTACGCTTGAGTTGCGAGCGCCCCAAAAAAGTCTTAACATTACAAATCAACAATGAATGAACTAAATATGTCAACCCAACATTACAAATCAACAGTGAATGAACTGAACAAATCAATCAAACATTATAAATCAACAATGAATTAACGTAACTTGTCAACAAATTTCAATTCCTTTACTCTGTGATCAACAGCAATGGGGGTTGTTCAGAATATGTCAGTAGGAAATGGCAATGGCGAGAATAAACAACATTCAGAGCTCATGACACAACACCAGGCAACAAATAACTTGACGGTACACATGTTTAGAACATGCATGTTTTTCTGTGGCAACATGCAAGTGTGAATCATGGAACACATATTTGAAGTTTTAACTTACGTTTCAAGTATTGGCATTAATGTTGCCTGAACACAAGACAAAGGCTTGCACCTACTGGAGTGAGGCTGGTGTAGAGACCTTCCTTCTGTCCCAGTACCATGGTACAGCCTACACAGTGGTTGTGCTGCAGGGTTCTCCGTCCCCTAAGTTCAGAAACCAGCAGGGTGCGCATGTTTGGTACTGGAACTTCACATCAGTGGAGGGGCATATTAAGATGTAGCCAGGTCAGGATTCAGCACGGCAGATGTGGACTGGCTGAGATTAAGCCCTGGCTGGTAGTGTTTCCTTTAAGGGTATAGGTATTTAATTGCCAGTGGCCTCCAACCCAGAGCTCAGAGGTGACAATGTAAGTAACATATGATTGGTACACCAAATTTGATAGGACAAAATAAGGGAGCAAATAAAATAGGCTGACGGAGCTCATAAACCCTGAAAGTAAACCCATCTACATGAAGGACACACCAAATGTCAAAACACCACTGCCTTGTGGGAGTTCTTGTAAGAACAAAATCTAGCCTCTCAAAGCCTGACAGAAAATGTGGGCAGGCAGTCCACAAGCCCGGGAAGGTAATCTGCCTATGGGAGGAGGCATGCAGAAAAGAAAGTCAACCGTTGAAATCGGAAGATGTTGGCCCAAGTGGCACGGGACTAGGAAGCAGATATCTACATACTACAAAAGATGCTTTGCACCACGCATAACAAACATTGATTGCAGGAGGAGAATGTATACCAGGTAGCTCTAGTTGTTCCTCTTGATTCAATTGTACAAATCTTTTGACAGGTGGCTAAACTAAATGAGGACCTGGAAAAGGCTGTTGCTCAGCAACAACAGCTGCAGATGAAGAACAAATCCCTCAAGGAGGAGCTACAAGAGCTGGAGGATCAGCTAGATGAGGCAGAGGTTTGTAGAAGTTAACATTTTTATGTGAGTTGTGGTTTTACTCCCATTGTATCTTTCAGTCCTAGAAGGTCATAGCAGCTGTCCAATAGTGGAAATGACAACAAAATCACAGTTGCATTACTTTCACAGTGGCCAGATATACACATCTTGTAAAAACAAAGACATATGTTGCCAGGTTTCTTTAGCATTCTCTGACCAAACATAAGAAGTAAAATCACACATGCATTGATTGGGACACACAATGAATAACCAATCACACGGTGCATTGCTTGGGAGGAAAAATAGTAAACCTCTAGCCATGTCAGGACATTAACACCAAAAGAACAGAGTTTGGCGCAGTATTTTTGTTGCTCTTACATAATGGTGTGGAATGTGAATGAAAACACAAGGAAAGGCATGAAGGCAGTGGAGATGGCTCCTGGGGCAAATACCTTGGATGATGAGAGTAACTGAGATTCTGGAAGAGGTTCATGAAAGTAGAACACAACTATTAGAAAGACTCAGTTCTTTATTATATAATGAGAAGAGAGGTATTGGAGAACATCATGATGACTGGAAAGATCATTGGAAGAAGAAACGCAAATAAACTGAAAAAATGAACGATTGAAAGAACAACAGACTTTTTTTCACAGTAATGGTCTGTGTGTTTATAAATGGCCTGTGTGTTTATACAGTAATGGTCTATGCATTTATACAGTAACAGCCTGTGTATTTATACAGTAATGGTCTATGCATTTATACAGTAACAGCCTGTGTGTTTATACAGCAACGGCCTGTTTATATACAGTAATAGCCTTTGTGTATACAGTAATAGTTTGTGTGTTTATACAGAAACGGCCTGTTTATATACAGTAGTAGCCTTTGTGTATACAGTAATAGTTTGTGTGTTTATACAGAAACGGCCTGTTTATATACAGTAGTATCCTTTGTGTATACAGTAATAGTTTGTGTGTTTATACAGAAACGGCCTGTTTATATACAGTATTGGCCTTTGTGTATACAGTAATAGTTTGTGTGTTTATACAGAAACGGCCTGTTTATATACAGTAGTGGCCTTTGTGTATACAGTAATAGTTTGTGTGTTTATACAGAAACGGCATGTTTATATACAGTAGTGGCCTTTGTGTATACAGTAATAGTTTGTGTGTTTATACAGAAACGGCCTGTTTATATACAGTAGTGGCCTTTGTGTATACAGTAATAGTTTGTGTGTTTATACAGAAACGGCCTGTTTATATACAGTATTGGCCTTTGTGTATACAGTAATAGTTTGTGTGTTTATACAGAAACGGCATGTTTATATACAGTAGTGGCCTTTGTGTATACAGTAATAGTTTGTGTTTATACAGAAACGGCATGTTTATATACAGTAGTGGCCTTTGTGTATACAGTAATAGTTTGTGTGTTTATACAGTAATGGCCTGTTTTTATACAGTAATGGCCTGTTTTTATACAGTAATAGCTTATGTTTTTTTTTATACACAGGCAAAATTGGATTCTACTACAAAGGAAAAGCAGAACATGTCAGAAAAGTTTGATACACTAAATTCAGAAGTAAAAACACTGCGGACTGATGCCATGAAGTCTTACACTCTCCAAGATATTGTAGACATTTTGAATAATGATAAGAAACAGTTGTCTCAATCGCTGGAATCTCTGAAGAGCAAGATGGAACAAGCAGAATCTGAAAAGAATGAGCTGGCCAATCAAAACAAGTTTTTGTCAAAAGGAGAGCAAGATCTGACCAATCAGCTGAGAGCTTGCAAGGAAGAGCTAGAAAGAGTGGTTGCAGATAAAGATCGTCTTGATGGTGAGAAACTTGAGCTGCTGACATTGGTGAAGAAGAAAGAGGAGGCAGAGGAGATGCTGAAGGCTGACTTAGAAGAAGCTGACCAGGTAAATTTTAAAAAGTTATAATTATATTATACAAAGGTAGTTACTTTTTGAGATTGTCTGTATCTTGGAATGTTAACTCTTTCAGGGGGTCTCGAACTGCATCATTCAGACCAAGAGTGAAATTTGTTTTGGAAACTCCAGAGGGTCATCACTGGAACTACTAAATTGGTGCTTTGTGTGATGCACTCAGCAGGCTGTTTGCCGTTCTGTATAGAGAAAGAGACTCAGCCTGGTGGGATGAAACTGCCACATGGCGTTGGCAGATACACATCATGCAGAAAGGATAAAAGGAAAAATCCCAAGGGATAGCAAAGTACACAGTGCAATAGAAAACCAACGAGACGGGATACGTCACGAAATGGGAACTTGACAACCGAAGCATACGCTGTGACTTCCATTGAACGGATCGATTGTGTTTCTAAGTTCGAGAAGGATTAAGGCGGCTTCTGAAGAGATGGAAGGATGGCAGTGGAATTAGTCAAGGATATGGATAGCCTATAACATATCTAGGAAAACGCCATGGAGTTTCTAAAGACGGGAAAATGCTAGACGATAAATTCGGTTGAAAACGACAGAGGACGACGACGAATTGGAAGAACACAAGGGAAAATGAAGGTTAATGAAGGTTCGTAGGAAAAGGCAGTGCTGAATACTCAGGTTAGTGTAAGATACAAATTAGACCCTTCTCGGTGGCACGAGAAACTAGTTTAACTGCTAACTAGTATATGTGACTGCTTTTACAGAGTCCAGATTAAAAATGGATATTAACTGTTTACGAGCGTCGACATTGTAATTGATTTTCCCGTTCACCAATCATGTTCTTTACAAGTTGATTTTCACCGTTTCGTTTACGAGCCAAGTGCCTCATTGTTAGTTAAGATAATTGGAGTAACATGGCTTTATACGGGAGAGGAGACGACTAACATTATGGCAGAAACCAGATGCAATGAAGTCATGCTGCTTTAAAATGTTACCTAACTCTTTCATATTCAGGTTTCACAACAGATGTCAAAAGGGTATAATACAGGTCAAGTAAGAACAGGACCCATTTCACACTTTGAGGTGGGCTGGGTATATTAAGCTCATCCGGGTCAATTTTAAGTCAGCTTCAATGAGAATTTGACCCTAAGAACCATTATTTGACCCATGAAGTCGGCAGGTGAGCGTCTTGTAAAAATATGGCTGGGGATACAATAGAGGAGGGACACATACACACTGAACACTTCAACCAGTCTTCATCAACATATAACATTTAAAATACAGTAGAGAGCATGAACAACAACAGTCAAGATTGTCAAAGTTTGTGACATTTTCAGTTTGTTGATTGTGATTTTTGGTCGGTGCATATTGTCCATGGACATTGATACATCTATTTTTTTGAAATATTGGTTTGCGGTCTAACAGATGAAGGAGAAATTTGCCCTCCAGCTTGAGTCTTTAGGGAAAGAAAACAAGGATTTGTTGAACAAACTGGACAGGTCAAGAGAGGAACTGGAAACAGCCAAGCTTCAGTTGCAAGAACTAGCTAAACAAGAAGTGAGTTACGACTTTCTTTGGTGCAAAACTGTTGATATTGTTGAACTCCATTGAATCAAGTTGTTCACTTTTGTATGACTTGATGAATTGGGAACTAGTGATCATATAGATTCATCCTGGTGGGAAAGCAACATACTCACCCCAAACATGCTCATTGTTGAACTCCATTGAATCGAGTTGTTCACTTTTGTATGACTTGATGAATTGGGAACTAGTGATCATATAGATTCATCCTGGTGGGAAAGCAACATACTCACCCCAAACATGCTCATTACCTTTTCAGTTAGTGAATGTGAGATTTTCAAATGCCGATTGTCTACCATCATCAATTACTGTGATTCTCTTGCAATCTCACACAGTGAAAAGATTGTGTCCTTGGCAGGCTTCGTCACAGTGGAGACCATAGCTGATCCTCTTTGTTAGCGAGACAAGTGTCTGTCAGTCTGTCTCTACCTCTTCTACTGCTAACCACGATTGTTTGAAATGCCTCTCTTTTTATAACATGACCAAAGAATATTGTTTGTCTTTTTCTTATTAGTTAGTTAGTTAGTCTTTCCTCTTGAGCCTAAGGCGGTGCATGTCCGGCGGTTTGCTGCTACCCGTTGTAGATCCTGGATGTTCACTTGGCCGTTGAATGAGCCTTCTCTGATGACGGTATTATATAGTTGAATATTATATTCTGCTGTTATTTGTCTTTCCTAGCCAATCATAAGTATCTCAAACAGTTAGGGTATTTGCAGCATGTCATCTCTGTACTGTCCAAGCTCTAACTCAGCTGTCCTTAGGCATTCCAACATCATTGCCATATAGCAGAACAGGTTCTATATAACATTTAAGTACTCACTTTGACATTCAACGCAAGTGAGTTATTAAATATATACTTTACATCTTCTGAAATGCAGCTTTGGCCTGGCCTATTCTCATTATAATCTCTCTTGCTTTGTTTTTTTTTGGTTTGCTCGCTTTGAACCCAAGCCTAGCCCATACATATACTCCTACATCTAGTGAATTGGGCTGATTTTTGTGTGTGGATTAGCTTTTCATTATTACTATTGTCTCTCGCCATCAGGTGAACCCTCTCTGTCTTCTCAGGTACTTGTCATTTACGTTCCCAAAGTCAAGGACGAGAAGTCAACATTTTGGTCCAACTGATCGACGTAGGGATTGAACCCTCTACCTCGGCATCAGCAAACCGGAAGGTTAAGAGCAGGTGCTCTAATCCATTCGGCCATGCTGATCTCTCTCTCTTACTATTTTGCTCGAGTAATTCTTAAAAGGCTACACATTCTTGCTGAAAGAATCTACCATGAATCACAGTGCGGATTTAGACCCAACAGGTCCACCATCGATATGATTTTCTCACTCCGGCATTACTAAGAGAAGTGCAGAGAACAGGAAGCCATTATATATTGCCTTCATCGACCTCACAAAGGCATTTGACCCCGTGAGCAGAAACGGCCTTTTTAAGGTCCTTGAAAAGATAGGATGTCCACCCACCCTTCTTAGTCTCGTGAAATCATTTCACGAAAACATGCAGGGGACCATTTTATTTGACGGCTCAACATCTCAGTCATACAGCATCAGCAGTGGAGTAAAGCAGGGCTGCGTGCTTGCTCCTACACTTTTTGGTATCTTCTTCGGTGTTAAGGCAGGTATTTGGGACTGCCACTGAAGGCATATACCTCCATACAAGATCTGATGGCAAACTTTTTAACCCATCAATACTCAAAGCAAAGACCAAAATAAGATCAAGATGCATAAGAGAACTACTTTTTGCAGACAATGCAGCACTGACTACTCATACAGCAGAAGATCTCCAATGGCTCATAGATTGTTTTGCAGCCGCCTGCAAGGACTTTGGGCTCACCATCAAGCCTAAATAAAATACAGGTGATGGAACAAGATGCTGGTGCGCCTCCGTCAATCAAAATGTCTAATTATGAATTGAAGGTCGTCCACAAGTTTTTGTATTTGGAGTTGACAATATCAGATAATCTTTCATTATGGACAGAAATCGACAGAAGCATTGGAAAGGCAGCCACAACATTTTCCAGGCTAACTAAAAGAGTTTGGGAGAATAATAGATTAACAGAGCGTACAAAAGTTCAAGTATATAAAGCTTGTGTTGTTAGTACACTACTTTATGGGTCTGAATCCTGGACCCTGTACTCAAGACAGGAAAGAAAGTTAAATTCCTTCCATATGAGATGTCTGAGACGTATCCTGGGCATATCATGGAAAGACCACATAACAAACAAACGTATTTGAAAGAGCAGATATTACCACAGTGCACTCCCTCCTCAAGCAGAGACGCCTCTGGTGGCTGGGCCACATATCTCGAATGGAGGATGAACGTATTCCCAAATTCTCCTATACGGAGAACTAGCCACAGGAAAAAGGCCAACCGGAACACCCCAGTTGCGATAAGGGATGTGTGTAAACAAGATATGAAAACCCTTGGCATAGATCCAGACACGTGGGAAAGAGTTGCAACAGACAGATGTTCCTGGAGAAGAGATGTACGAAACGGACTGGTGCTCTTTGAGCGCAATCTGATCCAACAAACTGAGGATAGGCGGCACAGGCTCAAAACTAAGTCACTTACTGTGGGACCTGCCTTGTCTTACAGATGCGGAAACTGTGACAGGGATTGTCACTCTCGCATTGGACTATACAGTCACCAGCGGTGTTGCCAGGTACCTCCCCAGCAGCACAACTCTATAGTCCTTCAGGACTGAAAGAGGCCTACTACTATTTTTTGTGATGTTATGAATGTCCTTTGATATTTGACTTTGTTAAACTTTTCCAACTGGTGTAATATGACTTTTTGGTGTTATCGTCTTCTTTGATATATGTATATATATATATATATATATATATATATATATATATATATATATATATATATTTTCTTTTTTTTTTTTAGCATATCCTTTTTACAGGACTTAGCTGTCAACACCAGCATCTTTCAGCTGTATGTTGATCTCTTGGCAAGATTACGCTCAGTAGTTTGCCATTGCTTTCTGAGCGGCCGGCTCAGTATCCCGCAAGTCACGAGCGGGGGTCGAACCGCCTCAGCTCTCGCTCCGCTACGAGACTCTGCGTGATAAACGGGATTACAGAGAGAAAGTGTTGTAACCCCACAGCCAGAGAGACCGGCATATATATATAACTATTGTTTCTGTTTTCTTGATCTTTGAGAACATTCCTTTTAGATCTTGTTATTAAACATTTATTTGAAATGTTATCTGCTGCTATATGACAGCCTATCTGCAATCCTTCTCATCAATGCAGCTTGTTATTCAACATTTGAAAGAGCAAAACCAGCATCTCAAAGGCCAGGCCAGCACCTCTCAGGAGCAGTTAGAGAAGTCTAGAGACAGGGAGACCATGCTCATCTCCACTCAGGTCAGAAACTCAGGGATTTATCTCATTTCTACATCTTCATTTGTTCACTTGCAAAAGTATATTTCTGCAATTTTGTCTCTTAAATACACCTCAATATTTTTTTATTTCACTCAATGGTCTGTAGTTAGATATGACTGAGCTACTGTATGACAGTAGACGGTACTACCTGCTTCTGTTAGCGATGCTTACCAAACCCGACACTCCACATTGTGCCAACGGCTTCGGGCAGAGGAGCGCAACTGGGAGGGTACAAGCCTTATCCTAGTGCGAGGAAATGCAACCTAAAGACTAAATGTCATGGCAGGGCAGACCAGGCCCTAAGCCTTGTTTGGTAACTGGTCTAGGATCAAAGCTCCGACAGACGGACAGTTACAGCATTGCTTTGCTGACCCGGCAGCTTCTGCAACTTGTCTTGTTCCAGACGTATTGGTGTTAACCTTTCCTCTGGAGTACACTAGACAGGCTGATAGAGCGATAATGCTGCATGGACAACATATGGTCTCTAAATTCAGCCCAGGTTTTGTGTTATGGAGCGGTATAACTCCATTTTACAAACTGTCGTCTATCAAGATGGCAAGGTGCCAGCCAAAAGTCAGTCAATGGTCTGTAAAGTTTAGTTTTGGCTTGTAATTAATTATTGAACTGGAGACAAATTTTCAGCCCCTTCATTCCTACTCCTCCATTCTTACTCCTCCATTCCTCCTCTTCATCCCACTCTTTTATTCCTCTACCTCTGTTTCCTCTTAGTAGACAACTGATCCTTCACTCTTACTCCTCCATTCCTCCTCTTCATCCTACTCTTTTATTCCTCTCCCTCCATTTCCTCTTTGAAGAAAACATCATCATAAACAGCATCATATCTCAGAAACTAAAATACTCTGGACGTATTCAATGTCACAAAAGCTCTGGCAGAACAGTAATGCAAGACACAAGTCCCAGAAAACAAGGCGGGGATCGACTAGTATGCAGGTGGACACTGACTCTAAAAGCACCCTGGTTATACAAATGTTCATACATGAGGCAGTGGAATGGGTGAAAGATTTAGTTTTTTCCATAGGCCTTGATGAGAGCGATGTTCTGCAAATGACTACTGCATTATGACCTTGTACCTCCTCTTTCTCCTTTTCAATTCTCGCATCCTGTTACGATGAATGGAATGTTCTAAGTTCTCATTCATCAAGCAGACGTCGTCATGCAGGCAAGATGACATTATTCTCTCTGCCCAGTTATTTTATATCAGTGTTGGTAGGCACTTAGGGTGCGGTGATCTGAATAATCATTATACTGAGTGTTACTCAACAGACTGCCTATCCTCAGGGATTTCTTCTGAGTGGTCAGTCCCCAATATTCACCAGCCTCATGTAAATCGGATACTCAATGTACATCTCGTACATAAATAGACTAAGCACTCCTTTGGCTTGAATGTTGGATTTCTCAGAATTATAACACATGAAAAAACAGTTTTCACAGTGACATAGCTAAAGCTGGAACAAGAAGGAACAAAGAAAATGTATAAGTGTGTGAATTAGGAAAGTAAACATTAACAGAAAACAAACACAGGATGTCAGACCAAAAGACACAAATGGTTAAAATAATATATTTTTACCTGGGTTCAGCTGAAAGAAATTCTGCTTAAAAACAGTTTTCACAGTGACATAGCTAAAGCTGGAACAAGAAGGAACAAAGAAAATGTATAAGCGTGTGAATTAGGAAAGTAAACATTAACAGAAAACAAACACAGGATGTCAGACCAAAAGACACAAATGGTTAAAATAATATATTTTTACCTGGGTTCAGCTGAAAGAAATTCTGCTTAAAAACAGTTTTCACAGTGACATAGCTAAAGCTGGAACAAGAAGGAACAAAGAAAATGTATAAGTGTGTGAATTAGGAAAGTAAACATTAACAGAAAACAAACACAGGATGTCAGACCAAAAGACACAAATGGTTAAAATAATATATTTTTACCTGGGTTCAGCTGAAAGAAATTCTGCTTCTGTACTCCGTGATTGAAAGTTTGTCAAAATAAGATTTTAGTACCTCACCAGCTGGATTCCCTAGTACGCTAAGTGTGTGCATCTGAGTGCTGTGTGCAAGGCCTGATATTATAGTTTTCATACCTTTCGTTATTTTTCTCTTCTAACCTTTTCACTCTGGAGGTTTCCCTGGATGCCAGTGTTACTTAGCTCCACTCTAAATTTCAGTGTAAATTGTAAATTTAACCTATCAACCATCCTTTGACCAGCCTACACCATGCATCTGAAATGTACTTTTCTTGTTACATAATCTCGGTTTTCACAATTGTTTTCCGCCTTTGCTGGCAATTGAATGTCTTACGTGTATCAAGCAGATATGCTATTTGGGCAGGTGGTATCATCCAGTGGATGGTCATTTCACACCTGGCAGGCTACAACTCTCCACTCCGTCTGAAAATCCATGGCAATGTGTTTTCAGCTTTTATGACTCCAGAATGTCTCAGGGTTGTTATGTACACCTTTATGACCCCTGCGCTGCTGAACTGGTGATAACTTATGGCATCAAAATAAGATTTTACAACAATTGTATAATCCAGACTAATCACTTTGTGTGATGGCATTTCTACATGTGCAGTTTTGCGTCATAGAATTATAAACCCTAAGCAGTGCAGTAAAGCTACATTTTTTCACCTCCTAATTCATTCATGAATTTATACCTTTGTCGGAGAATAAGAAATATGTTCTGATATTAATAAAAGTGCTCTCTCTCTCTCTCTCTCTCTCTCTCTCTCTCTCTCTCTCTCTCTCTCTCTCTCTCTCTCTCTCTCTCTCTCTCTCTCTCTCTCTCTCTCTCTCTCTCTCTCTCTCTCTCTCTCTCTCTCTCTCTCTCTCTCTCTCTCTCTCTCTCTCTCTCTCATTCATTCATTCATTCATTCATTCATATATTCATGCATCCATGCTTATGCAGACACGCACGCACGTATGCATGCATACACGCGTGCGCGCACACACACACAGAGAGGTCAAGTGGGCAAGCTGTCTACCTTGTGCTCTGAAGGTCTTGGGTTCATGTTCAGACTGAGATGTTATGACTGCAAGCGTAATTGTTCCCAGCACCCCAGGGGATCATCACTGAAACTAGAGCTTATGCTTTGTGTGATGCTCTCCACATGTAGCTTGTCATACTCGATACAAAGAAGTTGATCCTCCCAACTTTAGTCATCTTTAATCACACATACACACATGCTACATACTTGCATACACATATCCCTACACTATTGCATATGCAGATAAGAATACACATATGCATACGCACATATGTCTAGTAACTACACAGTGATGACATTCAGCCCATCAACCATTTACTTTTCTTTCCAGCAAGCACTGCAGAGAAGCCATGATGGCACAGAAAAGAGGTAAGCACTTCTATATCGACTACATACTTCTGACTAAATGTAACCCCTGTGGTTTATTCTAGATTCTCATGGTGTTAAGTTCTTGTCATTCATGTTCATTTTAGACAGTTTCCAGACACTCTACAAAATATATCCCTGGAGATGGTACTTTGGTACCATGTCAGGAGGAAAGTCTGTAAACTGTCTCCAGGCACTCTACAGCACATATCCCCTGGGAAATGGTACTTTGGTACTGTGTCAGGAGGAAAGTCTGTAAACCATTTCCAGGCACTCTACAACAGATATCCCCTGGGAAATGGTACTTTGGTACTGTGTCAGGAGGAAAGTCTGTAAACTGTCTCCAGGCACTCTACAGCACATATCCCTGGGAAATTATACTTTGGTAACATGTCAGGAGGAGTCTTTAAACCAACTGGAGCCTGAAAGATGCCAGCCCTTGTTTGGGTTGAAGTGATGTGAATGCGAGTGCATCAGACTTAATAGAAACTAGCCTTCCAGGGGCTTCACGAACAGCAGCAAAAACGAATGAAGTCTTCATTCTGAGCTTAAAAACTATTCTGATAGGTGTTGAATTTAATAAAATGATTCAGTTGCTAACTATCTTTAATTCATTAATTTTTGTATAATGATAAATTCGCCATGGTATTTGTTTGTAGCAATATGACTTGTTGGAATTCTTCTGATGTCTTGCATATACATTTCTCTACAGGACTTCATTTCTATAACACTAGATGTTTAGCTATGTGCTATAAGTTAACACAATCAATGTTACTGCTTTGTGATCAAACCCAAAGGTGTCCTATCACCCCTAGTGTATATCCAAGTTTATGTAGGTTAATTGTCCCCCATTGCACACTAGTTACGGTTGCCGTGTTAGTGCAGTGGTTAGACCACTTGCCTGATGGTCATAGGTTCAAATTCGCATTAACCCTTTGCAGGGCAGACGTTTGTCCATTTTTTAGCTCTGAACGGGCAAGATTTTTCAGGTTCGGTAAAATTTCGATTACTTTAGTAAAAACATCACATCTAAGGTGTTAGTTAACAGATTTTAGTGAAATAAAAAACAAAATGAAGGAAAATGCATGCAGATTATTTTACTTACTTGAATAAGTAATCCAGTGTTGCTGGTAATCCACACATGAACACAAATATTTACAAAATGCAACATATTGTTTGTGATTGTCAGTCATTTACAAACA
Organism: Cepaea hortensis; assembly: GCA_963921405.1. Lineage (NCBI taxonomy): Eukaryota > Metazoa > Mollusca > Gastropoda > Stylommatophora > Helicidae > Cepaea > Cepaea hortensis. Next base: position 60,470,272 of record OY992896.1, read on the forward strand.
CATTTTCAGAATCAGAATCACTTTCTTTAAAGTCTGGACTGCTAACGCTGATCACTGATATCTAGCTCCGATTAATAGTCAACTTCGTGCCTTTCAATGTCACTTAAATTGAATCCCGCGAAATCTTGGCTATCACTTGAAGAATCGTCAAAATCCATTTTGAAATACAAAGCGTAAAACCAACAAAAATGTTTTAAAAATCCGTTCAAAGTACACGCTTGCAAATGGCAGCCACGTTGTGAAGCTATCGGCAAAACCAAAAGTAGACAATCAGAAGTCTTGGAAAGTTGCGAGATAACATATTTACAATACTTAGTAATCATTGGGGCGTTTTGCCCGTTCCGGGGTAAAAACGCTCTTGGCCGTTCTGCCTGGTAAAGGGTTAAGACAGATTGTTAACATTGATCTGGACTGCCAGACTTACCCTTTCTAAAATGGGTACCTGGACATGTCTTAGGGATTCAAGATGGCTGACATGATATTGACCACACCCTGAGACCTGATTGGTCTATAAAACTACTACTAGCCCCATATGTCCAAAATGTCTCAATGAGTGTACAAAGTCATTCATTGCGTACACATCTCTGTCTACCTCTATGGGGTTTATGAGGAAAATGCAATGAGTGTACAAAGTCATTCATTGTGTACACATCTCTTGTCTACCTCTATGGAGTTTATGAGGAAAATGCAAAGAATACCTTGATTCTGCATGCATAGTGACACAGCATATGATCATGATTTATTAACGTATTCTGAATGAATACATTTGAGCAGATATGATTTTAGATGTATTGTAAGTAATTATTTGGTGTGTATTTTATCCTGCAGTCTAGAGCAGTAAGTGGTTTTATTTTCTCATCTTGCTTTTCTTGTAGAAATAAAAGTAACAATATTATTTTGCATTGCGTAGCAATAGTTTTTGTGCTGGTTTAGCAATAGATTTCTGGAGCTGTTTTTGACAGATTGTTTTCTTGTGGCAATAGACAGTACGTACAAAAGAGTCTGACTTGTTTGTAGAGCAGTATGTTTTCTTAAACATGTTTGTAATGTCTTTTTAAGGCAATAAATTTAAAATCTACTTTATTCTAGCACTAGTTTCTCAAAATCTTAATTTTTAGTTTTTTTCTTGTAGAGACATTTTTCAGTGTAGTATTTTTGGTTTATTAAATATTAAATGAGCCTTTGTTTCTTGTGCAGCTTCTTTTGGAAATCTGCATTTCTTGTGGATGTTCTATTGGTTTAGTGTTGTTTTGTTCAGAACTTTTGCACCATTGGGTAATGAAGGGCAGAAGTGTTATTTTCACACCACAAGGACACTGATTGTGGGTCGTCTTTCTCTGCCATTCATTGTCCAATGGAGCAATGACCTTCAACCAACTCACACTATGCCCTTTGTAAACTTGCTGATGATGGTTGCATTTTGCTGCTACGTTTTCTATAGAATGAAGTAGACAGTCTCATGCCAGCCTCTCCTAGTCAACTCTCATGACTTGCCTGGGAGGTTAGTCTTTGTTTCCTTAATGGAGCTAGGTAACAATTCTTTGTTTCCTTAAAGGAGCTTGGTAAAATTTCTTTGTTTCCTTAATGGCGCTAGATAACATTTCTTTGTTTTCTTAATGGATCTTGGTAACACTTTTCTATTTGTAACATTTATGTGTTTCATTGATGGAGTTTAGTAACACTTTTTGCCTTATTGGAGCTTTGTAACATTTCTTTGTTTCCTCAATGGAACTTGGTAACACTATATTGCCAATCTCCCTGGTGAAGGGGTTTATGACTTTCTCCGTAATCCCGTATATCCACGTGAGGAACACAGCTGTGCGAGATTCGGCAGCGGATTGCGTCGCGTTGGTTACTTACGGGGTATGTGAGCCGGTCGCTCAGAAAATAATGGCAAACTACTGAATGCAATCTTGCCAAGAACATCGACAGCAACTGAAAATCACTGGTGTTGACTGCAACGTCCTGTAAGGGATATGCAACTTAAAAAAAACAACAACTTTATTTGTATCATTTCTTTGTTTCCTTAATGGAGCTTGGTAAAACTTGTTGCCTTAACGGAGCTTTGTAACATTTCTTTGTTTCCTTAATGGGACTTAGTAACACTTTATTTGTAACACTTCTTTGTTTCCCTAATGGAACTTGGTAACACTTCTTTGTTTGTAACACTTCTTTGTTTGTAACATTTCTTTGTTTCCTTAATGGAGGTTGGTAACACTTCTTTGTCTGTAACATTTGTTTGTTTCTTTGATGGAGCTAGGTAACACTTGTTGCCTTAATGGAACTTGGTAACACTTCTTTGTTTGTAACATTTCTTGGTTCCTTAATGGAGCTTAGTAACACTTCTTTGTTTGTAACATTTGTTTGTTTCCTAAATGGAGCTTGGTGACACTTGTTTGTTTCCTTAATGAATTTGGCAACATTTCTTTTGTTTCCTTAATGGAACTTAGTAACACACAGACGAGCATACATTGCACTGTATTTTAAATATCTGGACAGATTCTTTAGATAAAATGAGTTTCACAGCCTGGGATTCTGAGATAAGTAGCATAATTAGTTCAATTTTCCATTGTTCTCATTGTTTTCATCTTTTCATTCCTCTCATTTGGTTGCCATGCCTTAATGTAGTCACTGTAGTGTCTTTCCTGTGTTTATATGTTGCATTTTGTGTATTTGTTTTCCTGATGAAGGCTAGTTGTCGCAACACCCTATGTTGTCCGTAATTGTGATCTGTAAAGCTGCATTATATTCTATAGCGTTGGACCAAATGTTAAAGATATAACACACCATGTATTGCTTGGCAGACATGGATAATAGATATATTACAACGTCAAACAATGTCACGTCACATTGGGCATTCCCAAGCATGCTTAGTCCTCCGATGCAGCAGCCATCCCAAAATATTTCTGCTCACTGTTCCCTTGAGGAGTTGATTATAGAATCTCCTCTTTCCCATGAAGGCGGCATTGATGAGAATGACCAGGCTTTACTCCCAGTTCGGGCAGTCGGTGTCTTGCTAATACCCACCACATGAGTCTGTACTGCACTGAATATATCAGCCCTGTCCATGCTTCTTCCAGATTGCATTGGTGCATTAATTTTCAGCTGGTCTGCACGTTTGTGACCCCTTACTCCAGCATGTCCAGGTGTGATGGACAAAAGCAACACAACTTATAAACCAGGAGTGTTGAATAGAACTTACATTCAATCAAAAGACATTTATAAAGATATATACAGGACTAAAGATAGCATCATTTCTCTTGGTCAGCGGTAGCAGATGCAAAGGCAAACACAGAGAAATACTGGATGGACTGTGAGGGTGACATTGAGGAATATCAAATAAAAACAAATACAGGACCTTTTACACGCCAGTCATATCGGGCATATGGTGCTAGACCCATATTTGTACAGACCAATGGACGCTTGGTGGGTCATGAGGTCAGTCTCACTCCGTCCGTCTTTACTTCCGAAGACATTCTTGATACCCATTTTAAGCTGGACCCAGGCCTGTTTTGAACAATGTGAATTTGCCCAGCTGTAGATCAAACCCATGATCTCTGGCAGCCGAGTGGCTAGCCACTACGCTACTGAGGCTCCATCATCAACAAAACTGGTCTAGAACACCAAGGACCCAGATCTGGGGAGAGACATGAACACACCTTCACCAGATGGCAGGGAATACTAATGCAGAGATCAATAGAAAGACATACACTTGTGCTTTATACCAAGTTTCTCCGAAAATAAGCCCAGGTCTTATATTAATTTTAGCTTAAAAATACACTAGGGCTTTTTTCGGGGGATGTCTTATATATTTTTTTTTCAGATTCAAAAATCTACATTTATTCATGTAAAACATTCTACATTGATTAAAATAAAGTCATGTCATCTTCTTATTTAACGGGAGTGATGTATTGAATTATGAAACACATCCGTTCATTATCAAGTGCGCTCCAGTGGTGTCTGTACTCGTTTGTCAACAAGTCTCTAATTCTAGCTGACGATCTTAACTAGGCCTTATTTTAGGGGTAGGTCTTATATTGAAATGTCTTTGGAAAATCATGCTAGGGCTTATTTTAGGGGTAGGTCTTATATTGAAATGTCTTTGGAAAATCATGCTAGGGCTTATTTTAGGGGTAGGTCTTATATTCAAATGTCTTTGGAAAATCATGCTAGGGCTTATTTTAGGGGTAGGTCTTATATTGAAATGTCTTTGGAAAATCATGCTAGGGCTTATTTTAGGGGTAGGTCTTATATTGAAAGCATCTTAGAAAATCGTGCTAGGGCTTACTTTAGGGGTAGGTCTTATATTGAAATGTCTTTGGAAAATCATGCTAGGGCTTATTTTAGGGGTAGGTCTTATATTGAAATGTCTTTGGAAAATCATGCTAGGGCTTATTTTAGGGGTAGATCTTATATTGAAATGTCTTTGGAAAATCATGCTAGGGCTTATTTTAGGGGTAGGTCTTATATTAAAAGCATCTTAGAAAATCGTGCTAGGGCTTACTTTAGGGGTAGGTCTTATATTGAAATGTCTTTGGAAAATCATGCTAGGGCTTATTTTAGGGGTAGGTCTTATATTGAAATGTCTTTGGAAAATCATGCTAGGGCTTATTTTAGGGGTAGGTCTTATATTGAAATGTCTTTGGAAAATCATGCTAGGGCTTATTTTAGGGGTAGGTCTTATATTGAAATCTCTTTGGAAAATCGTGCTAGGGCTTATTTTAGGGGTAGGTCTTATATTGAAAGCATCTTAGAAAATCGTGCTAGGGCTTATTTTAGGGGTAGATCTTATTTTCTTGGGAAACAAGGTAGATTATACCAAGTCATGCTGATGACAAAACTAGACAGAAACTTGTATTTGTACATAAAATTCCTTGAAACATCACATTAAATTAAAATTGTGCATGCTTAGTAAGAGAATCAGTTGGCAGACTGTAATATGATATTGTAATTTATTTTAAAATAAAATAATTTTCTGAACTTGCTATGGAATTGTATGATGATTTTGTGCTTTCTTCTAAATGAAATGACTGTTGGTAGCTGAAGATGTACTGAGGTAATATACATGAGTATTTGAGTATTGTAAGTTTGAAAAGGTTAATTGTTTGCTTCTTTATTTTTACAATGTTGAATTGCAGATTCTTTGGGTTTTAACATCACCACTATGTGTATTTTGTTCACTGTGTAGCATTGATTTGTAGTGAAACTAAGTCCATGCCATGTATGTATGCGATTTCTAAATCTAGTTAAAAGCTGGACAGTATATGCACAGTATCAGTCATGAAAATAACAAAGAAGAATACGACAAGACAAATAAAGAAATAAGAGATAAATGTGTAAAAGCAAAATAGAATTTGTTACATGAGCAGTGCAACAAAATTGAATTCAGTTTATTTAAAGATACAAAATAATATGCTTAGGCAAATCAATTAGTTTATAGAAAGTTAAACAAGAGTAAACATAAGATGCTTTAAATCAAAAATGGGAAAGGTATTAATGGGGACAAAATGCTATAATAAACAAATAAAATGAGTTCCTTAGAGTTAAATAATGTAGAAAATGGAGAATTAACAGAAGAAATGAACTTAGGACCAATTAGTTTAAAAGAGAAGCCACTGATGCTCTCAATAGTTGTATATCCATTTCAGGACATCACTGTCAACCCCAGCATTTTTTGGGCGTTTTTTAAAATTTCTTGGCAGGTTTTCGTTCAGTAGTTTGCCATGGCTTTCTGAATTACCAGCACTCATACCATTGTATGGAAACCAACGCAAGGTGGTCTGCTTCGAAATCGCCTGCAGCTGTGTTTCAAATGCAGTATGTGGGATTACAAATTGCATTTGTAACCCCTTTGCCACAGAACTCTCAAACATAAAGCAAAATAGTGGGACCAGTTAGAATCTCATTAGAGGAAATAGACATACTAGGAGAATAAAAAAAAAAAATATTAACTAGACTATTGCATGATATTTACAACAGTGGGTATGTAGTTAATCGTATGATGTAATTATAGCTCTACCCAAAAGACCAGGAGCGATTGAATGAAAATAATTTCATATAATCAATCTCATAAACTATATAACCAAACTTCTGCTCAGAATTCTAATGAGAAGAACAAGAAGGAAAATAAACATGGGAATTGGTGAGCAGCAGTATGACTTGTGGAAGAGAAAGGTACAAACAACGGAATATACACATTACGAACATTAATATAGAGATCAATAGAGAAACAGAAAGACATATCCTTGTGCTTTATAGATTACACCAAATCATTTGATAAAGTTAAGCTTGATGAGGTGATCAAAGTGTTGGTATATATTAAAATTGATGGGATAAATCTCAGAATAATAAAACAAAATTTACTGGAAGCAAGTAGTGGCAATTAAAATGAGAAATGAGGAAAATGATGAACAGATGGAGCAAGTAATAAGACAAGGATCTGTTTTGTCACCGGATCTCTCTCTCTCTCTCTCTCTCTCTCTCTCTCTCTCTCTCTCTCTCTCTCTCTCTCTCCTCTCTCTCGCACGCACGCACGCACGCACGCACGCACGCACGCACGCACGCACGCACGCACGCACGCACGCACGCACGCGCGCAATAATGAGAGAGATCAAAGTGAGGCCAGAAATACAAGTTGAATGGTTATATATAATATAAACAATATATACTATACAGTTTTGGTAGTTGTAAATGCAAACGATCTAAAACAGCTGTTGGACATTGTGATAATAGCAACTGCAAAAAAAAAAAAAAAGAACTTTCCTTTAATGTTTCAAGAAAACATAAATGATGATTATATCGAAGAACATCAAAATGTGATATAACAATAGAAGGGAAAATGCTTAACCAAGATTATAAATTTGAAGATATATATTTGTATTTACAGGACATCGTTGTCAGCACCAGCATTTCACTGCTGTTGTTGTCTTGGCAAGTTTACATGATTTTCTGAACGATCGGCTCCCATACCAACATATTAAAACCCAGTGCAACATGTTCTGCTGTCAAATCTGTCACAGCTTTGTTTCAAACGCGGGTAAACAGGCGTACGAATTGCGTCCACAAGTCCTTAGCCACAGAGACCGGCTATATATATATATATATATGATTTCACATTTTCTACCAATATGTAGCTGTATTAAACTGTATATAGTCTATGCAAGTTGTGATGATGTTGGAGACTTCATCATGAGATCAACAAATCGTCATAGAAACCATCATTTTTGAACACCAACTTCCTGTAAGGTATCTATTCACATTCTATGAATTGATACACCCGATGAAGATCGTATGGTGATGATGGTATTGGCAGTTTGTGGTGTTATTAGTTTGCAATTCTTCATTTGTGTATGTTTTTATTAATTTATTAACGTAGTTAGTTTCCTAGCAGTTTTATCAGTTCCTAGCAGTTTTATCAGCTTGTAAAGCTTGCAGTGTTCTTGGGTGTTAATTTATTTGTATTATAAGTTGTTCTTTTAACCAATTTACTATTTTATATACAATTCTGTTTTGTTAATTGTTTTAACATTTTACTAATGTTTAACAATGGCATTAATTTAACAAATTGGTTATTTTTGCATGCAAGAAATAATTAAATTACTGATTCTGTATTAAGATAAAGTAATTTCTGTGATGGTAATATATGTGAGACTATTATATAATGTGTGTTACATTGATATATGACATGTCTGTTGACTTTAATATTGTTAAGATAAATCGTATTATAGAATTTTCCATTGTCTGCAAATGATCTCGAAGCTCACATATCTTGTCTCTTCTGTCCTTCATTCCCCTTATGTAATGTACAGCTTAGCTGAAATATTTGTACCTGTCAGTTGACACACATAACTTTAGCACAGCTTTGGGAACCACTTGTATGTTTCTCTATTAAATCTCTACTCACTTGACCAAACTAAAAAAGTCAACTGGAGTCTCCATGGCAAAGTCACTTGACCAAACTGAAGTGATGCAGTCTGTTTAAAAAAGGGTTTTAAAAAGAGGATGACCTTAATTACACTGGGTTTTATTCATCATGGCTTGGTCTCTTTCCACAGGGCAGCCTGCCTAAAGTAGTGCACAAAGCATGAACTTCGTAGCTCTAGTGACACCCCCCAAGTCTCAGAGAAAATGGCGTTTGTGAACCGAATCAGTCAGTCAATTATCAGAGGCAACAGAATTCAAAGGGAGGAAATTGAAGGCAGACTTCATGTCTGTCATTCATACAAGTGGTTTTTAAAATTTTATTTTATTTTTGTGTGTGGTCAAGGATTACTTTCATTGCACACATATATGTCCTAAAGTGCTCCAGTTTGCTTCCATAGATCACACAACGAAAACCCAGAACTGTGCCCAAACTCTGTAACATCTGCGAGAATCCAAATATGTGTATATGGGAATCACATACATGCCATAAATATTCATTTGTGGATTATCATAATCATATAGCAGTTCGTTTGCATTATGCAGAGAGACGCATTTGCATTTCCATTATGGGCTGCCAAAACGACTCTTGGTCCATTTTCGGTTCCCCTGCCTCATGTATTTTCATACCCAATGTGCCTTTCTCTTGTTTCCCTTCATGCCTGTTCTACCCGGAGCCATGCTTTCTCTTAGTGTTCATTGTCAATAACTGGCGTTTAGTATAGACAGGGTATTTCAGTGTCTGACACATGTTGCTGAGCACGATCCAGATTTCATGTGATGTTCAGATTCTTGTAGAATATCAGTATTTTCTTCTTGTTCCATGGTTTTATACACATTTTTCTGTTACTTGTGGCAAACTTTTAAAATTTTCTTAAGTGATGATTGTTGGAACTCATCAGTATTGTGTAGCATACAGTTCAAAGTAAGATAACCATTGAATGATATCAGTATTATATAGTAAGTTCATAGACAGATAACTTTAGATATACTATTTATATTGTACAGTGTAAGGTATACAGCTTGTCAGGCGTATAATCTATTTGAAAAATCTTATCAGTGCAGATCATAATGAGCAGGCCTGAATATCCTGCTCAGACAACATTGTTTATTAGACACAAGAAATGAACAAAAAAAATGACACTTCATATGAACATAACACGATCTTAAAGACCCCTAGAAAAAATATAAACTCATGAATCTTGGGTACAGGCAGAAAACACTTATTTTATCTTATTTTAAGGGTAAGTTGTAAGTACGTTTTCATTTATATTGAGACGGTTCTTTGAGTGTGGATTACGACTGGTGTCAGACATAATGGACAAGAATTTCTCTCTCCTGTCTCAAGGTACATTAGCGAAATTGATGATCTGAAGGTAAAGCTGGAATTGACCCTTCAAGAACTTGCCAAGGCCAAACACAAAGTGGAAGAATTGAATGCAGAAAACATAAGTCTTATTGAAAGTGTCAAGAAAATGGAGCAACTTGTACAAGAAAATGTGCAGATCAAGGTATTGTATCAAGACCATAAGAAAGTACCTTTTTCTGTTGTGATCTTTGGTAATGTAACACAATTGTCCCACAGTTTTAGCATTCAGAGATAATGGAAGCAGAGCCAGAGGTGATGTTTGTAAATGATGATCACCATCCAGAGCTATCTCTAAAGTGAAGATTGTCGATAATGGATCTCTTGCAAGTTTCTGTTCAGAGATTTTGTTATACATTCTGCTAATATGTATCCTGATCATTTCTTGATGTCTGTCCCTTTATATCTTTGATGTCCTCTATCTCTGTTGAGATAGCTGTGCCTTCTGTTATGGTTTTCAGGAGATTGTTCTTTGATGTGACCAAAACACCCTGTCTTTTTATGTTTATTTCCCCGCAGTGCCCTGTTTATATTAAGTTGTTCTAAAACTTTCTTATTTGTCTTTTGTTTTTCCTGTCCAAGAAAATCACCACTGCCTTATGAAGATCAAAATTCCAAAAGCCTGTTTTATGCTCCATCATTTTAGCCAAAAGTCCATGTGTCCACTCCATATAGTAATCAAGCAGTGACAATCAAACCAATATGGGAACTACAGTAAGATGTATTTGTTCTGATTGTGTCTAATGTTTCAGATTTACGTTTGTGTATATTTGTTAGAGGGAGCCATGCTAGTGGAGTGGCTAGCATGCCTATCTGGTGATCATGGGTTTGAATGCCACAGGAAGCAGGGATCTACAAAACATTGACCAGGTCAGCACAGCCTAAAATGGGTGCCAGGAAAAGTTGTGGGAAGGGAAGGCAGCCAGTGTGATATGGGTATACCCGCAAGGCAGCGGAGATTTGAGATTTAGTTCCCTCTCTTAGAAGAGATACCAACCAAGGCTGACGAGCCTCTTCTGCCTGGGAATCAATAAAGGAGGGAAGTCTACCATTCTTCCTTCCTGGCAGTGACCATACTGATCGGATGACCGTAGCCATTGTCCCATTATCTATCAATGTTTTCACAGTCCCTTGCCTCATATTTTAAAGTCTGGGGTGTCTTTAATAGCATGTGTCCACTTTCATTTTAATTGATCTCAGTTTCTTCTCCCAGAAACCATGCCTTTCATTCTTGTTCTTTCCATGCCTCAGTGTCATTGAATATGACCAAGTTTTTGAGATATGGGTTTGTTTATGGGCCTGTTTTATTCTATTCTCTGACCTTATATAATGTGAGTTTTATTCTTCTTGACTCATGTTATTTTAATAAGTTTTCTGTAAAGTTTAGGTCAAGGACCTTGATTTTCGTCTTTAGTGGAGGACAAAAATAGTCCATGATTGTCATCTGTATGCTGCTGTGGGCAAGATGCATGTTCTCAAAATGTTTTATGTGTGTGTGTGTGCATTTGCTCATGTTGAACTCAAGCTTAGTCCATACCAGTGCGCTACTACTTCTAGTGCACTGGGTTGATTTTTGAGTGGATTAGCTTTCCCTATTACCAGTGTCCCTCGCCATCAGGTGAAGCCATTCCGTCTTTTGAGGTACTTGTAATTTACACCCCAAGCCAAGGACGAGAAGTCAACATTTTAGTCAAACTGACCGGTGTAAGGGTTGAACCTGCTACCTTGGCATCAGCACACCAGAAGTTTAAGAGGAAGTGCTCTTATCCATTCAGCTATGCTGACCTAAGAATGTTTGATTTTATTTGTTGTGTTTTTTTTATTTGTTGTTTCACAGGCTCTTAATGTTGTTTAACCTCTATATTGCTATAGCCAGTCTCCTTATGACTTCCTGATCAGTATCCATAGTATAGTTAAGTATGGAGCCAACATTCTTATATGGGCTCGGTCCTCATCTTTAACAGCCAGTGAAGAGTCCCAATAATAATGTTTCCAATAGCAGTCAGATTATGTCTGGGCTCTCCTTGGAGTCCTGAGTGTTGGCCAGATCTTTTGGTCACTCTCTGCAGCACCATTCTCCAGACCGTGATGGTCTATTTATTCTTCTGTACTATACACGCGATCCCATGAACCCTGACCATGTCTGCCTTATACACCAAGGCCCCACTGAGCAGTTGTAATTGACATATAGTACAAGCACGCAAGAGGAAGATATGCTTTACAGGTGCATGAACAACATTAAGAAATGGACTGGAAGAAGCATCTATGAATGCACCATGAAGATGCATGACACAGTGTTGAAGGCTCATTACCATTAATTTTTAGTGTGGATATGTCATTTGATTGATTGATGCCATATGGGGCTGATTTGTCTAATGTAAATAAAGTTGAAAGTACATTGAACAATCTAGGAAATCCTCAAAGAAGAAACAATCCACACAAACAACTTGACAAGTGAAGTGAACCGCCTGCAACTACAGCTGACTGAGAAAACCATGCTGGCTGACAGGTACGACCAGGAGAGGAAACAGCGGCTGGACTTGGAGGCTCGTGTGGAGGTTATCAAGAGTATGGAGGAAACTATCAAGGTACAGTGATTAAAATATCAAACTGAGATAGTTTCATAAGCTTAACTGTCGTCACTGTCATAATCATTATCAAAACCATGTTTGTGGATTCTCAGCTAAACATAATGCAGCATCAGTTGCTTATCATCTTATCTCATGGAGTGTCTTTCCAAATCATGTTAGCATAGTGGTTAGTGTACTTGCTTGCTAAGATACTGGTTTGAGTTTTATCTCCAGCAATGGCATAATTTATTTGTAGATTAAAAGTAACTTATGTAATAAATCACTTGAAATGAATATCAGAGAGAGAGAGAGAGAGAGAGAGAGAGAGAGAGAGAGAGAGAGAGAGAGAGAGAGAGAGAGAGAGAGAGAGAGAGAGAGAGAGAGAGAGGGGGAGAGAGGGAGAGAGGGAGAGAGAGGGAGAGAGAGGGAAGGAGAGGGAGAGAGAGGGAAGGAGAGGGAGAGAGAGGGAAGGAGAGGGAAGGAGAGGAGAGGAGGGAGAGAGAGAGAGAGTGAATCTTGGAATGTGAGCAAACAATTTAGGAAAAATATTACTGATACTGTAAAGAGAAGCATTTAACAAACTTCCTGTTAAATCTTAAACTTCTGTGTGGATAACTTTCTCCACCTTCGAAAATATCAATGACCCTGCACTTAGAATTTCAGCCAAAGAATTCTTCATTTACTAGAATTTCAGCCATTTTCATTTACTCACTTCAAATGAGATATAATTCGGCAGCATGCACTTGATGAGATACAGTGATATATGCCAGGCAAGAAATTGTGCAATTTATTTTATATGACGCCTTTGTTTAAATTCTTCAAGGGAATTTATTGTTCATGGTTGTTTTAATTTTGCATTAAAGTTTTCTGCAGAATGGTGTAGCTAGGCCCAATCAAACACTCCTTAGTCACCACTTATAACTCCCCTGAAGTCGGAGAGTGTCTGCCTGCACGGCGAGGAACCACCAGTCTGCACACCAATAAGCCAGACATGGGACAACGGATACTCACGCATACCTCAGGTCCTGTATGACATCACACTGATGTTGGACAACAGGATGCCTTCATCCGACATACAGGACTTTGCGTTGGAGCTCAAGCCAACGAACACAAGCAAGCAAGCACCACTTATAACATGCATTATAGGTTACCTTAAAGGTCATGGTAAATCACAGGCAGCTGTCTTAGGTATCCCAGTTTCTCTTCTGCTTTCATCTCCTGGGGCCAAGTTTAAGGTCACATTTGTATTATGTTTGTTTGTCGAGTCTGGAGACCATTTTGATATGTGTGCTGATCAACTTGAGTGGCTTTGATTGTGTATTCTGGTCTTCATTGTCTTGTGCAGTCTATAAATAGTGGCTTGCAGTACTCTACCTAAAATACGTGAATCCAGTCAACCATCAATCAATCAGTCATTGAATCAATCATTGGTTTGTTTTTATTTCTACATATGTTTATAGAGTTTGACCATTGAGGCAGAAAGGGAGCGGACACAGAGACAAGCCATTGAAAAGTTGAAAGATGAGCTGGAAAACACGGTTGCTATACAAGTTAGCAAAGCTGAATTGATCTCAGCACAAGAAGATGCAGGTGAACAGAAACAGCAGTGTACTATGTTGGAGCTGAAAGTTGTGCAGCTGGAAGAGAATGTGAAAGATGCAGAGACCAGCCGTGATTCAGCTGTTGAACAGCTGGAGACTGAAAAGAAGCTCCGACTGAACTTGGAGGGCAGCTTGCAAGATCTGCAGGTGAAAATGTTGTTGTCAGTACTGTCATGTCTCTTGTCTGGTCCCAGGTGAAAATGTTGTTGTCAGTACTGACATGTCTGTTATTTGGACCCAGGTGAAATTGTTGTTGTCAGTACTGACATGTCTGTTATTTGGACCCAGGTGAAATTGTTGTTGTCAGTACTGACATGTCTCTTGTCTGGTCCCAGGTGAAAATGTTGTTGTCAGTACTATGATGTCTGTTGTCTGGTCCCAGGTGAAAATGTTGTTGTCAGTACTGACATGTCTGTTGTCTGGTCCCAGGTGAAAATGTTGTTGTCAGTACTATCATGTCTATTGTCTGGTTCCAGGTGAAAATGTTGTCTAGAGTATTCTTGATGTTGTCTATCCATTGCTTTCTTGATCTTCCCACTGCTCTACATCCAGATATTTTTGAGTTTTATGCTCTTATTGATAGTTGTTTCATTCTCGTAAGATATTGAGACAATTTATTTGTTTGAATAACGAAGACACAAACAGTAGATTGCATGATTTATTGCCTGGCATATTTCGCTGCATCTCATCAGGTACATACTGCAGAATTCACACAACATACAGTAAAATAACTAGAGAAATCCTTCAAGCTGAAATATACACATGTTCGTACAGTAATTGTCAATTGTCTACCACAGTAATTTTAAAATGACTAACATGTCTTTCTGTTTCCACAAAACTGGCCTATGTATATTAATTAATAATGGCTTCTGCAAAGTTTAACAAGCGACTATTTTGTGTGTTAAACAACATGCGAAAAGCAGTCTCTATCAATCACATGGCCGCTTTCCAACACATGTCTAGCAATTGATGAAGCTTGAAGTTTCCGGTGTGTCCGCCTCCCATCACCTGTGTGTAGTATATTGTTTGTGTCTTCTTTATTCAAATTCACTATGGGAAAATGTTGTTTTAATTTATTTGTTGTCTCTCAATTAAATCGAGGTGTAATGATTTTCTTCTTCTTATAGTTGATGTTTGTATTGTTGGTGATTGTCTGTCCTCAGCATTCTGTCTCGTGTACTGCCAGTCTTTTCTGGTACTGATGTTCCTCTATGCCATAATGTCAAACTGTCCAGCATCTTCTCTCTTGGTCTCCCCTCCCGCCTCTCCTCCCCTCCAGATTTCCAGTTGTGACGACATACTCCAGCTTTCTTCTTCTCATGACATATCCAAAGAATATTAACTGTCTTCTGATGCGAGTAACTAGTTCTCTTTCAGGTTATTTTGTTCCATCTATCCACTGTTCTCATCATTGTTCTATAAAACAACATCTCCAGATTTCACATGATTCCTCACTAGTGTGCTAATTATTCATGATTCACTTCTTTATATCAGGATTGGCTTAATATAGCTCTTATATGACTGTCATATTTCTTATGTTATCGTTTCACACCCTGTCTCTTTCCGAGACCCCTGTAGCCCTTGTCAAGCATTTCATCCCACCTGTGATTACTTTTCCCATGTGTTTTTGCTGTCCCTATTGTTTTATTTACCCAATATCTTTTTGGAACAATTTCCTAGCCTTTTTATTAGTCAAATGTCACAGTTGAATGGTTTTAGTAAGCCTTTTCGCAGTTTACCATAGTAAACAATGATGTAACATGTATATTTTAGCATGAATATTTCAAAGATGAAAAAATTTCGCTGTCACAGTGCATTCAAAATGTACTAATTGTCATTTCCTGTGGTATTTCATTAAAGTTGGATTGGAATTTCGCTGACTAGTTGTTACAGTGTTGGATCTCTAGGGGATCCGAAAGCGGGTTCAAACAGGCAACAATAACTCTGTTAACTATAATATAGCAACATTTATTGACACTTAGGTATACAGTGCATTGGCGCAGTGGGTTTAACAAGCCTGCACTGATAAGTTGCTTATCACAGTGGTTTAACATCATACATGGTTATAACAAACATTCTATGCAAACTATCTAGCATATGTCTATGACCCTAAATACACATGGGTCTGAACTACTAAGTCCCTCTAAGGCAGGCCCTGTTGCCTCGCCGACGTCCTGTCTGTCTCTGCCGGTTCACACGTGTCGCAATCCGACACGGGTGGTAACTCTATCCGAGTTCCTCGTGGACCCCGCAATAGGCGGGCCACATCAGTGTCCACGGGACAGTGGACTCACTGACCAGTCCTTCGAGAAGGCTCTGGATTACTCTGGCCTTCGAGTGTCTTACTTCTTTCCCTTGGGCGGGAGTTGTAGCCCTTTGCCCGTGTATATTAACTTATGTTAGTTTACCGTATAATGTGAGGCTGTGACAGGATTCCCCCCTCTCCCCCGATTTGATGGGTTGTTTTAAGGTAATTAGTTGTGTACTAATTCTGTCACAGAATCACATTAAATCGGTGTTTGTAGTTTGGTGGACAGTAACTTGGTAACCTACACATTGGCATCAACACTCATGTATTCTCCCATACACCACTTCTCTGATTTGCTGAAGAGGTCTCTCTCTCCTGTGTTCTTAAAAATGCTTATCTGACCGAAGTTACGTGACGTTTCCTAGTTGTTTCTACAATCCGTCCTTCTCAAAGTATCCCACTGATACCAAGATAATTAACCTCTGTATTAGAGAGGATTAACAAGACACAAGTCTTGGCTAATTAAGTACATCTGCAAATCTTGTTCTGTGTGCATTTCAATACACTTTTACTCTCGTATGTTGTATAATGCTGAATATGTAGTTACGCTGTTATTTTATCCCATCTGACTACATGTGTCCCTGTTGGCTTGTTAGTGTGTGGACTAAGTAGTTGCTTCTAATAAAGTGACTGTATTTTAATTGATAGTGTTCAGTTTTGAGTTTGATGTAAAGTGTGTGTTGCATGTGTGGCTTATCTCCAAGCGTCACGAGTTGGGATATCCTTAATCATGAATTACCCCAATGTGTGTAATGCATGATCAGGCATTCCAAGCAGTGGTGCTTAGATGTAGTATCCTAAATACTAAACATGCATTAACAATTTAGACAAGTAATACAATTTACATGAAAGACGCAGACAAATTAAAATAAATACGTTTTGCGTACAATTTGTCCGCTCAGTATATCGCTCTCATTTAATTCATTCACCCTGTCATTCACACATCTTTCATTCAAAATAGTATTTCGTTAAAATATATAAGTAAAGTTGAGGTAAGTGTTATTGCCCTTAGAAAAAATAGAATAGGCGATATGTTCCCTTTAAAATATTACGTAATTTTTGCACGATGACTCAAAAATGGTTTATAAATTACATAGAGAAAATTGCATAGGAAGAATCTTTCGCCTATGAGTGGAAATACATGTAATATTATGGTAGAAAATGTACAAATTACAGGTTGACATATTTTATATACATACTTCAATACAAATATAATACATATTCAATACTAAACTAATTAATTAACTAAGTAACTAAATCCAACAATGATGTGCGCATTGTCCTCCTGTTGTCAGCGTGTCGTGCCATGAATGTTAACAGTTAGTATGGCTGTCTCTTGAGTGTTGTAATCGTCGTAGTTCTCTTTTGGCTGTTTGCAAAGTCTCTTAGCAACAGCAAGTATGGAATGTTCTCAATGTCGAGTATGAAGTGTTCTTAATGCTTTCATGATCAATGTCAGTTCACTGGTTGAATTCATTTAACACATAATGTCTCGCTCGGAATGTTTATAGAGCTTTTGGTGATTGGTAGTATAGGGTTCTTAAAGTGTCATGTTCGTAGGTGTTATACGTAACCTATTCACTTGGGTGATATTTCATCTAAATGAAAGTTCTCTAGCAGGTGTAGAGGTACACTGGTCTATGCCACAGAATAAAATTATCACAGCTACTTGTATGGCGAATTGTTAATGTAACTACTGTTAGTCTGATGGTGCATTCATTTGCCGTGATAAAATATCAGCAATAATGTTGTCAGTGCCTCTGATATGTCGGATTTCGAAGTCGAAATCTTGAATAAGAAGACACCATCTTTGTAAATGATGGTTTTTCGGGACACCTTGCTTCAGCACCAACAATGGCGAGTTATCGGTGAGTACAACGAAGTGGGAACCTTAGAGGAACTTAGATAATCTGAGCATACAAAATAATAGACTTAATGCCTCCAATTCCACCGTTGAATAATGGGTCTCTGCTTTCTTCAGCTTACGGCTCACGTAGAGAATTGGGTGTCTCACTCCTTTCACTTCTTGCATTAAACATCCACCAATTGCGATAGCACTCGAATCTGTGGTCAAAATAAAGGGTAAATCTATGTTTGGTAATCGTAATACTGGTGGATTAGAAAAAATGCATTTCAATCTGCATATTGCATCCTCTAAGCGGGTACTTTTACAAAATTTTTCTGGATGATCTTTTGTCAACATATTAGAAAAAATTGATGTAAGTTCTGCCCAATTTGGTATAAACTTAGCATAATAGTTTATAAGACCTAATAAACTTCTAACTTGTTTCTTCGTAGTTGGAACTTCTAGATTGAGAATTTTAGAAACAATTTTATCATCTGTCAACAGTTTGCCTTCAGAAATTCTATGACCAAGGAAGTCTATTTGTTTATAGCCTATTTCAACCTTGGAAGGTTTGATAGTAAGTCCAAAAAGATAGATTTGGTTAAAGACTTGTTGGAGTGTAAGTAAGTGAGAAGTCATATTAGAAGAATGAATGCATATATCATCAATATAAGATTGCACGTCTTTGATGCCGTGCAATAACAACCTAGTTAACCTGACAAAGGTGGCGGGAGCGTTTTTGAGCCCAAATGGAAGATATCTCCATTCGTACAACCCCAGAGGTGTTGCGAATGCTGTTATATGTCTGGAAGAAGGGTGTAGTGGAACTTGCCAATAACCTTTCGCTAAATCAACCTTTGAAAATAAGGATGATTGAGACATATTCAAAATGAGGTCTTCACAGCTGTTCATTGGCTCTGCATCTGTAGTGGTTATCGTATTTACCCTTCTATAGTCTACACACAAACGGATTGTTTTGGGCCTTCTTTTTCACAAGGACAATCGGTGAAGAATATTGGGACATAGATTTCTGAATTATTCTATTTTTCTCTAAATCCAAAATTTCTTTGTCTAAATTTGCTCTATAATGCAGAGGAATAGAATATGGTCTACATTTGACCGGTGTCAGATCTGTCAACACAATTGTATGTGTTATTTTGTCAGTCCGTCCAGGTTTGTTAGAGAAGATAGATTTATAATCGTTAAGGAGAGACAAAATGTCTTGTCGCTGCTGTTGTGTCAAAGTGTCAGAGATTTGTATGTCCTTTATACTGCCGTCATCATTCATAATTGGTACTGGAATTTCAGTATTGTCTACGTCCGTCTGATTTATTACAGATGCTACTGTTTGTAAACTGTCCTCAATGTCCTTGTCGTCGTCGTCGAGATTAATCGTTGTCAATGTGTCATCAAATTGGTCGTTGTCATTATCCCATATTGTCGGTAATGTAAATATGTCTTCGTCGTCTTTGTCGTCGTAGGAGTGCGTCGTTAACAATGCTTCGTTTGTCGGGGTGTCTTTCAGTTGGGTACTTGTCATTTCGTTTCTGTCATCAGTTAACTGCGTCTGTTTACTCGTGTCACTGTCCTCTCTAGCATAGTATGGTTTTAACATATTTTTAACATATTTACATGGAATATTTTCAACTTTCCATTCAAAGAAATTTCGTAGTCAACTTCCGAAATTCTTCTCACAATTTTAAATGGTCCCTGCCAAGAGGTTGATAGTAAATCTCTCTTGTCAGGTAGTAATAGTAAAATATCCTGATCTGGTTTTAATACAATTGTTTTTGCACCTTTGTTGGCGTACTGCCTGTACCTAAAACCTTTCTCCTGTAATGATGTTCTGGCCAGTATACAGGATCGTATGATTTTGTCTCTGGTGTCAGTGACTAAATCATAGGTGGAAGTTGGTAGTTGGATATTTACAGGTTGTGATATGATATCTTTGTAAATAGTGAGAGGTCCTCTTGGGTTCGCTCCATATATCAATTCGAAAGGAGAGAACCCTGTGCTTGATTGTGGGACTTCTCTATATGCGAACAGCACCGTTGGGAGAAGTATATCCCAATCGGCTGGATTTTCAGCTGTCACTTTGGATAGCATATGTTTCAGGTCCCCATTTAGCTTTTCGCAGATACCATTCGCGGCCGGTCGATAGGGACTGGTGAAACATTGCTTTATGCCTAGTAACTTAGTTACCGATTGAGTGGCATTCGATATGAACTGAGTTCCCCTATCTGAAATTATTTTCTCCGGGAAGCCAAAACGGGAGAATATATTTAACAATACGTCCGTCACATCCTTAGAGGAGACAGATTTTAATGGAAGCATTTCTGGCCATCTCGTACATAGATCAATAAGAGTAAAAATATATCTATTCCCTTTGCTTGAGATGTGGTTTAACGGGCCTACTAGATCAACTGCCACGATTTGAAATGGCCTCGAGGCAGTTGTGGTTGATTGGATTTCTGCCGTAGGGTTTTTCCCCTTTTTAACCAGTTTCTGACATATATCACATGATCTACAATAGGTTTTTATGTCTTGGCAAAATTTAGGCCAATAAAATTGGGTCAGGACCCTGGCTCTAGTCTTTTCGTAACCCATATGACCTCCGAAAGGTGAGTCATGGGCTATCTTTAGTACCTTTTCACGATGTGAATGAGGTAAAACTACTTGCTGTATCGTGGTCTGATCTCTGGTGTAATATCTAGTCAGAACGTTGTTATTTAATCTAAATGTCCACGACGCATTTTTAGTCAATTTTGGTTTAAGTCCTACTAACCTAAAATATTGTGAAAGTGTAGGATCTGCTTTCTGTTCTTCTCCAAAATTAGTGATGGTAGTGTTTGGTGATACAATTTCTAGTGACTCCTGCAGTTGGTCGGTGTGGGTTTTGTGAGTTGTCTGTCGTGTTATTGCATTCGTGTGTTGTGTGTGTTGTTGCACATCTACAGGCTTAGTAATTTGTGGATCGCTGGCATCCTCAGTTCGAGGTTTTAAGTTGGTCGTATTACTGACAGATTCAACTGCCCCTGCATTCTGCACCTCGGTGAATTCTTTTTGAATTACTTCATTGGTTGTCTCCCTTGTGCTTTTGGCAGTTTGAGACAAGCACGAGTGGTGTTTCTCTTTAGAATCGCTGTTTGGGTTCTGGATACCGTTTTTCTGCTCCCAATCTCTGATTTCCTTTTCAGAGCACGATCGTATGTTGGGCAGATTTCCAAGTATAATTTCAGCGACCGGATTTTCGAGTACTCGCACAATACTTGTCCTGATATGAAAGGTGTGCAAATTTCGACAAGAGCAAGGGGGTATTTTTCGATGGTGCCTGCGAATGTGCGACAAGTTACGTGTTTGTGTGTGTAGTCTTTGTCGTTGACTAATGTTTTCTTAATTCCACATAGCGTTGCGCCGGAATCGCGGATTAATGTGCACTTTTTGTTGTTTACAAACCCTGTTGAGAAATTTAGCTTGCCTGTAGATGACAAGGCAGCGTTGGCCATTTCATTAGAAATAGGGATCGTGTGGCCACATAACAATGTTGTGTCAAGTTGGAATTTTCTACAGGTGTTACATTTGTTGTCTGTAATGGTATCGATGATTTGCACTGCATTCCCTAGCTCACTCAAACTTTCATTCTGATTGTCACACTCATTCAGTTGTTCAATATCTTCATCTGATGAAGTTTCAACTAGTGCAGCATTGGCTTGTTTCAGTATCTTTCGGCCTTCACAAAAACGAGAATAGTGCCCAAAGCTGCTGCAAAAATAGCATTTGACCGCTCTCTGATTCGCATTTCTCTTGTTCTTTTGCTTCTCCACGATCATTTTGAGATGATGTGGATAGTTGGGCGATTTATCGCACATCGCGTATTCTTCGTGAGTTAAACTACAATATTGGCACTTAACTGGCTTCCTGACATTCGAGCGTGGTTTAAACTTGCTTTCAGTTGGTTTCGAGTATCTAGTGTTTGCAACTGCTGCTGTTTCGTTTTGACTTAGGTTTAATTGAAAAATATTTCTGTTCGCTGTGAAAAATGCGTTCCCCTTTGTCTCTACATCTTGAATACTTTTACAGTCCATTTGTTTCAAAAACTTAGCAAAAGGTGTTGGGATTGTACTAACTATTTTGTCAATAATAATGAGTTCTTTCAGTTTGTCATGGTTGTTGTTAGTTTTAACTGAGTTAATCCACTTTGTGCAAACATCCTGAACTGTAGACACGTAGTCAATGAAGGTTTGGTTAGGTTGTGGGGATAATTTTGCGAACTGTTGTTGGTAACCTGCTGTATCTAATGAGAAATGTTGGAGTATTCGTTGCTTTAAGTAATCATAATCCTTTCTCATATCCTGTGGAACTGTCTCTATTACTTTCAAGGGTTCCAGAGCTAAGTTTCTCATTAAAATAAATGACCAATCTGATTTTTCCACCTTATGGTAAGACATTAGACATTCAAAATTTTCCAGGTATGCACTGATAGTCTCCTGAGCAAAATCTTTCACGAGGCCTTTATACTTATTATAGTTTTGTTCCTCCTCCTTGCTTCTCAGTTTATTTACAGATATTTCTACGTTGGAATCAATCTCCATCTGCTTTAGTTTTATTTGTGTATCGGCATTCAATTGGGCTAGTTTAGCCGCCGCCTCAAGCTCCATTTGTTTCTCTTGAGCCTGCAATTGCATTTTCTTTTCTTCTGCCTGCAATTGCATTTTCTTTTCTTCTGCCTGCAATTGCATTTTCTTTTCTTCCTGTTCTGATTGCATCTTTTTCTCTTCCCGTTCTATCGCTCTTTCTTCACGGGCAATGTTCTCTGCGTGTCTTTTGTGCCCATTCTGACAGTTTTTCTTCTTTATAACCTAATTTCATACCTAACTCAATACATTTTTCTAACGTAGACATCTTGTCTTTTACTTGTTGGTAATTTTAATGAAGTTAAATCCCTTAGAAAAATGTTGGGGAGTAGAAAAGTTAGTTATCTCCCTTAATGTTTACATGTGCAAATACAAATGCAAAGTTTTGTTGGCTACAAGGTTATGAATATACATACAAATCAATGCAAAACAATAATGTTACATGGATGGAGGATGATAAGTACCGCTTAGGGTTGCAATGGGCATGATATGAAACTCATCTTATATTTCCTGAACTTGCGAATGTTGTTTCGTTCTCTCGCCACTGTTGGAAGATAGGTTACATACACCACAACTCGCGGAACAATCTGCTTGTAGGATCAAAAAGAAATTAGTACCAGTCAAGTAAATGTCACAGTCATGTAAAATTTTATAGTATTCACATCAATGGGTATTTATCTGCAGAGGGACTAATACTAATACTATTTCATTACTAGATAGCTACACAATTATAAGAATATGTTCAGTAATAAATTTGATAGTATTTACTTAATTTTTTACTTGGCAATCAATAGCCGTCTGAACGTAAAGCTTGTGCCAAAACCGGAGCTTGGCCCCCAAAAAGCCTGTTACAGTGTTGGATCTCTAGGGGATCCGAAAGCGGGTTCAAACAGGCAACAATAACTCCGTTAACTATAATATAGCAACATTTATTGACACTTAGGTATACAGTGCATTGGCGCAGTGGGTTTAACAAGCCCGCACTGATAAGTTGCTTATCACAGTGGTTTAACATCATACATGGTTATAACAAACATTCTATGCAAACTATCTAGCATATGTCTATGACCCTAAATACACATGGGTCTGAACTACTAAGTCCCTCTAAGGCAGGCCCTGTTGCCTCGCCGACGTCCTGTCTGTCTCTGCCGGTTCACACGTGTCGCAATCCGACACGGGTGGTAACTATCCGAGTTCCTCGTGGACCCCGCAATAGGCGGGCCACATCAGTGTCCACGGGACAGTGGACTCACTGACCAGTCCTTCGAGAAGGCTCTGGATTACTCTGGCCTTTGAGTGTCTTACTTCTTTCCCTTGGGCGGGAGTTGTAGCCCTTTGCCCGTGTATATTAACTTATGTTAGTTTACCGTATAATGTGAGGCTGTGACACTAGTTGTTTCTACTTTGACTTGTAATTAGATAACTGTCAATTTCTGTGGTCTTTCTTCTCCAAAGAGGGTAGAAAATGGTGTCAATTTCTGCGACTCCTGGTAGTGTTAATCTCACACTACTGCTTGCATTGATCTCCTCAAACTACTTATGTTGGTCTCCTCATTCATTGTCTCATCTCATCTCATCTCATGTTCATCTTGTACCTTGCGGTGTCGAGGTGAAGTGCAAACATCGTGAGAGTGCCCGATTATGGGCTCTCATTCATTGTATGTTCATATATTCATTCTTCCCATGTTGATCTCCCTATCATTGTTTATATTCGTCTTCATTCTACATATGTTAACCTCTCTCCATTATTGCATGTCCTTCTCTTAATTGTACCTGTGTTAATCTCCCTTTGCTACCCATGTATTTGCCACCTCTATTGTTTGCATTTTCAGCTGCATCTTACAAACCATGTGACAGCAGAGAAGTATGCAGAACTCAAAGAGGAACTGGACAACAGAGCAGCAGCTTTGGAAGAATCTAAGGAAATTGTGAGGCTGTTGACTGAGAAATTGGAAAATGAGAAAAATCTCAGTGCAGAATTTGCTGAAAAGGTATTTGAGAGAGTAATGTACAATAAATAGCTATATATTTGATTAGTAACATGCATCAAACAAATTGGTAAATGAATAATAATAGTAAATCTCATCTTTACAAGAACACAACCACAAGTGGCAATGGATACTGCAGCTAGAAATCCTTCATCAGCCTCCCCCCCCCCCCCCCCCCCAAAAAAAAAAAAAAAGAACAAAAAAAAAAAGAGAAAGAGTAATCTGCTGTTTAAAAAAAATGACAAAAAAGTATTACATGAAGTTCTGAAGTTGAAAAATTAAACTGTATCCTAGAGCACAGAAAAGTCAACTGACGCCCGCAAGTTTCATAAATCTGGTGACCAGAAGTGACATAGTAAGTCAAGTGTAAGCCAAGGGGAAATATCAGTGGAGGAAAGGTAAACCTTTACAAGAAAGACATAAGCAGTATGGGTGCAGAGTAAAGAAAGAGGTGAGTACATAGAGAAATGGGAATGACATATATGAGTGAGGGGTGAGAGGATCGGGTAAAAAAAAATTAATAAAACTAAATAAGGATTAAATTAAAATGTATTGGACATTGAGGCCTTAAAGTGAAAGGTAACACTACTGGAAAATGAGACAGTCATTCATGTGAAGTTTTCTAGGGGATGAGTTAGCCAGTGTCATGCCACCACTCCTTCTTCACCTCTTACGACATGCATGATAGGTTACAATGTTAATATTCTCTTCTTCCCGTACAGGCCTTGGTAATACACATGTGCAGCAGTCCTCTACTAAGTATAAAAACATGTTATAAAAACTAAAATATCGTGTATATGTGATAGGTAGCACAAGTGGAGAACGGTCGGGGAGAAGACACTATACAAGCACTGACAGATGCCCTTCATGACCTTGAGCAGGAGCGAAGAGCAAAAGCCGAATGCAATGTGAGGTTACAGGAAATTGAGCAGCTGCTAGAAGACCAGAAGGTTGACAGTGAACATCTCCATCACAACCTGAGTGAAAAGGTAACTGTTGCTGAAGCTTCTAAGTGCAAGGTAAAATGTATACTGGCTTGTCTGCTTATCATCCATGTTTCACATGCATACAGCAGTTTAGGTTCTATCATCATCATTATCATCATCATGTGCCCTGCCAGCTGGCACAGACATTCATGTCTCTCCACAGATCTCGGTCGTTGAAGTTTTGGATCAATTCTGCTGATGATATTCCTCCATACCACCATCTCAGTCCATCCAGTATAATTTCTCTTAGTCTGCCTCTCTTCCCATTGATCTTTCCAGTTGTCACGATGTTCTCCAACACCTCTTTTCTCATGAAATTACCAAAGAAAGCTGTTTGCCGCTTTCTTTTTGTATATAATGTTCTAGTTTCATTAGCCTCTTCCAGGCAATTATTCTTAGTTGCTCTGGCAGTCCAAGGAATTTGCAACATTCGTCTCAAGAACATCTTTTTGCATCCAGGTTCTTCCTAATTTGTTCATTTACGTTCCAAGATTCACTGCCATACAGTAAAACAGGTTTTATATAGCATTTCAACTCTCTCTTTCTTACATTCAATGATAGTGAATTATTGCATAAGATACTTTTTATTCTCTGAAATGCAGCTTTTGCTTGCCCTAGTCTGTTCTTAATCTCTGTTGTGCATCTTCTATCTGATGTTATAATTGCCATAGGTTCTATAAAGCACTTTAATAATTACTCTTTTTTTCTAACTGATATTGACAGCTTTATATTGGTAAGTATGTTTTTCACCTTGCACAAAACAGCTTGGGAGCTGTGGTATTGTAATGATAATATAGCTAGCCTACTGGCATGGTTCATGGGTTCGATCCCCACCATGGCTTCTTTGAATTTATTGTTTAGATTGTTGGATCTGTTTGTAGCAAATGTTTTCTGTAGCTTGTTGAATGTCTCTGTAACGGGGTTTATTTGTAAATTGTTAGATCTGTCTGTGTCAAGTTTTCTCTCTAGATTGTTGGATCTGTCTGTAGCAGGTTGTCTCAAATTTTTGGTTCTCTCTGTAGCAAAATTTCTCTGTAGATTGTTGGATCTCTCTGTAACAGGATAGTTGTAGACTGTTAAATCTGTCTGTGTCAAGTTTTCTTTGTAGATTGTTGGATCTGTCTGTAGCAGGTTGTCTGTCATGATTGTTAGATGTGTCTGTACCAGGTTTTCTCTGTAGATTGTTAGATCTGTCTCTGTCAGGTTTTCTCTGTAGATTGTTAGTTCTGTCTCTGTCAGGTTTTCTCTGTAGATTGTTAGATCCGTCTCTGTCAGGTTTTCTCTGTAGATTGTTAGATCTGTCTCTGTCAGGTTTTCTCTGTAGATTGTTAGATCTGTTTGTAGCAGATATTCTCTGTAGATTGTTGAATTTGTCTATAGCAGGTTTTCCCTGATTATTGGATCTGTGTGTAGCAGGTTGTCTGTCATGATTATTGAATCTGTCTGTAGCAGGTGTCTCTGTTGTTGGATCTGTCTGTAGTAGGTTTTCTGATTGTTGGATGTGTCTATAGCAAATTTTCTCTGTAGATTGTTGGATCTCTCTGTAACAGGGTTAGTTGTAGTTTGTTAGATCTGTCCATAGCAGGTTTTCTCTGATTGTTGGATCTGTCTGTTGCAGGTTGTCTGTCATGATTGTTAAATCTGTCTGTAGCAGGTTGTCTGTTATGATTGTTAAATATGTCTGATGCAGGTTGTCTGTCATGATTATTGGATCTGTCTGTGCAGGTTGTCTCTGCTGAGTGTGTTCTGTAGCACATTGTCTCTGATGATAGTTGGAAGTGACTGCTGTAGGTTTTCTGTGGTGATTGTTGTTGACTGAGCAGGTTTTACCGTGGTCACTGTTGGAGGTGAATGTAGTAGGTTTTTGTGTACTGTTGGAAGTGAGTGTAGTAGGTTTTTGTGTACTGTTGGAAGTGAATGTAGCAGATTTTCTATGTTGACAGCTGGAGGTGCATGTAGAAGGTTTTCTGTGGGGATTCTTACAGGTGAATGTTGCAGGTTTTCTCCTACATGATATAACATGATTATGTACTTTAGTTCTGTTCAGTACTGAAAAATATTGGTTTATTTAATGCTGAGGCTGCCAGTTGTAGAGTTACTTAGAGGTGTAGCAGTTTTACTATGCACACATTGGGATCCTTAATAGTGCCTCCGATTTTATGTGCTAACAGCCAGTGGATAGTTTCCAAATGCAGTGAAGATATGTCTCTGATTTCTCACACTCCTACCTCTAATCCTCTTCCTGCTTCTGTCAACCCCTCCTTGATCTTCTTCTCCTCCTCCCTCTCATGTTACTTGGCATACTCCTCCTGTTTCTTCTCCACCTTCTCTTTCTCCTTCCTCTCATTCTCCTCCTTCTTTCTCTTCATGACTTCTTCTCATGTTACTTCTAAATTTCTTCATTTATTTTTCCCCAACTCTTCCCTCTCTTTCTCTTTGTCATCTTTCTCTTTTTTCTCCTTCTCTTCCTCTGCATTCTCCTCCTCCTCCCCTTCTTTGACACCTCCTTCTACTCCTCCTTCTCTGCCTTCTCCTTCTCTTCACTCTCTGCCTTCTCCTTCTCTTCACTCTCTGCTTCTTTCTTATCTTCTCCTTATCCTCCTTCATCTCATTCTTATCTTTCTTGTTACTTTTCATCCTCCTGCTTTGTCACTCCTCTACTCCTCCTCTTTCTCCTCCAATTCATCCTCCATTTCCTTCTCATATTATTTCTCATTTTTCTTCATCTCCTCCATTCTTTTCCTTCTCATTTTCCCCCTCCTTGTCATCCTTCCTCTTTGTCCTCCTTCTTCTCCTCTTTTTGCTTCTTCTCCTCTTTCCCCCTCCCTTCTCCTACTCCTCTTTGTACTCCCTTCTCCTACCCCTCTTCCTCCTTCACCTGAATGCATTGCAGCATCAGGACACAAATACACTTATGAAATGAGCTTTGTGTCTCATAAATCAAGGTGTTTGATCTCTCATTTATGCCATTTACCTGTTCGTTCCTGTGAATGGCCTTTTGATTGGTTTCCTTGTTCTGTCTGAACCATCTTGCTTTCTGTGGATCACTACCTGTTGATAGTCATGATGCACAGTCAAGCCATTTTTAAAATCCTGTTAATCTGTCCGAAAAATCTAAGTCAGTTGAGTTGTAATTGACTTTTAGTTGAGAGAATGTACAAGCATGATCAAGATGACCTCAAGTTGTACAATTATATTTGTAATGAAAGCTCTTTCACCTTCAAATTTGCAGATCTTGTCACTGGAGAAGCGAGCACAGGCTTTACAGGATGACCTCTTTAATGCACAAGATGAACTCCAAGTATTCCAAGATAAATATGATAAGGTAAAATGAATTATGGTCTCAGCTCAATGAAAGGAAACTTCCAACTAAAGTTCCTAGTGGTACAGAATTGGCAATTCACACACATGTGGCAAAAGCAGTTCAAGGAACTAAGTATAAAACTGAATAAGGCGACATGTCTGCATCTCATCATTGCAAATTTACTAATGAACAATCAGATTACATACTTTACTTTTTAATTGCAAATTTGGTCATATATAAATGCTCATAATTTTTTTTGGCAGGAAATTTGTTGCCAAAATTAAGAAATTTGGAGTAAATATGTTGCAAAAAATGAAGATATCTCAAAATTTCGGAATTTTGTCAGAGGTGCAGTCAGAAATTTCCCCAAACATCAAAGCCAGCAGATCATTTCAAAATTAGTTTCAGTGTGTTTACAATAGATTAGTTAATATGTTTGGACAAATATGTGAAAATGGAAATATCTGAGAAATAGGACATTTTGCTATACTCATGCTCGGGAATTTAGCCAATATATCCATGTTCTCTGATCACTAGAAAATTAGTCCTAAACATTGAGAAATTTTGTCATATGTACGGCCATTAATTTTTCCGAAAATTCAAAGTTGGCTGATTGTTAGAAAACTAGTCTCAGACAATGAATCAACACTATATTAATATATGTTCATAAAAGTAAATAGTTGGTTATTTTGTTGCAAATTTGTTGCCAAAATTAAGTTCAGAATTGAGAAATGTTGCCATACATGCGTTCAGCAAATTCTAAAAATATACAAAGTTGGCTTCTCACTAGAAAATTTGTCTCAAACACTAAACTAGTGAATAGATTTAAATAAAAGTCCATAATTTTTGGTATTGGATGAAATTTGTTGCCAAAATTGAGAAATTTCAACACTAGAAAATTATTCAAAAACAATGTTATAAGACCATAAAAGTAATAATCTGTCGTATTGGAGCAGATTTATTGGAAAAATTAAGACAGCTCAAAATTTCAACAGGTCGCCGATCATGGATTTTTCCCAAAAAATAAAAGTTTCTGGATCACTAGGAAATTAGTCTAAAACAATGTGCTGACACTAGATAAGACCATAAAAGTAATAATCTGCCATATTGCAGCAGTTCTGCTGGAATAATTGAGATAGCTGAAAATTAAAAAATTTCAAGAGGTTGCTGGTCAAGGATTTTCCCCCCAAAATTAAAGTTGCTGGATCACTAAAACATTAGTCTAAAACATTGTGCTGACACTAGACATGACCATACAAGTAATAATTTGCACTCGTGGGGCTATTTTATTGACAAATTTGAGATAGCTCAAAATTGAGAAATTTCGATCATGGATTTTTCCCAAAATATAAAAGTTTCTGGATCACTAGGAAATTAGTCTAAAACAATGTGCTGACACTAGACATGACCATACAAGTAATAATTTGCACTCGTGGGGCTATTTTATTGACAAATTTGAGATAGCTCAAAATTGAGAAATTTCGATCATGGATTTTTCCCAAAATATAAAAGTTTCTGGATCACTAGGAAATTAGTCTAAAACAATGTGCTGACACTAGACATGACCATAAAAGTAATAATTTGCACTCGTGGGGCTATTTTATTGACAAATTTGAGATAGCTCAAAATTGAGAAATTTCGACAGGCGGCCGATCATGGATTTTTCCCAAAATATAAAAGTTTCTGAATCACTAGGAAATTAGTCTAAAACAATGTGCTGACACTAGACATGACCATACAAGTAATAATTTGCACTTGTGGGGCAATTTTATTGACAAATTTGAGATAGCTCAAAATTGAGAAATTTCGACAGGCGGCCGATCATGGATTTTTCCCACAATATAAAAGTTTCTGAATCACTAGGAAATTAGTCTAAAACAATGTGCTGACACTAGACATGACCATACAAGTAATAATTTGCACTCGTGGGGCTATTTTATTGACAAATTTGAGATAGCTCAAAATTGAGAAATTTCGACAGGCGGCCGATCATGGATTTTTCCCAAAATATAAAAGTTTCTGAATCACTAGGAAATTAGTCCAAAACAATGTGCTGACACTAGACTTGACCATAAAAGTAATAATTTGCACTCGTGGGGCTATTTTATTGACAAATTTGAGATAGCTCAAAATTGAGAAATTTCGATCATGGATTTTTCCCAAAATATAAAAGTTTCTGAATCACTAGGAAATTAGTCTAAAACAATGTGCTGACACTAGACATGACCATACAAGTAATAATTTGCACTCGTGGGGCAATTTTATTGACAAATTTGAGATAGCTCAAAATTGAGAAATTTCGACAGGCGGCCGATCATGGATTTTTCCCAAAATATAAAAGTTTCTGAATCACTAGGAAATTAGTCTAAAACAATGTGCTGACACTAGACATGACCATAAAAGTAATAATTTGCACTCGTGGGGCAATTTTATTGACAAATTTGAGATAGCTCAAAATTGAGAAATTTCGACAGGCGGCCGATCATGGATTTTTCCCAAAATATACAAGTTTCTGAATCACTAGGAAATTAGTCTAAAACAATGTGCTGACACTAGACATAACCATATAAGTAATAATTTGCACTCGTAGGGCTATTTTATTGACAAATTTGAGATAGCTTAAAATTGAGAAATTTCGACAGGCGGCCGATCATGGATTTTTCCCAAAATATAAAAGTTTCTGAATCACTAGGAAATTAGTCTAAAACAATGTGCTGACAATAGACATGACCATAAAAGTAATAATTTGCACTCGTGGGGCTATTTTATTGACAAATTTGAGATAGCTCAAAATTGAGAAATTTCGACAGGCGGCCGGTCATGGGTATTTCCCAAAATATAAAAGTTTCTGGATCACTAGGAAATTAGTCTAAAACAATGTGCTGACACTAGACATGACCATACAAGTAATAATTTGCACTCGTGGGGCAATTTTATTGACAAATTTGAGATAGCTCAAAATTGAGAAATTTCGACAGGCGGCCGATCATGGATTTTTCCCAAAATATAAAAGTTTCTGAATCACTAGGAAATTAGTCTAAAACAATGTGCTGACAATAGACATGACCATAAAAGTAATAATTTGCACTCGTGGGGCAATTTTATTGACAAATTTGAGATAGCTCAAAATTGAGAAATTTCGACAGGGGGCCGATCATGGATGTTTCCCAAAATATAAAAGTTTCTGAATCACTAGGAAATTAGTCTAAAACAATGTGCTGACACTAGACATGACCATACAAGTAATAATTTGCACTCGTGGGGCAATTTTATTGACAAATTTGAGATAGCTCAAAATTGAGAAATTTCGACATGCGGCCGATCATGGATTTTTCCCAAAATATAAGTTTCTGAATCACTAGGAAATTAGTCCAAAACAATGTGCTGACACTAGACTTGACCATAAAAGTAATAATTTGCACTCGTGGGGCTATTTTATTGACAAATTTGAGATAGCTCAAAATTGAGAAATTTCGATCATGGATTTTTCCCAAAATATAAAAGTTTCTGAATCACTAGGAAATTAGTCTAAAACAATGTGCTGACACTAGACATGACCATACAAGTAATAATTTGCACTCGTGGGGCAATTTTATTGACAAATTTTAGATAGCTCAAAATTGAGAAATTTCGACAGGCGGCCGGTCATGGGTATTTCCCAAAATATAAAAGTTTCTGGATCACTAGGAAATTAGTCTAAAACAATGTGCTGACACTAGACATGACCATACAAGTAATAATTTGCACTCGTGGGGCAATTTTATTGACAAATTTGAGATAGCTCAAAATTGAGAAATTTCGACATGCGGCCGATCATGGATTTTTCCCAAAATATAAAAGTTTCTGAATCACTAGGAAATTAGTCTAAAACAATGTGCTGACAATAGACATGACCATAAAAGTAATAATTTGCACTCGTGGGGCAATTTTATTGACAAATTTGAGATAGCTCAAAATTGAGAAATTTCGACAGGCGGCCGATCATGGATTTTTCCCAAAATATAAAAGTTTCTGAATCACTAGGAAATTAGTCTAAAACAATGCGCTGACACTAGACATGACCATACAAGTAATAATTTGCACTCGTGGGGCAATTTTATTGACAAATTTGAGATAGCTCAAAATTGAGAAATTTCGACAGGCGGCCGATCATGGATTTTTCCCAAAATATAAAAGTTTCTGAATCACTAGGAAATTAGTCTAAAACAATGTGCTGACAATAGACATGACCATAAAAGTAATAATTTGCACTCGTGGGGCTATTTTATTGACAAATTTGAGATAGCTCAAAATTGAGAAATTTCGACAGGCGGCCGGTCATGGGTATTTCCCAAAATATAAAAGTTTCTGGATCACTAGGAAATTAGTCTAAAACAATGTGCTGACACTAGACATGACCATAAAAGTAATAATTTGCACTCGTGGGGCAATTTTATTGACAAATTTGAGATAGCTCAAAATTGAGAAATTTCGACAGGCGGCCGATCATTGATTTTTAACAAAATATAAAAGTTTCTGAATCACTAGGAAATTAGTCTAAAACAATGTGCTGACAATAGACATGACCATAAAAGTAATAATTTGCACTCGTGGGGCTATTTTATTGACAAATTTGAGATAGCTCAAAATTGAGAAATTTCGACAGGCGGCCGGTCATGGGTATTTCCCAAAATATAAAAGTTTCTGGATCACTAGGAAATTAGTCTAAAACAATGTGCTGACACTAGACATGACCATACAAGTAATAATTTGCAATCGTGGGGCAATTTTATTGACAAATTTGAGATAGCTCAAAATTGATAAATTTTGACAGGCGGCCGATCATGGATTTTTCCCAAAATATAAAAGTTTCTGAATCACTAGGAAATTAGTCTAAAACAATGTGCTGACAATAGACATGACCATAAAAGTAATAATTTGCACTCGTGGGGCTATTTTATTGACAAATTTGAGATAGCTCAACATTGAGAAATTTCGACAGGCGGCCGGTCATGGGTATTTCCCAAAATATAAAAGTTTCTGGATCACTAGGAAATTAGTCTAAAACAATGTGCTGACACTAGACATGACCATACAAGTAATAATTTGCACTCGTGGGGCAATTTTATTGACAAATTTGAGATAGCTCAAAATTGAGAAATTTTGACAGGCGGCCGATCATGGATTTTTCCCAAAATATAAAAGTTTCTGAATCACTAGGAAATTAGTCTAAAACAATGTGCTGACAATAGACATGACCATAAAAGTAATAATTTGCACTCGTGGGGCTATTTTATTGACAAATTTGAGATAGCTCAAAATTGAGAAATTTCGACAGGCGGCCGGTCATGGGTATTTCCCAAAATATAAAAGTTTCTGGATCACTAGGAAATTAGTCTAAAACAATGTGCTGACACTAGACATGACCATACAAGTAATAATTTGCACTCGTGGGGCAATTTTATTGACAAATTTGAGATAGCTCAAAATTGAGAAATTTCGACAGGCGGCCGATCATGGATTTTTTCCAAAATATAAAAGTTTCTGAATCACTAGGAAATTAGTCTAAAACAATGTGCTGACAATAGACATGACCATAAAAGTAATAATTTGCACTCGTGGGGCAATTTTATTGACAAATTTGAGATAGCTCAAAATTGAGAAATTTCGACAGGCGGCCGATCATGGATTTTTCCCAAAATATAAAAGTTTCTGGATCACTAGGAAATTAGTCTAAAACAATGTGCTGACACTAGACATGACCATACAAGTAATAATTTGCACTCGTGGGGCAATTTTATTGACAAATTTGAGATAGCTCAAAATTGAGAAATTTCGACAGGCGGCCGATCATGGATTTTTCCCAAAATATAAAAGTTTCTGAATCACTAGGAAATTAGTCTAAAACAATGTGCTGACACTAGACATGACCATATAAGTAATAATTTGCACTCGTGGGGCAATTTTATTGACAAATTTGAGATAGCTCAAAATTGAGAAATTTCGACAGGCGGCCGATCATGGATTTTTCCCAAAATATAAAAGTTTCTGAATCACTAGGAAATTAGTCTAAAACAATGTGCTGACACTAGACATGACCATACAAGTAATAATTTGCACTCGTGGGGCTATTTTATTGACAAATTTGAGATAGCTCAAAATTGAGAAATTTCGACAGGCGGCCGATCATGGATTTTTCCCAAAATATAAAAGTTTCTGAATCACTAGGAAATTAGTCTAAAACAATGTGCTGACACTAGACATGACCATACAAGTAATGATTTGCACTCGTGGGGCAATTTTATTGACAAATTTGAGATAGCTCAAAATTGAGAAATTTCGACAGGCGGCCGATCATGGATTTTTCCCAAAATATAAAAGTTTCTGAATCACTAGGAAATTAGTCTAAAACAATGTGCTGACACTAGACATGACCATAAAAGTAATAATTTGCACTCGTGGGGCAATTTTATTGACAAATTTGAGATAGCTCAAAATTGAGAAATTTCCACAGGCGGCCGATCATGGATTTTTCCCAAAATATAAAAGTTTCTGAATCACTAGGACATTAGTCTAAAACAATGTGCTGACACTAGACATGACCATACAAGTAATAATTTGCACTCGTGGGGCAATTTTATTGACAAATTTGAGATAGCTCAAAATTGAGAAATTTCGACAGGCGGCCGATCATGGATTTTTCCCAAAATATAAAAGTTTCTGAATCACTAGGAAATTAGTCTAAAACAATGTGCTGACACTAGACATGACCATACAAGTAATAATTTGCACTCGTGGGGCTATTTTATTGACAAATTTGAGATAGCTCAAAATTGAGAAATTTCGACAGGCGGCCGATCATGGATTTTTCCCAAAATATAAAAGTTTCTGAATCACTAGGAAATTAGTCTAAAACAATGTGCTGACACTAGACATGACCATACAAGTAATGATTTGCACTCGTGGGGCAATTTTATTGACAAATTTGAGATAGCTCAAAATTGAGAAATTTCGACAGGCGGCCGATCATGGATTTTTCCCACAATATAAAAGTTTCTGAATCACTAGGAAATTAGTCTAAAACAATGTGCTGACACTAGACATGACCATACAAGTAATAATTTGCACTCGTGGGGCTATTTTATTGACAAATTTGAGATAGCTCAAAATTGAGAAATTTCGACAGGCGGCCGATCATGGATTTTTCCCAAAATATAAAAGTTTCTGAATCACTAGGAAATTAGTCCAAAACAATGTGCTGACACTAGACTTGACCATAAAAGTAATAATTTGCACTCGTGGGGCTATTTTATTGACAAATTTGAGATAGCTCAAAATTGAGAAATTTCGATCATGGATTTTTCCCAAAATATAAAAGTTTCTGAATCACTAGGAAATTAGTCTAAAACAATGTGCTGACACTAGACATGACCATACAAGTAATAATTTGCACTCGTGGGGCAATTTTATTGACAAATTTGAGATAGCTCAAAATTGAGAAATTTCGACAGGCGGCCGATCATGGATTTTTCCGAAAATATAAAAGTTTCTGAATCACTAGGAAATTAGTCTAAAACAATGTGCTGACACTAGACATGACCATAAAAGTAATAATTTGCACTCGTGGGGCAATTTTATTGACAAATTTGAGATAGCTCAAAATTGAGAAATTTCGACAGGCGGCCGATCATGGATTTTTCCCAAAATATACAAGTTTCTGAATCACTAGGAAATTAGTCTAAAACAATGTGCTGACACTAGACATAACCATATAAGTAATAATTTGCACTCGTAGGGCTATTTTATTGACAAATTTGAGATAGCTTAAAATTGAGAAATTTCGACAGGCGGCCGATCATGGATTTTTCCCAAAATATAAAAGTTTCTGAATCACTAGGAAATTAGTCTAAAACAATGTGCTGACAATAGACATGACCATAAAAGTAATAATTTGCACTCGTGGGGCTATTTTATTGACAAATTTGAGATAGCTCAAAATTGAGAAATTTCGACAGGCGGCCGGTCATGGGTATTTCCCAAAATATAAAAGTTTCTGGATCACTAGGAAATTAGTCTAAAACAATGTGCTGACACTAGACATGACCATACAAGTAATAATTTGCACTCGTGGGGCAATTTTATTGACAAATTTGAGATAGCTCAAAATTGAGAAATTTCGACAGGCGGCCGATCATGGATTTTTCCCAAAATATAAAAGTTTCTGAATCACTAGGAAATTAGTCTAAAACAATGTGCTGACAATAGACATGACCATAAAAGTAATAATTTGCACTCGTGGGGCAATTTTATTGACAAATTTGAGATAGCTCAAAATTGAGAAATTTCGACAGGGGGCCGATCATGGATGTTTCCCAAAATATAAAAGTTTCTGAATCACTAGGAAATTAGTCTAAAACAATGACTGACACTAGACATGACCATACAAGTAATAATTTGCACTCGTGGGGCAATTTTATTGACAAATTTGAGATAGCTCAAAATTGAGAAATTTCGACATGCGGCCGATCATGGATTTTTCCCAAAATATAAGTTTCTGAATCACTAGGAAATTAGTCCAAAACAATGTGCTGACACTAGACTTGACCATAAAAGTAATAATTTGCACTCGTGGGGCTATTTTATTGACAAATTTGAGATAACTCAAAATTGAGAAATTTCGATCATGGATTTTTCCCAAAATATAAAAGTTTCTGAATCACTAGGAAATTAGTCTAAAACAATGTGCTGACACTAGACATGACCATACAAGTAATAATTTGCACTCGTGGGGCAATTTTATTGACAAATTTTAGATAGCTCAAAATTGAGAAATTTCGACAGGCGGCCGGTCATGGGTATTTCCCAAAATATAAAAGTTTCTGGATCACTAGGAAATTAGTCTAAAACAATGTGCTGACACTAGACATGACCATACAAGTAATAATTTGCACTCGTGGGGCAATTTTATTGACAAATTTGAGATAGCTCAAAATTGAGAAATTTCGACATGCGGCCGATCATGGATTTTTCCCAAAATATAAAAGTTTCTGAATCACTAGGAAATTAGTCTAAAACAATGTGCTGACAATAGACATGACCATAAAAGTAATAATTTGCACTCGTGGGGCAATTTTATTGACAAATTTGAGATAGCTCAAAATTGAGAAATTTCGACAGGCGGCCGATCATGGATTTTTCCCAAAATATAAAAGTTTCTGAATCACTAGGAAATTAGTCTAAAACAATGCGCTGACACTAGACATGACCATACAAGTAATAATTTGCACTCGTGGGGCAATTTTATTGACAAATTTGAGATAGCTCAAAATTGAGAAATTTCGACAGGCGGCCGATCATGGATTTTTCCCAAAATATAAAAGTTTCTGAATCACTAGGAAATTAGTCTAAAACAATGTGCTGACAATAGACATGACCATAAAAGTAATAATTTGCACTCGTGGGGCTATTTTATTGACAAATTTGAGATAGCTCAAAATTGAGAAATTTCGACAGGCGGCCGATCATTGATTTTTAACAAAATATAAAAGTTTCTGAATCACTAGGAAATTAGTCTAAAACAATGTGCTGACAATAGACATGACCATAAAAGTAATAATTTGCACTCGTGGGGCTATTTTATTGACAAATTTGAGATAGCTCAAAATTGAGAAATTTCGACAGGCGGCCGGTCATGGGTATTTCCCAAAATATAAAAGTTTCTGGATCACTAGGAAATTAGTCTAAAACAATGTGCTGACACTAGACATGACCATACAAGTAATAATTTGCAATCGTGGGGCAATTTTATTGACAAATTTGAGATAGCTCAAAATTGATAAATTTTGACAGGCGGCCGATCATGGATTTTTCCCAAAATATAAAAGTTTCTGAATCACTAGGAAATTAGTCTAAAACAATGTGCTGACAATAGACATGACCATAAAAGTAATAATTTGCACTCGTGGGGCTATTTTATTGACAAATTTGAGATAGCTCAAAATTGAGAAATTTCGACAGGCGGCCGGTCATGGGTATTTCCCAAAATATAAAAGTTTCTGGATCACTAGGAAATTAGTCTAAAACAATGTGCTGACACTAGACATGACCATACAAGTAATAATTTGCAATCGTGGGGCAATTTTATTGACAAATTTGAGATAGCTCAAAATTGATAAATTTTGACAGGCGGCCGATCA
This sequence comes from Cepaea hortensis, assembly GCA_963921405.1. Classification (NCBI taxonomy): domain Eukaryota; kingdom Metazoa; phylum Mollusca; class Gastropoda; order Stylommatophora; family Helicidae; genus Cepaea; species Cepaea hortensis. The sequence goes on from OY992896.1 coordinate 60,508,970, forward strand.
TGGATTTTTCCCAAAATATAAAAGTTTCTGAATCACTAGGAAATTAGTCTAAAACAATGTGCTGACAATAGACATGACCATAAAAGTAATAATTTGCACTCGTGGGGCTATTTTATTGACAAATTTGAGATAGCTCAAAATTGAGAAATTTCGACAGGCGGCCGGTCATGGGTATTTCCCAAAATATAAAAGTTTCTGGATCACTAGGAAATTAGTCTAAAACAATGTGCTGACACTAGACATGACCATACAAGTAATAATTTGCACTCGTGGGGCAATTTTATTGACAAATTTGAGATAGCTCAAAATTGAGAAATTTCGACAGGCGGCCGATCATGGATTTTTTCCAAAATATAAAAGTTTCTGAATCACTAGGAAATTAGTCTAAAACAATGTGCTGACAATAGACATGACCATAAAAGTAATAATTTGCACTCGTGGGGCAATTTTATTGACAAATTTGAGATAGCTCAAAATTGAGAAATTTCGACAGGCGGCCGATCATGGATTTTTCCCAAAATATAAAAGTTTCTGGATCACTAGGAAATTAGTCTAAAACAATGTGCTGACACTAGACATGACCATACAAGTAATAATTTGCACTCGTGGGGCAATTTTATTGACAAATTTGAGATAGCTCAAAATTGAGAAATTTCGACAGGCGGCCGATCATGGATTTTTCCCAAAATATAAAAGTTTCTGAATCACTAGGAAATTAGTCTAAAACAATGTGCTGACACTAGACATGACCATATAAGTAATAATTTGCACTCGTGGGGCAATTTTATTGACAAATTTGAGATAGCTCAAAATTGAGAAATTTCGACAGGCGGCCGATCATGGATTTTTCCCAAAATATAAAAGTTTCTGAATCACTAGGAAATTAGTCCAAAACAATGTGCTGACACTAGACTTGACCATAAAAGTAATAATTTGCACTCGTGGGGCTATTTTATTGACAAATTTGAGATAGCTCAAAATTGAGAAATTTCGACAGGCGGCCGATCATGGATTTTTCCCAAAATATAAAAGTTTCTGAATCACTAGGAAATTAGTCTAAAACAATGTGCTGACAATAGACATGACCATAAAAGTAATAATTTGCACTCGTGGGGCAATTTTATTGACAAATTTGAGATAGCTCAAAATTGAGAAATTTCGACAGGCGGCCGATCATGGATTTTTCCCAAAATATAAAAGTTTCTGAATCACTAGGAAATTAGTCTAAAACAATGTGCTGACACTAGACATGACCATACAAGTAATAATTTGCACTCGTGGGGCAATTTTATTGACAAATTTGAGATAGCTCAAAATTGAGAAATTTCGACAGGCGGCCGATCATGGATTTTTCCCAAAATATAAAAGTTTCTGAATCACTAGGAAATTAGTCTAAAACAATGTGCTGACACTAGACATGACCATACAAGTAATAATTTGCACTCGTGGGGCAATTTTATTGACAAATTTGAGATAGCTCAAAATTGAGAAATTTCGACAGGCGGCCGGTCATGGGTATTTCCCAAAATATAAAAGTTTCTGGATCACTAGGAAATTAGTCTAAAACAATGTGCTGACACTAGACATGACCATAAAAGTAATAATTTGCACTCGTGGGGCAATTTTATTGACAAATTTGAGATAGCTCAAAATTGAGAAATTTTGACAGGCGGCCGATCATGGATTTTCCCCAAAATATAAAAGTTTCTGAATCACTAGGAAATTAGTCTAAAACAATGTGCTGACAATAGACATGACCATAAAAGTAATAATTTGCACTCGTGGGGCTATTTTATTGACAAATTTGAGATAGCTCAAAATTGAGAAATTTCGACATGCGGCCGATCATGGATTTTTCCCAAAATATAAAAGTTTCTGAATCACTAGGAAATTAGTCTAAAACAATGTGCTGACAATAGACATGACCATAAAAGTAATAATTTGCACTCGTGGGGCAATTTTATTGACAAATTTGAGATAGCTCAAAATTGAGAAATTTCGACAGGCGGCCGATCATGGATTTTTCCCAAAATATAAAAGTTTCTGAATCACTAGGAAATTAGTCTAAAACAATGCGCTGACACTAGACATGACCATACAAGTAATAATTTGCACTCGTGGGGCAATTTTATTGACAAATTTGAGATAGCTCAAAATTGAGAAATTTCGACAGGCGGCCGATCATGGATTTTTCCCAAAATATAAAAGTTTCTGAATCACTAGGAAATTAGTCTAAAACAATGTGCTGACAATAGACATGACCATAAAAGTAATAATTTGCACTCGTGGGGCTATTTTATTGACAAATTTGAGATAGCTCAAAATTGAGAAATTTCGACAGGCGGCCGATCATTGATTTTTAACAAAATATAAAAGTTTCTGAATCACTAGGAAATTAGTCTAAAACAATGTGCTGACAATAGACATGACCATAAAAGTAATAATTTGCACTCGTGGGGCTATTTTATTGACAAATTTGAGATAGCTCAAAATTGAGAAATTTCGACAGGCGGCCGGTCATGGGTATTTCCCAAAATATAAAAGTTTCTGGATCACTAGGAAATTAGTCTAAAACAATGTGCTGACACTAGACATGACCATACAAGTAATAATTTGCAATCGTGGGGCAATTTTATTGACAAATTTGAGATAGCTCAAAATTGATAAATTTTGACAGGCGGCCGATCATGGATTTTTCCCAAAATATAAAAGTTTCTGAATCACTAGGAAATTAGTCTAAAACAATGTGCTGACAATAGACATGACCATAAAAGTAATAATTTGCACTCGTGGGGCTATTTTATTGACAAATTTGAGATAGCTCAAAATTGAGAAATTTCGACAGGCGGCCGGTCATGGGTATTTCCCAAAATATAAAAGTTTCTGGATCACTAGGAAATTAGTCTAAAACAATGTGCTGACACTAGACATGACCATACAAGTAATAATTTGCACTCGTGGGGCAATTTTATTGACAAATTTGAGATAGCTCAAAATTGAGAAATTTCGACAGGCGGCCGATCATGGATTTTTTCCAAAATATAAAAGTTTCTGAATCACTAGGAAATTAGTCTAAAACAATGTGCTGACAATAGACATGACCATAAAAGTAATAATTTGCACTCGTGGGGCAATTTTATTGACAAATTTGAGATAGCTCAAAATTGAGAAATTTCGACAGGCGGCCGATCATGGATTTTTCCCAAAATATAAAAGTTTCTGGATCACTAGGAAATTAGTCTAAAACAATGTGCTGACACTAGACATGACCATACAAGTAATAATTTGCACTCGTGGGGCAATTTTATTGACAAATTTGAGATAGCTCAAAATTGAGAAATTTCGACAGGCGGCCGATCATGGATTTTTCCCAAAATATAAAAGTTTCTGAATCACTAGGAAATTAGTCTAAAACAATGTGCTGACACTAGACATGACCATATAAGTAATAATTTGCACTCGTGGGGCAATTTTATTGACAAATTTGAGATAGCTCAAAATTGAGAAATTTCGACAGGCGGCCGATCATGGATTTTTCCCAAAATATAAAAGTTTCTGAATCACTAGGAAATTAGTCCAAAACAATGTGCTGACACTAGACTTGACCATAAAAGTAATAATTTGCACTCGTGGGGCTATTTTATTGACAAATTTGAGATAGCTCAAAATTGAGAAATTTCGACAGGCGGCCGATCATGGATTTTTCCCAAAATATAAAAGTTTCTGAATCACTAGGAAATTAGTCTAAAACAATGTGCTGACAATAGACATGACCATAAAAGTAATAATTTGCACTCGTGGGGCAATTTTATTGACAAATTTGAGATAGCTCAAAATTGAGAAATTTCGACAGGCGGCCGATCATGGATTTTTCCCAAAATATAAAAGTTTCTGAATCACTAGGAAATTAGTCTAAAACAATGTGCTGACACTAGACATGACCATACAAGTAATAATTTGCACTCGTGGGGCAATTTTATTGACAAATTTGAGATAGCTCAAAATTGAGAAATTTCGACAGGCGGCCGATCATGGATTTTTCCCAAAATATAAAAGTTTCTGAATCACTAGGAAATTAGTCTAAAACAATGTGCTGACACTAGACATGACCATACAAGTAATAATTTGCACTCGTGGGGCAATTTTATTGACAAATTTGAGATAGCTCAAAATTGAGAAATTTCGACAGGCGGCCGGTCATGGGTATTTCCCAAAATATAAAAGTTTCTGGATCACTAGGAAATTAGTCTAAAACAATGTGCTGACACTAGACATGACCATAAAAGTAATAATTTGCACTCGTGGGGCAATTTTATTGACAAATTTGAGATAGCTCAAAATTGAGAAATTTTGACAGGCGGCCGATCATGGATTTTCCCCAAAATATAAAAGTTTCTGAATCACTAGGAAATTAGTCTAAAACAATGTGCTGACAATAGACATGACCATAAAAGTAATAATTTGCACTCGTGGGGCTATTTTATTGACAAATTTGAGATAGCTCAAAATTGAGAAATTTCGACAGGCGGCCGGTCATGGGTATTTCCCAAAATATAAAAGTTTCTGAATCACTAGGAAATTAGTCTAAAACAATGTGCTGACAATAGACATGACCATACAAGTAATAATTTGCACTCGTGGGGCTATTTTATTGACAAATTTGAGATAGCTCAAAATTGAGAAATTTCGACAGGCGGCCGGTCATGGGTATTTCCCAAAATATAAAAGTTTCTGGATCACTAGGAAATTAGTCTAAAACAATGTGCTGACACTAGACATGACCATACAAGTAATAATTTGCACTCGTGGGGCTATTTTATTGACAAATTTGAGATAGCTCAAAATTGAGAAATTTCGACAGGCGGCCGATCATGTATTTTTCCCAAAATATAAAAGTTTCTGAATCACTAGGAAATTAGTCCAAAACAATGTGCTGACACTAGACTTGACCATAAAAGTAATAATTTGCACTCGTGGGGCTATTTTATTGACAAATTTGAGATAGCTCAAAATTGAGAAATTTCGACAGGCGGCCGATCATGGATTTTTCCCAAAATATAAAAGTTTCTGAATCACTAGGAAATTAGTCTAAAACAATGTGCTGACACTAGACATGACCATACAAGTAATAATTTGCACTCGTGGGGCAATTTTATTGACAAATTTGAGATAGCTCAAAATTGAGAAATTTCGACAGGCGGCCGATCATGGATTTGTAACAAAATATAAAAGTTTCTGAATCACTAGGAAATTAGTCTAAAACATTGTGCTGACAATAGACATGACCATAAAAGTAATAATTTGCACTCGTGGGGCTATTTTATTGACAAATTTGAGATAGCTCAAAATTGAGAAATTTCGACAGGCGGCCGGTCATGGGTATTTCCCAAAATATAAAAGTTTCTGGATCACTTGGAAATTAGTCTAAAACAATGTGCTGACACTAGACATGACCATACAAGTAATAATTTGCACTCGTGGGGCAATTTTATTGACAAATTTGAGATAGCTCAAAATTGAGAAATTTCGACAGGCGGCCGATCATGGATTTTTCCCAAAATATAAAAGTTTCTGAATCACTAGGAAATTAGTCTAAAACAATGTGCTGACACTAGACATGACCATACAAGTAATAATTTGCACTCGTGGGGCAATTTTATTGACAAATTTGAGATAGCTCAAAATTGAGAAATTTCGACAGGCGGCCGGTCATGGGTATTTCCCAAAATATAAAAGTTTCTGGATCACTAGGAAATTAGTCTAAAACAATGTGCTGACACTAGACATGACCATAAAAGTAATAATTTGCACTCGTGGGGCAATTTTATTGACAAATTTGAGATAGCTCAAAATTGAGAAATTTTGACAGGCGGCCGATCATGGATTTTCCCCAAAATATAAAAGTTTCTGAATCACTAGGAAATTAGTCTAAAACAATGTGCTGACAATAGACATGACCATAAAAGTAATAATTTGCACTCGTGGGGCTATTTTATTGACAAATTTGAGATAGCTCAAAATTGAGAAATTTCGACAGGCGGCCGGTCATGGGTATTTCCCAAAATATAAAAGTTTCTGAATCACTAGGAAATTAGTCTAAAACAATGTGCTGACAATAGACATGACCATACAAGTAATAATTTGCACTCGTGGGGCTATTTTATTGACAAATTTGAGATAGCTCAAAATTGAGAAATTTCGACAGGCGGCCGGTCATGGGTATTTCCCAAAATATAAAAGTTTCTGGATCACTAGGAAATTAGTCTAAAACAATGTGCTGACACTAGACATGACCATACAAGTAATAATTTGCACTCGTGGGGCTATTTTATTGACAAATTTGAGATAGCTCAAAATTGAGAAATTTCGACAGGCGGCCGATCATGTATTTTTCCCAAAATATAAAAGTTTCTGAATCACTAGGAAATTAGTCCAAAACAATGTGCTGACACTAGACTTGACCATAAAAGTAATAATTTGCACTCGTGGGGCTATTTTATTGACAAATTTGAGATAGCTCAAAATTGAGAAATTTCGACAGGCGGCCGATCATGGATTTTTCCCAAAATATAAAAGTTTCTGAATCACTAGGAAATTAGTCTAAAACAATGTGCTGACACTAGACATGACCATACAAGTAATAATTTGCACTCGTGGGGCAATTTTATTGACAAATTTGAGATAGCTCAAAATTGAGAAATTTCGACAGGCGGCCGATCATGGATTTGTAACAAAATATAAAAGTTTCTGAATCACTAGGAAATTAGTCTAAAACATTGTGCTGACAATAGACATGACCATAAAAGTAATAATTTGCACTCGTGGGGCTATTTTATTGACAAATTTGAGATAGCTCAAAATTGAGAAATTTCGACAGGCGGCCGGTCATGGGTATTTCCCAAAATATAAAAGTTTCTGGATCACTTGGAAATTAGTCTAAAACAATGTGCTGACACTAGACATGACCATACAAGTAATAATTTGCACTCGTGGGGCAATTTTATTGACAAATTTGAGATAGCTCAAAATTGAGAAATTTCGACAGGCGGCCGATCATGGATTTTTCCCAAAATATAAAAGTTTCTGAATCACTAGGAAATTAGTCTAAAATAATGTGCTGACAATAGACATGACCATAAAAGTAATAATTTGCACTCGTGGGGCAATTTTATTGACAAATTTGAGATAGCTCAAAATTGAGAAATTTCGACAGGCGGCCGATCATGGATTTTTCCCAAAATATAAAAGTTTCTGAATCACTAGGAAATTAGTCTAAAACAATGTGCTGACACTAGACATGACAATACAAGTAATAATTTGCACTCGTGGGGCAATTTTATTGACAAATTTGAGATAGCTCAAAATTGAGAAATTTCGACAGGCGGCCGATCATGGATTTTTCCCAAAATATAAAAGTTTCTGAATCACTAGGAAATTAGTCTAAAACAATGTGCTGACACTAGACATGACCATACAAGTAATAATTTGCACTCGTGGGGCAATTTTATTGACAAATTTGAGATAGCTCAAAATTGAGAAATTTCAACAGGCGGCCGATCATGGATTTTCCCCAAAATATAAAAGTTTCTGAATCACTAGGAAATTAGTCTAAAACAATGTGCTGACACTAGACATGACCATACAAGTAATAATTTGCACTCGTGGGGCTATTTTATTGACAAATTTGAGATAGCTCAAAATTGAGAAATTTCCACAGGCGGCCGATCATGGATTTTTCCCAAAATATAAAAGTTTCTGAATCACTAGGACATTAGTCTAAAACAATGTGCTGACACTAGACATGACCATACAAGTAATAATTTGCACTCGTGGGGCTATTTTATTGACAAATTTGAGATAGCTCAAAATTGAGAAATTTCGACAGGCGGCCGATCATGGATTTTCCCCAAAATATACAATGTGCTGACACTAGACTTGACCATAAAAGTAATAATTTGCACTCGTGGGGCTATTTTATTGACAAATTTGAGATAGCTCAAAATTGAGAAATTTCGACAGGCGGCCGATCATGGATTTTTCCCAAAATATAAAAGTTTCTGAATCACTAGGAAATTAGTCTAAAACAATGTGCTGACACTAGACATGACCATACAAGTAATAATTTGCACTCGTGGGGCTATTTTATTGACAAATTTGAGATAGCTCAAAATTGAGAAATTTCGACAGGTGGCCGATCATGGATTTTTCCCAAAATATAAAAGTTTCTGAATCACTAGGAAATTAGTCTAAAACAATGTGCTGACACTAGACATGACCATACAAGTAATAATTTGCACTCGTGGGGCAATTTTATTGACAAATTTGAGATAGCTCAAAATTGAGAAATTTCGACAGGCGGCCGATCATGGATTTTTCCCAAAATATAAAAGTTTCTGAATCACTAGGAAATTAGTCTAAAACAATGTGCTGACACTAGACATGACCATAAAAGTAATAATTTGCACTCGTGGGGCAATTTTATTGACAAATTTGAGATAGCTCAAAATTGAGAAATTTCCACAGGCGGCCGATCATGGATTTTTCCCAAAATATAAAAGTTTCTGAATCACTAGGACATTAGTCTAAAACAATGTGCTGACACTAGACATGACCATACAAGTAATAATTTGCACTCGTGGGGCAATTTTATTGACAAATTTGAGATAGCTCAAAATTGAGAAATTTTGACAGGCGGCCGATCATGTATTTTTCCCAAAATATAAAAGTTTCTGAATCACTAGGAAATTAGTCTAAAACAATGTGCTGACAATAGACATGACCATAAAAGTAATAATTTGCACTCGTGGGGCTATTTTATTGACAAATTTGAGATAGCTCAAAATTGAGAACGTTCGACAGGCGGCCGGTCATGGGTATTTCCCAAAATATAAAAGTTTCTGGATCACTAGGAAATTAGTCTAAAACAATGTGCTGACACTAGACATGACCATACAAGTAATAATTTGCACTCGTGGGGCAATTTTATTGACAAATTTGAGATAGCTCAAAATTGAGAAATTTCGACAGGCGGCCGATCATGGATTTTTCCCAAAATATAAAAGTTTCTGAATCACTAGGAAATTAGTCTAAAACAATGTGCTGACAATAGACATGACCATAAAAGTAATAATTTGCACTCGTGGGGCTATTTTATTGACAAATTTGAGATAGCTCAAAATTGAGAAATTTCAACAGGCGGCCGATCATGGGTATTTCCCAAAATATAAAAGTTTCTGAATCACTAGGAAATTAGTCTAAAACAATGTGCTGACACTAGACATGACCATACAAGTAATAATTTGCACTCGTGGGGCTATTTTATTGACAAATTTGAGATAGCTCAAAATTGAGAAATTTCGACAGGCGGCCGATCATGGATTTTTCCCAAAATATAAAAGTTTCTGAATCACTAGGACATTAGTCTAAAACAATGTGCTGACACTAGACATGACCATAAAAGTAATAATTTGCACTCGTGGGGCTATTTTATTGACAAATTTGAGATAGCTCAAAATTGAGAAATTTCGACAGGCGGCCGATCATGGATTTTCCCCAAAATATACAATGTGCTGACACTAGACATGACCATACAAGTAATAATTTGCACTCGTGGGGCAATTTTATTGACAAATTTGAGATAGCTCAAAATTGAGAAATTTCGACAGGCGGCCGATCATGGATTTTTCCCAAAATATAAAAGTTTCTGAATCACTAGGAAATTAGTCTAAAACAATGTGCTGACACTAGACATGACCATACAAGTAATAATTTGCACTCGTGGGGCTATTTTATTGACAAATTTGAGATAGCTCAAAATTGAGAAATTTCGACAGGCGGCCGATCATGGATTTTTCCCAAAATATAAAAGTTTCTGAATCACTAGGACATTAGTCTAAAACAATGTGCTGACACTAGACATGACCATACAAGTAATAATTTGCACTCGTGGGGCAATTTTATTGACAAATTTGAGATAGCTCAAAATTGAGAAATTTTGACAGGCGGCCGATCATGTATTTTTCCCAAAATATAAAAGTTTCTGAATCACTAGGAAATTAGTCTAAAACAATGTGCTGACAATAGACATGACCATAAAAGTAATAATTTGCACTCGTGGGGCTATTTTATTGACAAATTTGAGATAGCTCAAAATTGAGAACGTTCGACAGGCGGCCGGTCATGGGTATTTCCCAAAATATAAAAGTTTCTGAATCACTAGGAAATTAGTCTAAAACAATGTGCTGACACTAGACATGACCATAAAAGTAATAATTTGCACTCGTGGGGCAATTTTATTGACAAATTTGAGATAGCTCAAAATTGAGAAATTTCCACAGGCGGCCGATCATGGATTTTTCCCAAAATATAAAAGTTTCTGAATCACTAGGACATTAGTCTAAAACAATGTGCTGACAATAGACATGACCATACAAGTAATAATTTGCACTCGTGGGGCTATTTTATTGACAAATTTGAGATAGCTCAAAATTGAGAAATTTCGACAGGCGGCCGGTCATGGGTATTTCCCAAAATATAAAAGTTTCTGGATCACTAGGAAATTAGTCTAAAACAATGTGCTGACACTAGACATGACCATACAAGTAATAATTTGCACTCGTGGGGCAATTTTATTGACAAATTTGAGATAGCTCAAAATTGAGAACGTTCGACAGGCGGCCGATCATGGATTTTTCCCAAAATATAAAAGTTTCTGAATCACTAGGAAATTAGTCTAAAACAATGTGCTGACACTAGACATGACCATAAAAGTAATAATTTGCACTCGTGGGGCAATTTTATTGACAAATTTGAGATAGCTCAAAATTGAGAAATTTCCACAGGCGGCCGATCATGGATTTTTCCCAAAATATAAAAGTTTCTGAATCACTAGGACATTAGTCTAAAACAATGTGCTGACACTAGACATGACCATAAAAGTAATAATTTGCACTCGTGGGGCAATTTTATTGACAAATTTGAGATAGCTCAAAATTGAGAAATTTTGACAGGCGGCCGATCATGGATTTTTCCCAAAATATAAAAGTTTCTGAATCACTAGGAAATTAGTCTAAAACAATGTGCTGACAATAGACATGACCATAAAAGTAATAATTTGCACTCGTGGGGCTATTTTATTGACAAATTTGAGATAGCTCAAAATTGAGAAATTTCGACAGGCGGCCGGTCATGGGTATTTCCCAAAATATAAAAGTTTCTGGATCACTAGGAAATTAGTCTAAAACAATGTGCTGACACTAGACATGACCATACAAGTAATAATTTGCACTCGTGGGGCAATTTTATTGACAAATTTGAGATAGCTCAAAATTGAGAAATTTCCACAGGCGGCCGATCATGGATTTTTCCCAAAATATAAAAGTTTCTGAATCACTAGGACATTAGTCTAAAACAATGTGCTGACACTAGACATGACCATAAAAGTAATAATTTGCACTCGTGGGGCAATTTTATTGACAAATTTGAGATAGCTCAAAATTGAGAAATTTCCACAGGCGGCCGATCATGGATTTTTCCCAAAATATAAAAGTTTCTGAATCACTAGGAAATTAGTCTAAAACAATGTGCTGACAATAGACATGACCATAAAAGTAATAATTTGCACTCGTGGGGCTATTTTATTGACAAATTTGAGATAGCTCAAAATTGAGAAATTTCGACAGGCGGCCGGTCATGGGTATTTCCCAAAATATAAAAGTTTCTGGATCACTAGGAAATTAGTCTAAAACAATGTGCTGACACTAGACATGACCATACAAGTAATAATTTGCACTCGTGGGGCAATTTTATTGACAAATTTGAGATAGCTCAAAATTGAGAAATTTCCACAGGCGGCCGATCATGGATTTTTCCGAAAATATAAAAGTTTCTGAATCACTAGGAAATTAGTCTAAAACAATGTGCTGACACTAGACATGACCATAAAAGTAATAATTTGCACTCGTGGGGCAATTTTATTGACAAATTTGAGATAGCTCAAAATTGAGAAATTTCGACAGGCGGCCGATCATGGATTTGTAACAAAATATAAAAGTTTCTGAATCACTAGGAAATTAGTCTAAAACATTGTGCTGACAATAGACATGACCATAAAAGTAATAATTTGCACTCGTGGGGCTATTTTATTGACAAATTTGAGATAGCTCAAAATTGAGAAATTTCGACAGGCGGCCGGTCATGGGTATTTCCCAAAATATAAAAGTTTCTGGATCACTTGGAAATTAGTCTAAAACAATGTGCTGACACTAGACATGACCATACAAGTAATAATTTGCACTCGTGGGGCAATTTTATTGACAAATTTGAGATAGCTCAAAATTGAGAAATTTCGACAGGCGGCCGATCATGGATTTTTCCCAAAATATAAAAGTTTCTGAATCACTAGGAAATTAGTCTAAAACAATGTGCTGACAATAGACATGACCATAAAAGTAATAATTTGCACTCGTGGGGCTATTTTATTGACAAATTTGAGATAGCTCAAAATTGAGAACGTTCGACAGGCGGCCGGTCATGGGTATTTCCCAAAATATAAAAGTTTCTGGATCACTAGGAAATTAGTCTAAAACAATGTGCTGACACTAGACATGACCATACAAGTAATAATTTGCACTCGTGGGGCAATTTTATTGACAAATTTGAGATAGCTCAAAATTGAGAAATTTCGACAGGCGGCCGATCATGGATTTTTTCCCAAAATATAAAAGTTTCTGAATCACTAGGAAATTAGTCTAAAACAATGTGCTGACAATAGACATGACCATAAAAGTAATAATTTGCACTCGTGGGGCTATTTTATTGACAAATTTGAGATAGCTCAAAATTGAGAAATTTCAACAGGCGGCCGATCATGGGTATTTCCCAAAATATAAAAGTTTCTGAATCACTAGGAAATTAGTCTAAAACAATGTGCTGACACTAGACATGACCATACAAGTAATAATTTGCACTCGTGGGGCTATTTTATTGACAAATTTGAGATAGCTCAAAATTGAGAAATTTCGACAGGCGGCCGATCATGGATTTTTCCCAAAATATAAAAGTTTCTGAATCACTAGGACATTAGTCTAAAACAATGTGCTGACACTAGACATGACCATAAAAGTAATAATTTGCACTCGTGGGGCTATTTTATTGACAAATTTGAGATAGCTCAAAATTGAGAAATTTCGACAGGCGGCCGATCATGGATTTTCCCCAAAATATACAATGTGCTGACACTAGACATGACCATACAAGTAATAATTTGCACTCGTGGGGCAATTTTATTGACAAATTTGAGATAGCTCAAAATTGAGAAATTTCGACAGGCGGCCGATCATGGATTTTTCCCAAAATATAAAAGTTTCTGAATCACTAGGAAATTAGTCTAAAACAATGTGCTGACACTAGACATGACCATAAAAGTAATAATTTGCACTCGTGGGGCAATTTTATTGACAAATTTGAGATAGCTCAAAATTGAGAAATTTCGACAGGCGGCCGATCATGGATTTGTAACAAAATATAAAAGTTTCTGAATCACTAGGAAATTAGTCTAAAACATTGTGCTGACAATAGACATGACCATAAAAGTAATAATTTGCACTCGTGGGGCTATTTTATTGACAAATTTGAGATAGCTCAAAATTGAGAAATTTCGACAGGCGGCCGGTCATGGGTATTTCCCAAAATATAAAAGTTTCTGGATCACTTGGAAATTAGTCTAAAACAATGTGCTGACACTAGACATGACCATACAAGTAATAATTTGCACTCGTGGGGCAATTTTATTGACAAATTTGAGATAGCTCAAAATTGAGAAATTTCGACAGGCGGCCGATCATGGATTTTTCCCAAAATATAAAAGTTTCTGAATCACTAGGAAATTAGTCTAAAACAATGTGCTGACAATAGACATGACCATAAAAGTAATAATTTGCACTCGTGGGGCTATTTTATTGACAAATTTGAGATAGCTCAAAATTGAGAACGTTCGACAGGCGGCCGGTCATGGGTATTTCCCAAAATATAAAAGTTTCTGGATCACTAGGAAATTAGTCTAAAACAATGTGCTGACACTAGACATGACCATACAAGTAATAATTTGCACTCGTGGGGCAATTTTATTGACAAATTTGAGATAGCTCAAAATTGAGAAATTTCGACAGGCGGCCGATCATGGATTTTTCCCAAAATATAAAAGTTTCTGAATCACTAGGAAATTAGTCTAAAACAATGTGCTGACAATAGACATGACCATAAAAGTAATAATTTGCACTCGTGGGGCTATTTTATTGACAAATTTGAGATAGCTCAAAATTGAGAAATTTCAACAGGCGGCCGATCATGGGTATTTCCCAAAATATAAAAGTTTCTGAATCACTAGGAAATTAGTCTAAAACAATGTGCTGACACTAGACATGACCATACAAGTAATAATTTGCACTCGTGGGGCTATTTTATTGACAAATTTGAGATAGCTCAAAATTGAGAAATTTCGACAGGCGGCCGATCATGGATTTTTCCCAAAATATAAAAGTTTCTGAATCACTAGGACATTAGTCTAAAACAATGTGCTGACACTAGACATGACCATAAAAGTAATAATTTGCACTCGTGGGGCTATTTTATTGACAAATTTGAGATAGCTCAAAATTGAGAAATTTCGACAGGCGGCCGATCATGGATTTTCCCCAAAATATACAATGTGCTGACACTAGACATGACCATACAAGTAATAATTTGCACTCGTGGGGCAATTTTATTGACAAATTTGAGATAGCTCAAAATTGAGAAATTTCGACAGGCGGCCGATCATGGATTTTTCCCAAAATATAAAAGTTTCTGAATCACTAGGAAATTAGTCTAAAACAATGTGCTGACACTAGACATGACCATACAAGTAATAATTTGCACTCGTGGGGCTATTTTATTGACAAATTTGAGATAGCTCAAAATTGAGAAATTTCGACAGGCGGCCGATCATGGATTTTTCCCAAAATATAAAAGTTTCTGAATCACTAGGACATTAGTCTAAAACAATGTGCTGACACTAGACATGACCATACAAGTAATAATTTGCACTCGTGGGGCAATTTTATTGACAAATTTGAGATAGCTCAAAATTGAGAAATTTTGACAGGCGGCCGATCATGTATTTTTCCCAAAATATAAAAGTTTCTGAATCACTAGGAAATTAGTCTAAAACAATGTGCTGACAATAGACATGACCATAAAAGTAATAATTTGCACTCGTGGGGCTATTTTATTGACAAATTTGAGATAGCTCAAAATTGAGAACGTTCGACAGGCGGCCGGTCATGGGTATTTCCCAAAATATAAAAGTTTCTGAATCACTAGGAAATTAGTCTAAAACAATGTGCTGACACTAGACATGACCATAAAAGTAATAATTTGCACTCGTGGGGCAATTTTATTGACAAATTTGAGATAGCTCAAAATTGAGAAATTTCCACAGGCGGCCGATCATGGATTTTTCCCAAAATATAAAAGTTTCTGAATCACTAGGACATTAGTCTAAAACAATGTGCTGACAATAGACATGACCATACAAGTAATAATTTGCACTCGTGCGGCTATTTTATTGACAAATTTGAGATAGCTCAAAATTGAGAAATTTCGACAGGCGGCCGGTCATGGGTATTTCCCAAAATATAAAAGTTTCTGGATCACTAGGAAATTAGTCTAAAACAATGTGCTGACACTAGACATGACCATACAAGTAATAATTTGCACTCGTGGGGCAATTTTATTGACAAATTTGAGATAGCTCAAAATTGAGAACGTTCGACAGGCGGCCGATCATGGATTTTTCCCAAAATATAAAAGTTTCTGAATCACTAGGAAATTAGTCTAAAACAATGTGCTGACACTAGACATGACCATAAAAGTAATAATTTGCACTCGTGGGGCAATTTTATTGACAAATTTGAGATAGCTCAAAATTGAGAAATTTCCACAGGCGGCCGATCATGGATTTTTCCCAAAATATAAAAGTTTCTGAATCACTAGGACATTAGTCTAAAACAATGTGCTGACACTAGACATGACCATAAAAGTAATAATTTGCACTCGTGGGGCAATTTTATTGACAAATTTGAGATAGCTCAAAATTGAGAAATTTTGACAGGCGGCCGATCATGGATTTTTCCCAAAATATAAAAGTTTCTGAATCACTAGGAAATTAGTCTAAAACAATGTGCTGACAATAGACATGACCATAAAAGTAATAATTTGCACTCGTGGGGCTATTTTATTGACAAATTTGAGATAGCTCAAAATTGAGAAATTTCGACAGGCGGCCGGTCATGGGTATTTCCCAAAATATAAAAGTTTCTGGATCACTAGGAAATTAGTCTAAAACAATGTGCTGACACTAGACATGACCATACAAGTAATAATTTGCACTCGTGGGGCAATTTTATTGACAAATTTGAGATAGCTCAAAATTGAGAAATTTCCACAGGCGGCCGATCATGGATTTTTCCCAAAATATAAAAGTTTCTGAATCACTAGGACATTAGTCTAAAACAATGTGCTGACACTAGACATGACCATAAAAGTAATAATTTGCACTCGTGGGGCAATTTTATTGACAAATTTGAGATAGCTCAAAATTGAGAAATTTCCACAGGCGGCCGATCATGGATTTTTCCCAAAATATAAAAGTTTCTGAATCACTAGGAAATTAGTCTAAAACAATGTGCTGACAATAGACATGACCATAAAAGTAATAATTTGCACTCGTGGGGCTATTTTATTGACAAATTTGAGATAGCTCAAAATTGAGAAATTTCGACAGGCGGCCGGTCATGGGTATTTCCCAAAATATAAAAGTTTCTGGATCACTAGGAAATTAGTCTAAAACAATGTGCTGACACTAGACATGACCATACAAGTAATAATTTGCACTCGTGGGGCAATTTTATTGACAAATTTGAGATAGCTCAAAATTGAGAAATTTCCACAGGCGGCCGATCATGGATTTTTCCGAAAATATAAAAGTTTCTGAATCACTAGGAAATTAGTCTAAAACAATGTGCTGACACTAGACATGACCATAAAAGTAATAATTTGCACTCGTGGGGCAATTTTATTGACAAATTTGAGATAGCTCAAAATTGAGAAATTTCGACAGGCGGCCGATCATGGATTTGTAACAAAATATAAAAGTTTCTGAATCACTAGGAAATTAGTCTAAAACATTGTGCTGACAATAGACATGACCATAAAAGTAATAATTTGCACTCGTGGGGCTATTTTATTGACAAATTTGAGATAGCTCAAAATTGAGAAATTTCGACAGGCGGCCGGTCATGGGTATTTCCCAAAATATAAAAGTTTCTGGATCACTTGGAAATTAGTCTAAAACAATGTGCTGACACTAGACATGACCATACAAGTAATAATTTGCACTCGTGGGGCAATTTTATTGACAAATTTGAGATAGCTCAAAATTGAGAAATTTCGACAGGCGGCCGATCATGGATTTTTCCCAAAATATAAAAGTTTCTGAATCACTAGGAAATTAGTCTAAAATAATGTGCTGACAATAGACATGACCATAAAAGTAATAATTTGCACTCGTGGGGCAATTTTATTGACAAATTTGAGATAGCTCAAAATTGAGAAATTTCGACAGGCGGCCGATCATGGATTTTTCCCAAAATATAAAAGTTTCTGAATCACTAGGAAATTAGTCTAAAACAATGTGCTGACACTAGACATGACAATACAAGTAATAATTTGCACTCGTGGGGCAATTTTATTGACAAATTTGAGATAGCTCAAAATTGAGAAATTTCGACAGGCGGCCGATCATGGATTTTTCCCAAAATATAAAAGTTTCTGAATCACTAGGAAATTAGTCTAAAACAATGTGCTGACACTAGACATGACCATACAAGTAATAATTTGCACTCGTGGGGCAATTTTATTGACAAATTTGAGATAGCTCAAAATTGAGAAATTTCAACAGGCGGCCGATCATGGATTTTTCCCAAAATATAAAAGTTTCTGAATCACTAGGAAATTAGTCTAAAACAATGTGCTGACACTAGACATGACCATACAAGTAATAATTTGCACTCGTGGGGCAATTTTATTGACAAATTTGAGATAGCTCAAAATTGAGAAATTTCAACAGGCGGCCGATCATGGATTTTTCCCAAAATATAAAAGTTTCTGAATCACTAGGAAATTAGTCTAAAACAATGTGCTGACACTAGACATGACCATACAAGTAATAATTTGCACTCGTGGGGCTATTTTATTGACAAATTTGAGATAGCTCAAAATTGAGAAATTTCCACAGGCGGCCGATCATGGATTTTTCCCAAAATATAAAAGTTTCTGAATCACTAGGACATTAGTCTAAAACAATGTGCTGACACTAGACATGACCATACAAGTAATAATTTGCACTCGTGGGGCTATTTTATTGACAAATTTGAGATAGCTCAAAATTGAGAAATTTCGACAGGCGGCCGATCATGGATTTTCCCCAAAATATACAATGTGCTGACACTAGACTTGACCATAAAAGTAATAATTTGCACTCGTGGGGCTATTTTATTGACAAATTTGAGATAGCTCAAAATTGAGAAATTTCGACAGGCGGCCGATCATGGATTTTTCCCAAAATATAAAAGTTTCTGAATCACTAGGAAATTAGTCTAAAACAATGTGCTGACACTAGACATGACCATACAAGTAATAATTTGCACTCGTGGGGCTATTTTATTGACAAATTTGAGATAGCTCAAAATTGAGAAATTTCGACAGGTGGCCGATCATGGATTTTTCCCAAAATATAAAAGTTTCTGAATCACTAGGAAATTAGTCTAAAACAATGTGCTGACACTAGACATGACCATACAAGTAATAATTTGCACTCGTGGGGCAATTTTATTGACAAATTTGAGATAGCTCAAAATTGAGAAATTTCGACAGGCGGCCGATCATGGATTTTTCCCAAAATATAAAAGTTTCTGAATCACTAGGAAATTAGTCTAAAACAATGTGCTGACACTAGACATGACCATAAAAGTAATAATTTGCACTCGTGGGGCAATTTTATTGACAAATTTGAGATAGTTCAAAATTGAGAAATTTCCACAGGCGGCCGATCATGGATTTTTCCCAAAATATAAAAGTTTCTGAATCACTAGGACATTAGTCTAAAACAATGTGCTGACACTAGACATGACCATACAAGTAATAATTTGCACTCGTGGGGCAATTTTATTGACAAATTTGAGATAGCTCAAAATTGAGAAATTTTGACAGGCGGCCGATCATGTATTTTTCCCAAAATATAAAAGTTTCTGAATCACTAGGAAATTAGTCTAAAACAATGTGCTGACAATAGACATGACCATAAAAGTAATAATTTGCACTCGTGGGGCTATTTTATTGACAAATTTGAGATAGCTCAAAATTGAGAACGTTCGACAGGCGGCCGGTCATGGGTATTTCCCAAAATATAAAAGTTTCTGGATCACTAGGAAATTAGTCTAAAACAATGTGCTGACACTAGACATGACCATACAAGTAATAATTTGCACTCGTGGGGCAATTTTATTGACAAATTTGAGATAGCTCAAAATTGAGAAATTTCGACAGGCGGCCGATCATGGATTTTTCCCAAAATATAAAAGTTTCTGAATCACTAGGAAATTAGTCTAAAACAATGTGCTGACAATAGACATGACCATAAAAGTAATAATTTGCACTCGTGGGGCTATTTTATTGACAAATTTGAGATAGCTCAAAATTGAGAAATTTCAACAGGCGGCCGATCATGGGTATTTCCCAAAATATAAAAGTTTCTGAATCACTAGGAAATTAGTCTAAAACAATGTGCTGACACTAGACATGACCATACAAGTAATAATTTGCACTCGTGGGGCTATTTTATTGACAAATTTGAGATAGCTCAAAATTGAGAAATTTCGACAGGCGGCCGATCATGGATTTTTCCCAAAATATAAAAGTTTCTGAATCACTAGGACATTAGTCTAAAACAATGTGCTGACACTAGACATGACCATAAAAGTAATAATTTGCACTCGTGGGGCTATTTTATTGACAAATTTGAGATAGCTCAAAATTGAGAAATTTCGACAGGCGGCCGATCATGGATTTTCCCCAAAATATACAATGTGCTGACACTAGACATGACCATACAAGTAATAATTTGCACTCGTGGGGCAATTTTATTGACAAATTTGAGATAGCTCAAAATTGAGAAATTTCGACAGGCGGCCGATCATGGATTTTTCCCAAAATATAAAAGTTTCTGAATCACTAGGAAATTAGTCTAAAACAATGTGCTGACACTAGACATGACCATACAAGTAATAATTTGCACTCGTGGGGCTATTTTATTGACAAATTTGAGATAGCTCAAAATTGAGAAATTTCGACAGGCGGCCGATCATGGATTTTTCCCAAAATATAAAAGTTTCTGAATCACTAGGACATTAGTCTAAAACAATGTGCTGACACTAGACATGACCATACAAGTAATAATTTGCACTCGTGGGGCAATTTTATTGACAAATTTGAGATAGCTCAAAATTGAGAAATTTTGACAGGCGGCCGATCATGTATTTTTCCCAAAATATAAAAGTTTCTGAATCACTAGGAAATTAGTCTAAAACAATGTGCTGACAATAGACATGACCATAAAAGTAATAATTTGCACTCGTGGGGCTATTTTATTGACAAATTTGAGATAGCTCAAAATTGAGAACGTTCGACAGGCGGCCGGTCATGGGTATTTCCCAAAATATAAAAGTTTCTGAATCACTAGGAAATTAGTCTAAAACAATGTGCTGACACTAGACATGACCATAAAAGTAATAATTTGCACTCGTGGGGCAATTTTATTGACAAATTTGAGATAGCTCAAAATTGAGAAATTTCCACAGGCGGCCGATCATGGATTTTTCCCAAAATATAAAAGTTTCTGAATCACTAGGACATTAGTCTAAAACAATGTGCTGACAATAGACATGACCATACAAGTAATAATTTGCACTCGTGGGGCTATTTTATTGACAAATTTGAGATAGCTCAAAATTGAGAAATTTCGACAGGCGGCCGGTCATGGGTATTTCCCAAAATATAAAAGTTTCTGGATCACTAGGAAATTAGTCTAAAACAATGTGCTGACACTAGACATGACCATACAAGTAATAATTTGCACTCGTGGGGCAATTTTATTGACAAATTTGAGATAGCTCAAAATTGAGAACGTTCGACAGGCGGCCGATCATGGATTTTTCCCAAAATATAAAAGTTTCTGAATCACTAGGAAATTAGTCTAAAACAATGTGCTGACACTAGACATGACCATAAAAGTAATAATTTGCACTCGTGGGGCAATTTTATTGACAAATTTGAGATAGCTCAAAATTGAGAAATTTCCACAGGCGGCCGATCATGGATTTTTCCCAAAATATAAAAGTTTCTGAATCACTAGGACATTAGTCTAAAACAATGTGCTGACACTAGACATGACCATAAAAGTAATAATTTGCACTCGTGGGGCAATTTTATTGACAAATTTGAGATAGCTCAAAATTGAGAAATTTTGACAGGCGGCCGATCATGGATTTTTCCCAAAATATAAAAGTTTCTGAATCACTAGGAAATTAGTCTAAAACAATGTGCTGACAATAGACATGACCATAAAAGTAATAATTTGCACTCGTGGGGCTATTTTATTGACAAATTTGAGATAGCTCAAAATTGAGAAATTTCGACAGGCGGCCGGTCATGGGTATTTCCCAAAATATAAAAGTTTCTGGATCACTAGGAAATTAGTCTAAAACAATGTGCTGACACTAGACATGACCATACAAGTAATAATTTGCACTCGTGGGGCAATTTTATTGACAAATTTGAGATAGCTCAAAATTGAGAAATTTCCACAGGCGGCCGATCATGGATTTTTCCCAAAATATAAAAGTTTCTGAATCACTAGGACATTAGTCTAAAACAATGTGCTGACACTAGACATGACCATAAAAGTAATAATTTGCACTCGTGGGGCAATTTTATTGACAAATTTGAGATAGCTCAAAATTGAGAAATTTCCACAGGCGGCCGATCATGGATTTTTCCCAAAATATAAAAGTTTCTGAATCACTAGGAAATTAGTCTAAAACAATGTGCTGACAATAGACATGACCATAAAAGTAATAATTTGCACTCGTGGGGCTATTTTATTGACAAATTTGAGATAGCTCAAAATTGAGAAATTTCGACAGGCGGCCGGTCATGGGTATTTCCCAAAATATAAAAGTTTCTGGATCACTAGGAAATTAGTCTAAAACAATGTGCTGACACTAGACATGACCATACAAGTAATAATTTGCACTCGTGGGGCAATTTTATTGACAAATTTGAGATAGCTCAAAATTGAGAAATTTCGACAGGCGGCCGATCATGGATTTTTCCCAAAATATAAAAGTTTCTGAATCACTAGGAAATTAGTCTAAAACAATGTGCTGACACTAGACATGACCATAAAAGTAATAATTTGCACTCGTGGGGCAATTTTATTGACAAATTTGAGATAGCTCAAAATTGAGAAATTTCCACAGGCGGCCGATCATGGATTTTTCCCAAAATATAAAAGTTTCTGAATCACTAGGACATTAGTCTAAAACAATGTGCTGACACTAGACATGACCATACAAGTAATAATTTGCACTCGTGGGGCTATTTTATTGACAAATTTGAGATAGCTCAAAATTGAGAAATTTCGACAGGCGGCCGATCATGGATTTTTCCCAAAATATACAATGTGCTGACACTAGACTTGACCATAAAAGTAATAATTTGCACTCGTGGGGCTATTATATTGACAAATTTGAGATAGCTCAAAATTGAGAAATTTCGACAGGCGGCCGATCATGGATTTTTCCCAAAATATAAAAGTTTCTGAATCACTAGGAAATTAGTCTAAAACAATGTGCTGACACTAGACATGACCATACAAGTAATAATTTGCACTCGTGGGGCTATTTTATTGACAAATTTGAGATAGCTCAAAATTGAGAAATTTCGACAGGCGGCCGATCATGGATTTTTCCCAAAATATAAAAGTTTCTGAATCACTAGGAAATTAGTCTAAAACAATGTGCTGACACTAGACATGACCATACAAGTAATAATTTGCACTCGTGGGGCAATTTTATTGACAAATTTGAGATAGCTCAAAATTGAGAAATTTCGACAGGCGGCCGATCATGGATTTTTCCCAAAATATAAAAGTTTCTGAATCACTAGGAAATTAGTCTAAAACAATGTGCTGACACTAGACATGACCATAAAAGTAATAATTTGCACTCGTGGGGCAATTTTATTGACAAATTTGAGATAGCTCAAAATTGAGAAATTTCCACAGGCGGCCGATCATGGATTTTTCCCAAAATATAAAAGTTTCTGAATCACTAGGACATTAGTCTAAAACAATGTGCTGACACTAGACATGACCATACAAGTAATAATTTGCACTCGTGGGGCAATTTTATTGACAAATTTGAGATAGCTCAAAATTGAGAAATTTCGACAGGCGGCCGATCATGGATTTTTCCCAAAATATACAATGTGCTGACACTAGACTTGACCATAAAAGTAATAATTTGCACTCGTGGGGCTATTTTATTGACAAATTTGAGATAGCTCAAAATTGAGAAATTTCGACAGGCGGCCGATCATGGATTTTTCCCAAAATATAAAAGTTTCTGAATCACTAGGAAATTAGTCTAAAACAATGTGCTGACACTAGACATGACCATACAAGTAATAATTTGCACTCGTGGGGCTATTTTATTGACAAATTTGAGATAGCTCAAAATTGAGAAATTTCGACAGGTGGCCGATCATGGATTTTTCCCAAAATATAAAAGTTTCTGAATCACTAGGAAATTAGTCTAAAACAATGTGCTGACACTAGACATGACCATACAAGTAATAATTTGCACTCGTGGGGCAATTTTATTGACAAATTTGAGATAGCTCAAAATTGAGAAATTTCGACAGGCGGCCGATCATGGATTTTTCCCAAAATATAAAAGTTTCTGAATCACTAGGAAATTAGTCTAAAACAATGTGCTGACACTAGACATGACCATAAAAGTAATAATTTGCACTCGTGGGGCAATTTTATTGACAAATTTGAGATAGCTCAAAATTGAGAAATTTCCACAGGCGGCCGATCATGGATTTTTCCCAAAATATAAAAGTTTCTGAATCACTAGGACATTAGTCTAAAACAATGTGCTGACACTAGACATGACCATACAAGTAATAATTTGCACTCGTGGGGCAATTTTATTGACAAATTTGAGATAGCTCAAAATTGAGAAATTTCGACAGGCGGCCGATCATGGATTTTTCCCAAAATATAAAAGTTTCTGAATCACTAGGAAATTAGTCCAAAACAATGTGCTGACACTAGACTTGACCATAAAAGTAATAATTTGCACTCGTGGGGCAATTTTATTGACAAATTTGAGATAGCTCAAAATTGAGAAATTTTGACAGGCGGCCGATCATGTATTTTTCCCAAAATATAAAAGTTTCTGAATCACTAGGAAATTAGTCTAAAACAATGTGCTGACAATAGACATGACCATAAAAGTAATAATTTGCACTCGTGGGGCTATTTTATTGACAAATTTGAGATAGCTCAAAATTGAGAAATTTCGACAGGCGGCCGGTCATGGGTATTTCCCAAAATATAAAAGTTTCTGGATCACTAGGAAATTAGTCTAAAACAATGTGCTGACACTAGACATGACCATAAAAGTAATAATTTGCACTCGTGGGGCAATTTTATTGACAAATTTGAGATAGCTCAAAATTGAGAAATTTCGACAGGCGGCCGATCATGGATTTTTCCCAAAATATAAAAGTTTCTGAATCACTAGGAAATTAGTCTAAAACAATGTGCTGACACTAGACATGACCATAAAAGTAATAATTTGCACTCGTGGGGCAATTTTATTGACAAATTTGAGATAGCTCAAAATTGAGAAATTTCCACAGGCGGCCGATCATGGATTTTTCCCAAAATATAAAAGTTTCTGAATCACTAGGACATTAGTCTAAAACAATGTGCTGACACTAGACATGACCATACAAGTAATAATTTGCACTCGTGGGGCAATTTTATTGACAAATTTGAGATAGCTCAAAATTGAGAAATTTCGACAGGCGGCCGATCATGGATTTTTCCCAAAATATACAATGTGCTGACACTAGACTTGACCATAAAAGTAATAATTTGCACTCGTGGGGCTATTTTATTGACAAATTTGAGATAGCTCAAAATTGAGAAATTTCGACAGGCGGCCGATCATGGATTTTTCCCAAAATATAAAAGTTTCTGAATCACTAGGAAATTAGTCTAAAACAATGTGCTGACACTAGACATGACCATACAAGTAATAATTTGCACTCGTGGGGCTATTTTATTGACAAATTTGAGATAGCTCAAAATTGAGAAATTTCGACAGGCGGCCGATCATGGATTTTTCCCAAAATATAAAAGTTTCTGAATCACTAGGACATTAGTCTAAAACAATGTGCTGACACTAGACATGACCATAAAAGTAATAATTTGCACTCGTGGGGCTATTTTATTGACAAATTTGAGATAGCTCAAAATTGAGAAATTTCGACAGGCGGCCGATCATGGATTTTCCCCAAAATATACAATGTGCTGACACTAGACATGACCATACAAGTAATAATTTGCACTCGTGGGGCAATTTTATTGACAAATTTGAGATAGCTCAAAATTGAGAAATTTCGACAGGCGGCCGATCATGGATTTTTCCCAAAATATAAAAGTTTCTGAATCACTAGGAAATTAGTCTAAAACAATGTGCTGACACTAGACATGACCATACAAGTAATAATTTGCACTCGTGGGGCTATTTTATTGACAAATTTGAGATAGCTCAAAATTGAGAAATTTCGACAGGCGGCCGATCATGGATTTTTCCCAAAATATAAAAGTTTCTGAATCACTAGGACATTAGTCTAAAACAATGTGCTGACACTAGACATGACCATACAAGTAATAATTTGCACTCGTGGGGCAATTTTATTGACAAATTTGAGATAGCTCAAAATTGAGAAATTTTGACAGGCGGCCGATCATGTATTTTTCCCAAAATATAAAAGTTTCTGAATCACTAGGAAATTAGTCTAAAACAATGTGCTGACAATAGACATGACCATAAAAGTAATAATTTGCACTCGTGGGGCTATTTTATTGACAAATTTGAGATAGCTCAAAATTGAGAACGTTCGACAGGCGGCCGGTCATGGGTATTTCCCAAAATATAAAAGTTTCTGAATCACTAGGAAATTAGTCTAAAACAATGTGCTGACACTAGACATGACCATAAAAGTAATAATTTGCACTCGTGGGGCAATTTTATTGACAAATTTGAGATAGCTCAAAATTGAGAAATTTCCACAGGCGGCCGATCATGGATTTTTCCCAAAATATAAAAGTTTCTGAATCACTAGGACATTAGTCTAAAACAATGTGCTGACAATAGACATGACCATACAAGTAATAATTTGCACTCGTGGG
The DNA here is from genome assembly GCA_963921405.1 of Cepaea hortensis. Lineage (NCBI taxonomy): Eukaryota > Metazoa > Mollusca > Gastropoda > Stylommatophora > Helicidae > Cepaea > Cepaea hortensis. Next base: position 60,535,617 of record OY992896.1, read on the forward strand.
GCTATTTTATTGACAAATTTGAGATAGCTCAAAATTGAGAAATTTCGACAGGCGGCCGGTCATGGGTATTTCCCAAAATATAAAAGTTTCTGGATCACTAGGAAATTAGTCTAAAACAATGTGCTGACACTAGACATGACCATACAAGTAATAATTTGCACTCGTGGGGCAATTTTATTGACAAATTTGAGATAGCTCAAAATTGAGAACGTTCGACAGGCGGCCGATCATGGATTTTTCCCAAAATATAAAAGTTTCTGAATCACTAGGAAATTAGTCTAAAACAATGTGCTGACACTAGACATGACCATAAAAGTAATAATTTGCACTCGTGGGGCAATTTTATTGACAAATTTGAGATAGCTCAAAATTGAGAAATTTCCACAGGCGGCCGATCATGGATTTTTCCCAAAATATAAAAGTTTCTGAATCACTAGGACATTAGTCTAAAACAATGTGCTGACACTAGACATGACCATAAAAGTAATAATTTGCACTCGTGGGGCAATTTTATTGACAAATTTGAGATAGCTCAAAATTGAGAAATTTTGACAGGCGGCCGATCATGGATTTTTCCCAAAATATAAAAGTTTCTGAATCACTAGGAAATTAGTCTAAAACAATGTGCTGACAATAGACATGACCATAAAAGTAATAATTTGCACTCGTGGGGCTATTTTATTGACAAATTTGAGATAGCTCAAAATTGAGAAATTTCGACAGGCGGCCGGTCATGGGTATTTCCCAAAATATAAAAGTTTCTGGATCACTAGGAAATTAGTCTAAAACAATGTGCTGACACTAGACATGACCATACAAGTAATAATTTGCACTCGTGGGGCAATTTTATTGACAAATTTGAGATAGCTCAAAATTGAGAAATTTCCACAGGCGGCCGATCATGGATTTTTCCCAAAATATAAAAGTTTCTGAATCACTAGGACATTAGTCTAAAACAATGTGCTGACACTAGACATGACCATAAAAGTAATAATTTGCACTCGTGGGGCAATTTTATTGACAAATTTGAGATAGCTCAAAATTGAGAAATTTCCACAGGCGGCCGATCATGGATTTTTCCCAAAATATAAAAGTTTCTGAATCACTAGGAAATTAGTCTAAAACAATGTGCTGACAATAGACATGACCATAAAAGTAATAATTTGCACTCGTGGGGCTATTTTATTGACAAATTTGAGATAGCTCAAAATTGAGAAATTTCGACAGGCGGCCGGTCATGGGTATTTCCCAAAATATAAAAGTTTCTGGATCACTAGGAAATTAGTCTAAAACAATGTGCTGACACTAGACATGACCATACAAGTAATAATTTGCACTCGTGGGGCAATTTTATTGACAAATTTGAGATAGCTCAAAATTGAGAAATTTCGACAGGCGGCCGATCATGGATTTTTCCCAAAATATAAAAGTTTCTGAATCACTAGGAAATTAGTCTAAAACAATGTGCTGACACTAGACATGACCATAAAAGTAATAATTTGCACTCGTGGGGCAATTTTATTGACAAATTTGAGATAGCTCAAAATTGAGAAATTTCCACAGGCGGCCGATCATGGATTTTTCCCAAAATATAAAAGTTTCTGAATCACTAGGACATTAGTCTAAAACAATGTGCTGACACTAGACATGACCATACAAGTAATAATTTGCACTCGTGGGGCTATTTTATTGACAAATTTGAGATAGCTCAAAATTGAGAAATTTCGACAGGCGGCCGATCATGGATTTTTCCCAAAATATACAATGTGCTGACACTAGACTTGACCATAAAAGTAATAATTTGCACTCGTGGGGCTATTATATTGACAAATTTGAGATAGCTCAAAATTGAGAAATTTCGACAGGCGGCCGATCATGGATTTTTCCCAAAATATAAAAGTTTCTGAATCACTAGGAAATTAGTCTAAAACAATGTGCTGACACTAGACATGACCATACAAGTAATAATTTGCACTCGTGGGGCTATTTTATTGACAAATTTGAGATAGCTCAAAATTGAGAAATTTCGACAGGCGGCCGATCATGGATTTTTCCCAAAATATAAAAGTTTCTGAATCACTAGGAAATTAGTCTAAAACAATGTGCTGACACTAGACATGACCATACAAGTAATAATTTGCACTCGTGGGGCAATTTTATTGACAAATTTGAGATAGCTCAAAATTGAGAAATTTCGACAGGCGGCCGATCATGGATTTTTCCCAAAATATAAAAGTTTCTGAATCACTAGGAAATTAGTCTAAAACAATGTGCTGACACTAGACATGACCATAAAAGTAATAATTTGCACTCGTGGGGCAATTTTATTGACAAATTTGAGATAGCTCAAAATTGAGAAATTTCCACAGGCGGCCGATCATGGATTTTTCCCAAAATATAAAAGTTTCTGAATCACTAGGACATTAGTCTAAAACAATGTGCTGACACTAGACATGACCATACAAGTAATAATTTGCACTCGTGGGGCAATTTTATTGACAAATTTGAGATAGCTCAAAATTGAGAAATTTCGACAGGCGGCCGATCATGGATTTTTCCCAAAATATACAATGTGCTGACACTAGACTTGACCATAAAAGTAATAATTTGCACTCGTGGGGCTATTTTATTGACAAATTTGAGATAGCTCAAAATTGAGAAATTTCGACAGGCGGCCGATCATGGATTTTTCCCAAAATATAAAAGTTTCTGAATCACTAGGAAATTAGTCTAAAACAATGTGCTGACACTAGACATGACCATACAAGTAATAATTTGCACTCGTGGGGCTATTTTATTGACAAATTTGAGATAGCTCAAAATTGAGAAATTTCGACAGGTGGCCGATCATGGATTTTTCCCAAAATATAAAAGTTTCTGAATCACTAGGAAATTAGTCTAAAACAATGTGCTGACACTAGACATGACCATACAAGTAATAATTTGCACTCGTGGGGCAATTTTATTGACAAATTTGAGATAGCTCAAAATTGAGAAATTTCCACAGGCGGCCGATCATGGATTTTTCCCAAAATATAAAAGTTTCTGAATCACTAGGACATTAGTCTAAAACAATGTGCTGACACTAGACATGACCATACAAGTAATAATTTGCACTCGTGGGGCAATTTTATTGACAAATTTGAGATAGCTCAAAATTGAGAAATTTCGACAGGCGGCCGATCATGGATTTTTCCCAAAATATAAAAGTTTCTGAATCACTAGGAAATTAGTCCAAAACAATGTGCTGACACTAGACTTGACCATAAAAGTAATAATTTGCACTCGTGGGGCAATTTTATTGACAAATTTGAGATAGCTCAAAATTGAGAAATTTTGACAGGCGGCCGATCATGTATTTTTCCCAAAATATAAAAGTTTCTGAATCACTAGGAAATTAGTCTAAAACAATGTGCTGACAATAGACATGACCATAAAAGTAATAATTTGCACTCGTGGGGCTATTTTATTGACAAATTTGAGATAGCTCAAAATTGAGAAATTTCGACAGGCGGCCGGTCATGGGTATTTCCCAAAATATAAAAGTTTCTGGATCACTAGGAAATTAGTCTAAAACAATGTGCTGACACTAGACATGACCATAAAAGTAATAATTTGCACTCGTGGGGCAATTTTATTGACAAATTTGAGATAGCTCAAAATTGAGAAATTTCGACAGGCGGCCGATCATGGATTTTTCCCAAAATATAAAAGTTTCTGAATCACTAGGAAATTAGTCTAAAACAATGTGCTGACACTAGACATGACCATAAAAGTAATAATTTGCACTCGTGGGGCAATTTTATTGACAAATTTGAGATAGCTCAAAATTGAGAAATTTCCACAGGCGGCCGATCATGGATTTTTCCCAAAATATAAAAGTTTCTGAATCACTAGGACATTAGTCTAAAACAATGTGCTGACACTAGACATGACCATACAAGTAATAATTTGCACTCGTGGGGCAATTTTATTGACAAATTTGAGATAGCTCAAAATTGAGAAATTTCGACAGGCGGCCGATCATGGATTTTTCCCAAAATATACAATGTGCTGACACTAGACTTGACCATAAAAGTAATAATTTGCACTCGTGGGGCTATTTTATTGACAAATTTGAGATAGCTCAAAATTGAGAAATTTCGACAGGCGGCCGATCATGGATTTTTCCCAAAATATAAAAGTTTCTGAATCACTAGGAAATTAGTCTAAAACAATGTGCTGACACTAGACATGACCATACAAGTAATAATTTGCACTCGTGGGGCTATTTTATTGACAAATTTGAGATAGCTCAAAATTGAGAAATTTCGACAGGTGGCCGATCATGGATTTTTCCCAAAATATAAAAGTTTCTGAATCACTAGGAAATTAGTCTAAAACAATGTGCTGACACTAGACATGACCATACAAGTAATAATTTGCACTCGTGGGGCAATTTTATTGACAAATTTGAGATAGCTCAAAATTGAGAAATTTCGACAGGCGGCCGATCATGGATTTTTCCCAAAATATAAAAGTTTCTGAATCACTAGGAAATTAGTCTAAAACAATGTGCTGACACTAGACATGACCATAAAAGTAATAATTTGCACTCGTGGGGCAATTTTATTGACAAATTTGAGATAGCTCAAAATTGAGAAATTTCCACAGGCGGCCGATCATGGATTTTTCCCAAAATATAAAAGTTTCTGAATCACTAGGACATTAGTCTAAAACAATGTGCTGACACTAGACATGACCATACAAGTAATAATTTGCACTCGTGGGGCAATTTTATTGACAAATTTGAGATAGCTCAAAATTGAGAAATTTCGACAGGCGGCCGATCATGGATTTTTCCCAAAATATAAAAGTTTCTGAATCACTAGGAAATTAGTCCAAAACAATGTGCTGACACTAGACTTGACCATAAAAGTAATAATTTGCACTCGTGGGGCAATTTTATTGACAAATTTGAGATAGCTCAAAATTGAGAAATTTTGACAGGCGGCCGATCATGTATTTTTCCCAAAATATAAAAGTTTCTGAATCACTAGGAAATTAGTCTAAAACAATGTGCTGACAATAGACATGACCATAAAAGTAATAATTTGCACTCGTGGGGCTATTTTATTGACAAATTTGAGATAGCTCAAAATTGAGAAATTTCGACAGGCGGCCGGTCATGGGTATTTCCCAAAATATAAAAGTTTCTGGATCACTAGGAAATTAGTCTAAAACAATGTGCTGACACTAGACATGACCATAAAAGTAATAATTTGCACTCGTGGGGCAATTTTATTGACAAATTTGAGATAGCTCAAAATTGAGAAATTTCGACAGGCGGCCGATCATGGATTTTTCCCAAAATATAAAAGTTTCTGAATCACTAGGAAATTAGTCTAAAACAATGTGCTGACAATAGACATGACCATACAAGTAATAATTTGCACTCGTGGGGCAATTTTATTGACAAATTTGAGATAGCTCAAAATTGAGAAATTTCAACAGGCGGCCGATCATGGATTTTTCCCAAAATATAGTTTCTGAATCACTAGGAAATTAGTCTAAAACAATGTGCTGACACTAGACATGACCATACAAGTAATAATTTGCACTCGTGGGGCTATTTTATTGACAAATTTGAGATAGCTCAAAATTGAGAAATTTCCACAGGCGGCCGATCATGGATTTTTCCCAAAATATAAAAGTTTCTGAATCACTAGGACATTAGTCTAAAACAATGTGCTGACAACATGACCATACAAGTAATAATTTGCACTCGTGGGGCTATTTTATTGACAAATTTGAGATAGCTCAAAATTGAGAAATTTCGACAGGCGGCCGATCATGGATTTGCCCCAAAATATACAATGTGCTGACACTAGACTTGACCATAAAAGTAATAATTTGCACTCGTGGGGCTATTTTATTGACAAATTTGAGATAGCTCAAAATTGAGAAATTTCGACAGGCGGCCGATCATGGATTTTTCCCAAAATATAAAAGTTTCTGAATCACTAGGAAATTAGTCTAAAACAATGTGCTGACACTAGACATGACCATACAAGTAATAATTTGCACTCGTGGGGCTATTTTATTGACAAATTTGAGATAGCTCAAAATTGAGAAATTTCGACAGGTGGCCGATCATGGATTTTTCCCAAAATATAAAAGTTTCTGAATCACTAGGAAATTAGTCTAAAACAATGTGCTGACACTAGACATGACCATACAAGTAATAATTTGCACTCGTGGGGCAATTTTATTGACAAATTTGAGATAGCTCAAAATTGAGAAATTTCGACAGGCGGCCGATCATGGATTTTTCCCAAAATATAAAAGTTTCTGAATCACTAGGAAATTAGTCTAAAACAATGTGCTGACACTAGACATGACCATAAAAGTAATAATTTGCACTCGTGGGGCAATTTTATTGACAAATTTGAGATAGCTCAAAATTGAGAAATTTCCACAGGCGGCCGATCATGGATTTTTCCCAAAATATAAAAGTTTCTGAATCACTAGGACATTAGTCTAAAACAATGTGCTGACACTAGACATGACCATACAAGTAATAATTTGCACTCGTGGGGCAATTTTATTGACAAATTTGAGATAGCTCAAAATTGAGAAATTTTGACAGGCGGCCGATCATGTATTTTTCCCAAAATATAAAAGTTTCTGAATCACTAGGAAATTAGTCTAAAACAATGTGCTGACAATAGACATGACCATAAAAGTAATAATTTGCACTCGTGGGGCTATTTTATTGACAAATTTGAGATAGCTCAAAATTGAGAACGTTCGACAGGCGGCCGGTCATGGGTATTTCCCAAAATATAAAAGTTTCTGGATCACTAGGAAATTAGTCTAAAACAATGTGCTGACACTAGACATGACCATAAAAGTAATAATTTGCACTCGTGGGGCAATTTTATTGACAAATTTGAGATAGCTCAAAATTGAGAAATTTCGACAGGCGGCCGATCATGGATTTTTCCCAAAATATAAAAGTTTCTGAATCACTAGGAAATTAGTCTAAAACAATGTGCTGACAATAGACATGACCATAAAAGTAATAATTTGCACTCGTGGGGCTATTTTATTGACAAATTTGAGATAGCTCAAAATTGAGAAATTTCGACAGGCGGCCGGTCATGGGTATTTCCCAAAATATAAAAGTTTCTGGATCACTAGGAAATTAGTCTAAAACAATGTGCTGACACTAGACATGACCATACAAGTAATAATTTGCACTCGTGGGGCAATTTTATTGACAAATTTGAGATAGCTCAAAATTGAGAAATTTCGACAGGCGGCCGATCATGGATTTTTCCCAAAATATAAAAGTTTCTGAATCACTAGGAAATTAGTCTAAAACAATGTGCTGACACTAGACATGACCATAAAAGTAATAATTTGCACTCGTGGGGCAATTTTATTGACAAATTTGAGATAGCTCAAAATTGAGAAATTTCCACAGGCGGCCGATCATGGATTTTTCCCAAAATATAAAAGTTTCTGAATCACTAGGACATTAGTCTAAAACAATGTGCTGACACTAGACATGACCATAAAAGTAATAATTTGCACTCGTGGGGCAATTTTATTGACAAATTTGAGATAGCTCAAAATTGAGAAATTTTGACAGGCGGCCGATCATGGATTTTTCCCAAAATATAAAAGTTTCTGAATCACTAGGAAATTAGTCTAAAACAATGTGCTGACAATAGACATGACCATAAAAGTAATAATTTGCACTCGTGGGGCTATTTTATTGACAAATTTGAGATAGCTCAAAATTGAGAAATTTCGACAGGCGGCCGGTCATGGGTATTTCCCAAAATATAAAAGTTTCTGGATCACTAGGAAATTAGTCTAAAACAATGTGCTGACACTAGACATGACCATACAAGTAATAATTTGCACTCGTGGGGCAATTTTATTGACAAATTTGAGATAGCTCAAAATTGAGAAATTTCGACAGGCGGCCGATCATGGATTTTTCCCAAAATATAAAAGTTTCTGAATCACTAGGAAATTAGTCTAAAACAATGTGCTGACACTAGACATGACCATAAAAGTAATAATTTGCACTCGTGGGGCAATTTTATTGACAAATTTGAGATAGCTCAAAATTGAGAAATTTCCACAGGCGGCCGATCATGGATTTTTCCCAAAATATAAAAGTTTCTGAATCACTAGGACATTAGTCTAAAACAATGTGCTGACACTAGACATGACCATACAAGTAATAATTTGCACTCGTGGGGCTATTTTATTGACAAATTTGAGATAGCTCAAAATTGAGAAATTTCGACAGGCGGCCGATCATGGATTTTTCCCAAAATATACAATGTGCTGACACTAGACTTGACCATAAAAGTAATAATTTGCACTCGTGGGGCTATTTTATTGACAAATTTGAGATAGCTCAAAATTGAGAAATTTCGACAGGCGGCCGATCATGGATTTTTCCCAAAATATAAAAGTTTCTGAATCACTAGGAAATTAGTCTAAAACAATGTGCTGACACTAGACATGACCATACAAGTAATAATTTGCACTCGTGGGGCTATTTTATTGACAAATTTGAGATAGCTCAAAATTGAGAAATTTCGACAGGTGGCCGATCATGGATTTTTCCCAAAATATAAAAGTTTCTGAATCACTAGGACATTAGTCTAAAACAATGTGCTGACACTAGACATGACCATACAAGTAATAATTTGCACTCGTGGGGCTATTTTATTGACAAATTTGAGATAGCTCAAAATTGAGAAATTTCGACAGGCGGCCGATCATGGATTTTTCCCAAAATATACAATGTGCTGACACTAGACTTGACCATAAAAGTAATAATTTGCACTCGTGGGGCTATTTTATTGACAAATTTGAGATAGCTCAAAATTGAGAAATTTCGACAGGCGGCCGATCATGGATTTTTCCCAAAATATAAAAGTTTCTGAATCACTAGGAAATTAGTCTAAAACAATGTGCTGACACTAGACATGACCATACAAGTAATAATTTGCACTCGTGGGGCTATTTTATTGACAAATTTGAGATAGCTCAAAATTGAGAAATTTCGACAGGTGGCCGATCATGGATTTTTCCCAAAATATAAAAGTTTCTGAATCACTAGGAAATTAGTCTAAAACAATGTGCTGACACTAGACATGACCATACAAGTAATAATTTGCACTCGTGGGGCAATTTTATTGACAAATTTGAGATAGCTCAAAATTGAGAAATTTCGACAGGCGGCCGATCATGGATTTTTCCCAAAATATAAAAGTTTCTGAATCACTAGGAAATTAGTCTAAAACAATGTGCTGACACTAGACATGACCATAAAAGTAATAATTTGCACTCGTGGGGCAATTTTATTGACAAATTTGAGATAGCTCAAAATTGAGAAATTTCCACAGGCGGCCGATCATGGATTTTTCCCAAAATATAAAAGTTTCTGAATCACTAGGACATTAGTCTAAAACAATGTGCTGACACTAGACATGACCATACAAGTAATAATTTGCACTCGTGGGGGAAATTTTATTGACAAATTTGAGATAGCTCAAAATTGAGAAATTTCGACAGGCGGCCGATCATGGATTTTTCCCAAAATATAAAAGTTTCTTAATCACTAGGAAATTAGTCCAAAACAATGTGCTGACACTAGACTTGACCATAAAAGTAATAATTTGCACTCGTGGGGCAATTTTATTGACAAATTTGAGATAGCTCAAAATTGAGAAATTTTGACAGGCGGCCGATCATGTATTTTTCCCAAAATATAAAAGTTTCTGAATCACTAGGAAATTAGTCTAAAACAATGTGCTGACAATAGACATGACCATAAAAGTAATAATTTGCACTCGTGGGGCTATTTTATTGACAAATTTGAGATAGCTCAAAATTGAGAAATTTCGACAGGCGGCCGGTCATGGGTATTTCCCAAAATATAAAAGTTTCTGGATCACTAGGAAATTAGTCTAAAACAATGTGCTGACACTAGACATGACCATAAAAGTAATAATTTGCACTCGTGGGGCAATTTTATTGACAAATTTGAGATAGCTCAAAATTGAGAAATTTCGACAGGCGGCCGATCATGGATTTTTCCCAAAATATAAAAGTTTCTGAATCACTAGGAAATTAGTCTAAAACAATGTGCTGACAATAGACATGACCATAAAAGTAATAATTTGCACTCGTGGGGCTATTTTATTGACAAATTTGAGATAGCTCAAAATTGAGAAATTTCGACAGGCGGCCGGTCATGGGTATTTCCCAAAATATAAAAGTTTCTGGATCACTAGGAAATTAGTCTAAAACAATGTGCTGACACTAGACATGACCATACAAGTAATAATTTGCACTCGTGGGGCAATTTTATTGACAAATTTGAGATAGCTCAAAATTGAGAAATTTCGACAGGCGGCCGATCATGGATTTTTCCCAAAATATAAAAGTTTCTGAATCACTAGGAAATTAGTCTAAAACAATGTGCTGACACTAGACATGACCATAAAAGTAATAATTTGCACTCGTGGGGCAATTTTATTGACAAATTTGAGATAGCTCAAAATTGAGAAATTTCCACAGGCGGCCGATCATGGATTTTTCCCAAAATATAAAAGTTTCTGAATCACTAGGACATTAGTCTAAAACAATGTGCTGACACTAGACATGACCATAAAAGTAATAATTTGCACTCGTGGGGCAATTTTATTGACAAATTTGAGATAGCTCAAAATTGAGAAATTTCGACAGGCGGCCGATCATGGATTTTTCCCAAAATATAAAAGTTTCTGAATCACTAGGAAATTAGTCTAAAACAATGTGCTGACACTAGACATGACCATAAAAGTAATAATTTGCACTCGTGGGGCAATTTTATTGACAAATTTGAGATAGCTCAAAATTGAGAAATTTCCACAGGCGGCCGATCATGGATTTTTCCCAAAATATAAAAGTTTCTGAATCACTAGGACATTAGTCTAAAACAATGTGCTGACACTAGACATGACCATACAAGTAATAATTTGCACTCGTGGGGCTATTTTATTGACAAATTTGAGATAGCTCAAAATTGAGAAATTTCGACAGGCGGCCGATCATGGATTTTTCCCAAAATATACAATGTGCTGACACTAGACTTGACCATAAAAGTAATAATTTGCACTCGTGGGGCTATTTTATTGACAAATTTGAGATAGCTCAAAATTGAGAAATTTCGACAGGCGGCCGATCATGGATTTTTCCCAAAATATAAAAGTTTCTGAATCACTAGGAAATTAGTCTAAAACAATGTGCTGACACTAGACATGACCATACAAGTAATAATTTGCACTCGTGGGGCTATTTTATTGACAAATTTGAGATAGCTCAAAATTGAGAAATTTCGACAGGTGGCCGATCATGGATTTTTCCCAAAATATAAAAGTTTCTGAATCACTAGGAAATTAGTCTAAAACAATGTGCTGACACTAGACATGACCATACAAGTAATAATTTGCACTCGTGGGGCAATTTTATTGACAAATTTGAGATAGCTCAAAATTGAGAAATTTCGACAGGCGGCCGATCATGGATTTTTCCCAAAATATAAAAGTTTCTGAATCACTAGGAAATTAGTCTAAAACAATGTGCTGACACTAGACATGACCATAAAAGTAATAATTTGCACTCGTGGGGCAATTTTATTGACAAATTTGAGATAGCTCAAAATTGAGAAATTTCCACAGGCGGCCGATCATGGATTTTTCCCAAAATATAAAAGTTTCTGAATCACTAGGACATTAGTCTAAAACAATGTGCTGACACTAGACATGACCATACAAGTAATAATTTGCACTCGTGGGGCAATTTTATTGACAAATTTGAGATAGCTCAAAATTGAGAAATTTCGACAGGCGGCCGATCATGGATTTTTCCCAAAATATAAAAGTTTCTGAATCACTAGGAAATTAGTCCAAAACAATGTGCTGACACTAGACTTGACCATAAAAGTAATAATTTGCACTCGTGGGGCAATTTTATTGACAAATTTGAGATAGCTCAAAATTGAGAAATTTTGTCAGGCGGCCGATCATGTATTTTTCCCAAAATATAAAAGTTTCTGAATCACTAGGAAATTAGTCTAAAACAATGTGCTGACAATAGACATGACCATAAAAGTAATAATTTGCACTCGTGGGGCTATTTTATTGACAAATTTGAGATAGCTCAAAATTGAGAAATTTCGACAGGCGGCCGGTCATGGGTATTTCCCAAAATATAAAAGTTTCTGGATCACTAGGAAATTAGTCTAAAACAATGTGCTGACACTAGACATGACCATAAAAGTAATAATTTGCACTCGTGGGGCAATTTTATTGACAAATTTGAGATAGCTCAAAATTGAGAAATTTCGACAGGCGGCCGATCATGGATTTTTCCCAAAATATAAAAGTTTCTGAATCACTAGGAAATTAGTCTAAAACAATGTGCTGACAATAGACATGACCATAAAAGTAATAATTTGCACTCGTGGGGCTATTTTATTGACAAATTTGAGATAGCTCAAAATTGAGAAATTTCGACAGGCGGCCGGTCATGGGTATTTCCCAAAATATAAAAGTTTCTGGATCACTAGGAAATTAGTCTAAAACAATGTGCTGACACTAGACATGACCATACAAGTAATAATTTGCACTCGTGGGGCAATTTTATTGACAAATTTGAGATAGCTCAAAATTGAGAAATTTCGACAGGCGGCCGATCATGGATTTTTCCCAAAATATAAAAGTTTCTGAATCACTAGGAAATTAGTCTAAAACAATGTGCTGACACTAGACATGACCATAAAAGTAATAATTTGCACTCGTGGGGCAATTTTATTGACAAATTTGAGATAGCTCAAAATTGAGAAATTTCCACAGGCGGCCGATCATGGATTTTTCCCAAAATATAAAAGTTTCTGAATCACTAGGAAATTAGTCTAAAACAATGTGCTGACACTAGACATGACCATAAAAGTAATAATTTGCACTCGTGGGGCAATTTTATTGACAAATTTGAGATAGCTCAAAATTGAGAAATTTCCACAGGCGGCCGATCATGGATTTTTCCCAAAATATAAAAGTTTCTGAATCACTAGGACATTAGTCTAAAACAATGTGCTGACACTAGACATGACCATACAAGTAATAATTTGCACTCGTGGGGCAATTTTATTGACAAATTTGAGATAGCTCAAAATTGAGAAATTTCGACAGGCGGCCGATCATGGATTTTTCCCAAAATATAAAAGTTTCTGAATCACTAGGAAATTAGTCCAAAACAATGTGCTGACACTAGACTTGACCATAAAAGTAATAATTTGCACTCGTGGGGCAATTTTATTGACAAATTTGAGATAGCTCAAAATTGAGAAATTTTGACAGGCGGCCGATCATGTATTTTTCCCAAAATATAAAAGTTTCTGAATCACTAGGAAATTAGTCTAAAACAATGTGCTGACAATAGACATGACCATAAAAGTAATAATTTGCACTCGTGGGGCTATTTTATTGACAAATTTGAGATAGCTCAAAATTGAGAAATTTCGACAGGCGGCCGGTCATGGGTATTTCCCAAAATATAAAAGTTTCTGGATCACTAGGAAATTAGTCTAAAACAATGTGCTGACACTAGACATGACCATAAAAGTAATAATTTGCACTCGTGGGGCAATTTTATTGACAAATTTGAGATAGCTCAAAATTGAGAAATTTCCACAGGCTGCCGATCATGGATTTTTCCCAAAATATAAAAGTTTCTGAATCACTAGGAAATTAGTCTAAAACAATGTGCTGACAATAGACATGACCATAAAAGTAATAATTTGCACTCGTGGGGCTATTTTATTGACAAATTTGAGATAGCTCAAAATTGAGAAATTTCGACAGGCGGCCGGTCATGGGTATTTCCCAAAATATAAAAGTTTCTGGATCACTAGGAAATTAGTCTAAAACAATGTGCTGACACTAGACATGACCATACAAGTAATAATTTGCACTCGTGGGGCAATTTTATTGACAAATTTGAGATAGCTCAAAATTGAGAAATTTCCACAGGCGGCCGATCATGGATTTTTCCCAAAATATAAAAGTTTCTGAATCACTAGGACATTAGTCTAAAACAATGTGCTGACACTAGACATGACCATAAAAGTAATAATTTGCACTCGTGGGGCAATTTTATTGACAAATTTGAGATAGCTCAAAATTGAGAAATTTTGACAGGCGGCCGATCATGGATTTTTCCCAAAATATAAAAGTTTCTGAATCACTAGGAAATTAGTCTAAAACAATGTGCTGACAATAGACATGACCATAAAAGTAATAATTTGCACTCGTGGGGCTATTTTATTGACAAATTTGAGATAGCTCAAAATTGAGAAATTTCGACAGGCGGCCGGTCATGGGTATTTCCCAAAATATAAAAGTTTCTGGATCACTAGGAAATTAGTCTAAAACAATGTGCTGACACTAGACATGACCATACAAGTAATAATTTGCACTCGTGGGGCAATTTTATTGACAAATTTGAGATAGCTCAAAATTGAGAAATTTCGACAGGCGGCCGATCATGGATTTTTCCCAAAATATAAAAGTTTCTGAATCACTAGGAAATTAGTCTAAAACAATGTGCTGACACTAGACATGACCATAAAAGTAATAATTTGCACTCGTGGGGCAATTTTATTGACAAATTTGAGATAGCTCAAAATTGAGAAATTTCCACAGGCGGCCGATCATGGATTTTTCCCAAAATATAAAAGTTTCTGAATCACTAGGACATTAGTCTAAAACAATGTGCTGACACTAGACATGACCATACAAGTAATAATTTGCACTCGTGGGGCTATTTTATTGACAAATTTGAGATAGCTCAAAATTGAGAAATTTCGACAGGCGGCCGATCATGGATTTTTCCCAAAATATACAATGTGCTGACACTAGACTTGACCATAAAAGTAATAATTTGCACTCGTGGGGCTATTTTATTGACAAATTTGAGATAGCTCAAAATTGAGAAATTTCGACAGGCGGCCGATCATGGATTTTTCCCAAAATATAAAAGTTTCTGAATCACTAGGAAATTAGTCTAAAACAATGTGCTGACACTAGACATGACCATACAAGTAATAATTTGCACTCGTGGGGCTATTTTATTGACAAATTTGAGATAGCTCAAAATTGAGAAATTTCGACAGGTGGCCGATCATGGATTTTTCCCAAAATATAAAAGTTTCTGAATCACTAGGAAATTAGTCTAAAACAATGTGCTGACACTAGACATGACCATACAAGTAATAATTTGCACTCGTGGGGCAATTTTATTGACAAATTTGAGATAGCTCAAAATTGAGAAATTTCGACAGGCGGCCGATCATGGATTTTTCCCAAAATATAAAAGTTTCTGAATCACTAGGAAATTAGTCTAAAACAATGTGCTGACACTAGACATGACCATAAAAGTAATAATTTGCACTCGTGGGGCAATTTTATTGACAAATTTGAGATAGCTCAAAATTGAGAAATTTCCACAGGCGGCCGATCATGGATTTTTCCCAAAATATAAAAGTTTCTGAATCACTAGGACATTAGTCTAAAACAATGTGCTGACACTAGACATGACCATACAAGTAATAATTTGCACTCGTGGGGCAATTTTATTGACAAATTTGAGATAGCTCAAAATTGAGAAATTTCGACAGGCGGCCGATCATGGATTTTTCCCAAAATATAAAAGTTTCTTAATCACTAGGAAATTAGTCCAAAACAATGTGCTGACACTAGACTTGACCATAAAAGTAATAATTTGCACTCGTGGGGCAATTTTATTGACAAATTTGAGATAGCTCAAAATTGAGAAATTTTGACAGGCGGCCGATCATGTATTTTTCCCAAAATATAAAAGTTTCTGAATCACTAGGAAATTAGTCTAAAACAATGTGCTGACAATAGACATGACCATAAAAGTAATAATTTGCACTCGTGGGGCTATTTTATTGACAAATTTGAGATAGCTCAAAATTGAGAAATTTCGACAGGCGGCCGGTCATGGGTATTTCCCAAAATATAAAAGTTTCTGGATCACTAGGAAATTAGTCTAAAACAATGTGCTGACACTAGACATGACCATAAAAGTAATAATTTGCACTCGTGGGGCAATTTTATTGACAAATTTGAGATAGCTCAAAATTGAGAAATTTCGACAGGCGGCCGATCATGGATTTTTCCCAAAATATAAAAGTTTCTGAATCACTAGGAAATTAGTCTAAAACAATGTGCTGACAATAGACATGACCATAAAAGTAATAATTTGCACTCGTGGGGCTATTTTATTGACAAATTTGAGATAGCTCAAAATTGAGAAATTTCGACAGGCGGCCGGTCATGGGTATTTCCCAAAATATAAAAGTTTCTGGATCACTAGGAAATTAGTCTAAAACAATGTGCTGACACTAGACATGACCATACAAGTAATAATTTGCACTCGTGGGGCAATTTTATTGACAAATTTGAGATAGCTCAAAATTGAGAAATTTCGACAGGCGGCCGATCATGGATTTTTCCCAAAATATAAAAGTTTCTGAATCACTAGGAAATTAGTCTAAAACAATGTGCTGACACTAGACATGACCATAAAAGTAATAATTTGCACTCGTGGGGCAATTTTATTGACAAATTTGAGATAGCTCAAAATTGAGAAATTTCCACAGGCGGCCGATCATGGATTTTTCCCAAAATATAAAAGTTTCTGAATCACTAGGACATTAGTCTAAAACAATGTGCTGACACTAGACATGACCATAAAAGTAATAATTTGCACTCGTGGGGCAATTTTATTGACAAATTTGAGATAGCTCAAAATTGAGAAATTTTGACAGGCGGCCGATCATGGATTTTTCCCAAAATATAAAAGTTTCTGAATCACTAGGAAATTAGTCTAAAACAATGTGCTGACAATAGACATGACCATAAAAGTAATAATTTGCACTCGTGGGGCTATTTTATTGACAAATTTGAGATAGCTCAAAATTGAGAAATTTCGACAGGCGGCCGGTCATGGGTATTTCCCAAAATATAAAAGTTTCTGGATCACTAGGAAATTAGTCTAAAACAATGTGCTGACACTAGACATGACCATACAAGTAATAATTTGCACTCGTGGGGCAATTTTATTGACAAATTTGAGATAGCTCAAAATTGAGAAATTTCGACAGGCGGCCGATCATGGATTTTTCCCAAAATATAAAAGTTTCTGAATCACTAGGAAATTAGTCTAAAACAATGTGCTGACACTAGACATGACCATAAAAGTAATAATTTGCACTCGTGGGGCAATTTTATTGACAAATTTGAGATAGCTCAAAATTGAGAAATTTCCACAGGCGGCCGATCATGGATTTTTCCCAAAATATAAAAGTTTCTGAATCACTAGGACATTAGTCTAAAACAATGTGCTGACACTAGACATGACCATACAAGTAATAATTTGCACTCGTGGGGCTATTTTATTGACAAATTTGAGATAGCTCAAAATTGAGAAATTTCGACAGGCGGCCGATCATGTATTTTTCCCAAAATATAAAAGTTTCTGAATCACTAGGAAATTAGTCCAAAACAATGTGCTGACACTAGACTTGACCATAAAAGTAATAATTTGCACTCGTGGGGCTATTTTATTGACAAATTTGAGATAGCTCAAAATTGAGAAATTTCGACAGGCGGCCGATCATGGATTTTTCCCAAAATATAAAAGTTTCTGAATCACTAGGAAATTAGTCTAAAACAATGTGCTGACACTAGACATGACCATACAAGTAACAATTTGCACTCGTGGGGCAATTTTATTGACAAATTTGAGATAGCTCAAAATTGAGAAATTTCGACAGGCGGCCGATCATGGATTTGTAACAAAATATAAAAGTTTCTGAATCACTAGGAAATTAGTCTAAAACATTGTGCTGACAATAGACATGACCATAAAAGTAATAATTTGCACTCGTGGGGCTATTTTATTGACAAATTTGAGATAGCTCAAAATTGAGAAATTTCGACAGGCGGCCGGTCATGGGTATTTCCCAAAATATAAAAGTTTCTGGATCACTTGGAAATTAGTCTAAAACAATGTGCTGACACTAGACATGACCATACAAGTAATAATTTGCACTCGTGGGGCAATTTTATTGACAAATTTGAGATAGCTCAAAATTGAGAAATTTCGACAGGCGGCCGATCATGGATTTTTCCCAAAATATAAAAGTTTCTGAATCACTAGGAAATTAGTCTAAAACAATGTGCTGACAATAGACATGACCATAAAAGTAATAATTTGCACTCGTGGGGCAATTTTATTGACAAATTTGAGATAGCTCAAAATTGAGAAATTTCGACAGGCGGCCGATCATGGATTTTTCCCAAAATATAAAAGTTTCTGAATCACTAGGAAATTAGTCTAAAACAATGTGCTGACACTAGACATGACCATACAAGTAATAATTTGCACTCGTGGGGCAATTTTATTGACAAATTTGAGATAGCTCAAAATTGAGAAATTTCGACAGGCGGCCGATCATGGATTTTTCCCAAAATATAAAAGTTTCTGAATCACTAGGAAATTAGTCTAAAACAATGTGCTGACACTAGACATGACCATACAAGTAATAATTTGCACTCGTGGGGCAATTTTATTGACAAATTTGAGATAGCTCAAAATTGAGAAATTTCGACAGGCGGCCGATCATGGATTTTTCCCAAAATATAAAAGTTTCTGAATCACTAGGAAATTAGTCTAAAACAATGTGCTGACACTAGACATGACCATACAAGTAATAATTTGCACTCGTGGGGCTATTTTATTGACAAATTTGAGATAGCTCAAAATTGAGAAATTTCCACAGGCGGCCGATCATGGATTTTTCCCAAAATATAAAAGTTTCTGAATCACTAGGACATTAGTCTAAAACAATGTGCTGACACTAGACATGACCATACAAGTAATAATTTGCACTCGTGGGGCTATTTTATTGACAAATTTGAGATAGCTCAAAATTGAGAAATTTCGACAGGCGGCCGATCATGGATTTTTCCCAAAATATACAATGTGCTGACACTAGACTTGACCATAAAAGTAATAATTTGCACTCGTGGGGCTATTTTATTGACAAATTTGAGATAGCTCAAAATTGAGAAATTTCGACAGGCGGCCGATCATGGATTTTTCCCAAAATATAAAAGTTTCTGAATCACTAGGAAATTAGTCTAAAACAATGTGCTGACACTAGACATGACCATACAAGTAATAATTTGCACTCGTGGGGCTATTTTATTGACAAATTTGAGATAGCTCAAAATTGAGAAATTTCGACAGGCGGCCGATCATGGATTTTTCCCAAA
This sequence comes from Cepaea hortensis, assembly GCA_963921405.1. Lineage (NCBI taxonomy): Eukaryota > Metazoa > Mollusca > Gastropoda > Stylommatophora > Helicidae > Cepaea > Cepaea hortensis. The sequence goes on from OY992896.1 coordinate 60,555,038, forward strand.
ATATAAAAGTTTCTGAATCACTAGGAAATTAGTCTAAAACAATGTGCTGACACTAGACATGACCATAAAAGTAATAATTTGCACTCGTGGGGCAATTTTATTGACAAATTTGAGATAGCTCAAAATTGAGAAATTTCCACAGGCGGCCGATCATGGATTTTTCCCAAAATATAAAAGTTTCTGAATCACTAGGACATTAGTCTAAAACAATGTGCTGACACTAGACATGACCATACAAGTAATAATTTGCACTCGTGGGGCAATTTTATTGACAAATTTGAGATAGCTCAAAATTGAGAAATTTCGACAGGCGGCCGATCATGGATTTTTCCCAAAATATAAAAGTTTCTGAATCACTAGGAAATTAGTCCAAAACAATGTGCTGACACTAGACTTGACCATAAAAGTAATAATTTGCACTCGTGGGGCAATTTTATTGACAAATTTGAGATAGCTCAAAATTGAGAAATTTTGACAGGCGGCCGATCATGTATTTTTCCCAAAATATAAAAGTTTCTGAATCACTAGGAAATTAGTCTAAAACAATGTGCTGACAATAGACATGACCATAAAAGTAATAATTTGCACTCGTGGGGCTATTTTATTGACAAATTTGAGATAGCTCAAAATTGAGAAATTTCGACAGGCGGCCGGTCATGGGTATTTCCCAAAATATAAAAGTTTCTGGATCACTAGGAAATTAGTCTAAAACAATGTGCTGACACTAGACATGACCATAAAAGTAATAATTTGCACTCGTGGGGCAATTTTATTGACAAATTTGAGATAGCTCAAAATTGAGAAATTTCGACAGGCGGCCGATCATGGATTTTTCCCAAAATATAAAAGTTTCTGAATCACTAGGAAATTAGTCTAAAACAATGTGCTGACAATAGACATGACCATAAAAGTAATAATTTGCACTCGTGGGGCTATTTTATTGACAAATTTGAGATAGCTCAAAATTGAGAAATTTCGACAGGCGGCCGGTCATGGGTATTTCCCAAAATATAAAAGTTTCTGGATCACTAGGAAATTAGTCTAAAACAATGTGCTGACACTAGACATGACCATACAAGTAATAATTTGCACTCGTGGGGCAATTTTATTGACAAATTTGAGATAGCTCAAAATTGAGAAATTTCCACAGGCGGCCGATCATGGATTTTTCCCAAAATATAAAAGTTTCTGAATCACTAGGACATTAGTCTAAAACAATGTGCTGACACTAGACATGACCATACAAGTAATAATTTGCACTCGTGGGGCAATTTTATTGACAAATTTGAGATAGCTCAAAATTGAGAAATTTCGACAGGCGGCCGATCATGGATTTTTCCCAAAATATAAAAGTTTCTGAATCACTAGGAAATTAGTCCAAAACAATGTGCTGACACTAGACTTGACCATAAAAGTAATAATTTGCACTCGTGGGGCAATTTTATTGACAAATTTGAGATAGCTCAAAATTGAGAAATTTTGACAGGCGGCCGATCATGTATTTTTCCCAAAATATAAAAGTTTCTGAATCACTAGGAAATTAGTCTAAAACAATGTGCTGACAATAGACATGACCATAAAAGTAATAATTTGCACTCGTGGGGCTATTTTATTGACAAATTTGAGATAGCTCAAAATTGAGAAATTTCGACAGGCGGCCGGTCATGGGTATTTCCCAAAATATAAAAGTTTCTGGATCACTAGGAAATTAGTCTAAAACAATGTGCTGACACTAGACATGACCATACAAGTAATAATTTGCACTCGTGGGGCAATTTTATTGACAAATTTGAGATAGCTCAAAATTGAGAAATTTCGACAGGCGGCCGATCATGGATTTTTCCCAAAATATAAAAGTTTCTGAATCACTAGGAAATTAGTCTAAAACAATGTGCTGACACTAGACATGACCATAAAAGTAATAATTTGCACTCGTGGGGCAATTTTATTGACAAATTTGAGATAGCTCAAAATTGAGAAATTTCCACAGGCGGCCGATCATGGATTTTTCCCAAAATATAAAAGTTTCTGAATCACTAGGACATTAGTCTAAAACAATGTGCTGACACTAGACATGACCATAAAAGTAATAATTTGCACTCGTGGGGCAATTTTATTGACAAATTTGAGATAGCTCAAAATTGAGAAATTTTGACAGGCGGCCGATCATGGATTTTTCCCAAAATATAAAAGTTTCTGAATCACTAGGAAATTAGTCTAAAACAATGTGCTGACAATAGACATGACCATAAAAGTAATAATTTGCACTCGTGGGGCTATTTTATTGACAAATTTGAGATAGCTCAAAATTGAGAAATTTCGACAGGCGGCCGGTCATGGGTATTTCCCAAAATATAAAAGTTTCTGGATCACTAGGAAATTAGTCTAAAACAATGTGCTGACACTAGACATGACCATACAAGTAATAATTTGCACTCGTGGGGCAATTTTATTGACAAATTTGAGATAGCTCAAAATTGAGAAATTTCGACAGGCGGCCGATCATGGATTTTTCCCAAAATATAAAAGTTTCTGAATCACTAGGAAATTAGTCTAAAACAATGTGCTGACACTAGACATGACCATAAAAGTAATAATTTGCACTCGTGGGGCAATTTTATTGACAAATTTGAGATAGCTCAAAATTGAGAAATTTCCACAGGCGGCCGATCATGGATTTTTCCCAAAATATAAAAGTTTCTGAATCACTAGGACATTAGTCTAAAACAATGTGCTGACACTAGACATGACCATACAAGTAATAATTTGCACTCGTGGGGCTATTTTATTGACAAATTTGAGATAGCTCAAAATTGAGAAATTTCGACAGGCGGCCGATCATGGATTTTTCCCAAAATATACAATGTGCTGACACTAGACTTGACCATAAAAGTAATAATTTGCACTCGTGGGGATATTTTATTGACAAATTTGAGATAGCTCAAAATTGAGAAATTTCGACAGGCGGCCGATCATGGATTTTTCCCAAAATATAAAAGTTTCTGAATCACTAGGAAATTAGTCTAAAACAATGTGCTGACACTAGACATGACCATACAAGTAATAATTTGCACTCGTGGGGCTATTTTATTGACAAATTTGAGATAGCTCAAAATTGAGAAATTTCGACAGGTGGCCGATCATGGATTTTTCCCAAAATATAAAAGTTTCTGAATCACTAGGAAATTAGTCTAAAACAATGTGCTGACACTAGACATGACCATACAAGTAATAATTTGCACTCGTGGGGCAATTTTATTGACAAATTTGAGATAGCTCAAAATTGAGAAATTTCGACAGGCGGCCGATCATGGATTTTCCCCAAAATATAAAAGTTTCTGAATCACTAGGAAATTAGTCTAAAACAATGTGCTGACAATAGACATGACCATAAAAGTAATAATTTGCACTCGTGGGGCTATTTTATTGACAAATTTGAGATAGCTCAAAATTGAGAAATTTCGACAGGCGGCCGGTCATGGGTATTTCCCAAAATATAAAAGTTTCTGGATCACTAGGAAATTAGTCTAAAACAATGTGCTGACACTAGACATGACCATACAAGTAATAATTTGCACTCGTGGGGCAATTTTATTGACAAATTTGAGATAGCTCAAAATTGAGAAATTTCGACAGGCGGCCGATCATGGATTTTTCCCAAAATATAAAAGTTTCTGAATCACTAGGAAATTAGTCTAAAACAATGTGCTGACACTAGACATGACCATAAAAGTAATAATTTGCACTCGTGGGGCAATTTTATTGACAAATTTGAGATAGCTCAAAATTGAGAAATTTCCACAGGCGGCCGATCATGGATTTTTCCCAAAATATAAAAGTTTCTGAATCACTAGGAAATTAGTCTAAAACAATGTGCTGACACTAGACATGACCATAAAAGTAATAATTTGCACTCGTGGAACAATTTTATTGACAAATTTGAGATAGCTCAAAATTGAGAAATTTCCACAGGCGGCCGATCATGGATTTTTCCCAAAATATAAAAGTTTCTGAATCACTAGGACATTAGTCTAAAACAATGTGCTGACACTAGACATGACCATACAAGTAATAATTTGCACTCGTGGGGCAATTTTATTGACAAATTTGAGATAGCTCAAAATTGAGAAATTTCGACAGGCGGCCGATCATGGATTTTTCCCAAAATATAAAAGTTTCTGAATCACTAGGAAATTAGTCCAAAACAATGTGCTGACACTAGACTTGACCATAAAAGTAATAATTTGCACTCGTGGGGCAATTTTATTGACAAATTTGAGATAGCTCAAAATTGAGAAATTTTGACAGGCGGCCGATCATGTATTTTTCCCAAAATATAAAAGTTTCTGAATCACTAGGAAATTAGTCTAAAACAATGTGCTGACAATAGACATGACCATAAAAGTAATAATTTGCACTCGTGGGGCTATTTTATTGACAAATTTGAGATAGCTCAAAATTGAGAAATTTCGACAGGCGGCCGGTCATGGGTATTTCCCAAAATATACAATGTGCTGACACTAGACTTGACCATAAAAGTAATAATTTGCACTCGTGGGGCTATTTTATTGACAAATTTGAGATAGCTCAAAATTGAGAAATTTCGACAGGCGGCCGATCATGGATTTTTCCCAAAATATAAAAGTTTCTGAATCACTAGGAAATTAGTCTAAAACAATGTGCTGACACTAGACATGACCATACAAGTAATAATTTGCACTCGTGGGGCTATTTTATTGACAAATTTGAGATAGCTCAAAATTGAGAAATTTCGACAGGCGGCCGATCATGGATTTTTCCCAAAATATAAAAGTTTCTGAATCACTAGGAAATTAGTCTAAAACAATGTGCTGACACTAGACATGACCATAAAAGTAATAATTTGCACTCGTGGGGCAATTTTATTGACAAATTTGAGATAGCTCAAAATTGAGAAATTTCCACAGGCGGCCGATCATGGATTTTTCCCAAAATATAAAAGTTTCTGAATCACTAGGACATTAGTCTAAAACAATGTGCTGACACTAGACATGACCATACAAGTAATAATTTGCACTCGTGGGGCAATTTTATTGACAAATTTGAGATAGCTCAAAATTGAGAAATTTCGACAGGCGGCCGATCATGGATTTTTCCCAAAATATAAAAGTTTCTGAATCACTAGGAAATTAGTCCAAAACAATGTGCTGACACTAGACTTGACCATAAAAGTAATAATTTGCACTCGTGGGGCAATTTTATTGACAAATTTGAGATAGCTCAAAATTGAGAAATTTTGACAGGCGGCCGATCATGTATTTTTCCCAAAATATAAAAGTTTCTGAATCACTAGGAAATTAGTCTAAAACAATGTGCTGACACTAGACATGACCATAAAAGTAATAATTTGCACTCGTGGGGCAATTTTATTGACAAATTTGAGATAGCTCAAAATTGAGAAATTTTGACAGGCGGCCGATCATGTATTTTTCCCAAAATATAAAAGTTTCTGAATCACTAGGAAATTAGTCTAAAACAATGTGCTGACACTAGACATGACCATAAAAGTAATAATTTGCACTCGTGGGGCAATTTTATTGACAAATTTGAGATAGCTCAAAATTGAGAAATTTCGACAGGCGGCCGATCATGGATTTTTCCCAAAATATAAAAGTTTCTGAATCACTAGGAAATTAGTCTAAAACAATGTGCTGACACTAGACATGACCATAAAAGTAATAATTTGCACTCGTGGGGCAATTTTATTGACAAATTTGAGATAGCTCAAAATTGAGAAATTTCCACAGGCGGCCGATCATGGATTTTTCCCAAAATATAAAAGTTTCTGAATCACTAGGAAATTAGTCTAAAACAATGTGCTGACACTAGACATGACCATAAAAGTAATAATTTGCACTCGTGGGGCAATTTTATTGACAAATTTGAGATAGCTCAAAATTGAGAAATTTCCACAGGCGGCCGATCATGGATTTTTCCCAAAATATAAAAGTTTCTGAATCACTAGGACATTAGTCTAAAACAATGTGCTGACACTAGACATGACCATACAAGTAATAATTTGCACTCGTGGGGCAATTTTATTGACAAATTTGAGATAGCTCAAAATTGAGAAATTTCGACAGGCGGCCGATCATGGATTTTTCCCAAAATATAAAAGTTTCTGAATCACTAGGAAATTAGTCCAAAACAATGTGCTGACACTAGACTTGACCATAAAAGTAATAATTTGCACTCGTGGGGCAATTTTATTGACAAATTTGAGATAGCTCAAAATTGAGAAATTTTGACAGGCGGCCGATCATGTATTTTTCCCAAAATATAAAAGTTTCTGAATCACTAGGAAATTAGTCTAAAACAATGTGCTGACAATAGACATGACCATAAAAGTAATAATTTGCACTCGTGGGGCTATTTTATTGACAAATTTGAGATAGCTCAAAATTGAGAAATTTCGACAGGCGGCCGGTCATGGGTATTTCCCAAAATATACAATGTGCTGACACTAGACTTGACCATAAAAGTAATAATTTGCACTCGTGGGGCTATTTTATTGACAAATTTGAGATAGCTCAAAATTGAGAAATTTCGACAGGCGGCCGATCATGGATTTTTCCCAAAATATAAAAGTTTCTGAATCACTAGGAAATTAGTCTAAAACAATGTGCTGACACTAGACATGACCATACAAGTAATAATTTGCACTCGTGGGGCTATTTTATTGACAAATTTGAGATAGCTCAAAATTGAGAAATTTCGACAGGCGGCCGATCATGGATTTTTCCCAAAATATAAAAGTTTCTGAATCACTAGGAAATTAGTCTAAAACAATGTGCTGACAATAGACATGACCATAAAAGTAATAATTTGCACTCGTGGGGCTATTTTATTGACAAATTTGAGATAGCTCAAAATTGAGAAATTTCGACAGGCGGCCGGTCATGGGTATTTCCCAAAATATAAAAGTTTCTGGATCACTAGGAAATTAGTCTAAAACAATGTGCTGACACTAGACATGACCATAAAAGTAATAATTTGCACTCGTGGGGCAATTTTATTGACAAATTTGAGATAGCTCAAAATTGAGAAATTTTGACAGGCGGCCGATCATGGATTTTTCCCAAAATATAAAAGTTTCTGAATCACTAGGAAATTAGTCTAAAACAATGTGCTGACAATAGACATGACCATAAAAGTAATAATTTGCACTCGTGGGGCTATTTTATTGACAAATTTGAGATAGCTCAAAATTGAGAAATTTCGACAGGCGGCCGGTCATGGGTATTTCCCAAAATATAAAAGTTTCTGGATCACTAGGAAATTAGTCTAAAACAATGTGCTGACACTAGACATGACCATACAAGTAATAATTTGCACTGGTGGGGCAATTTTATTGACAAATTTGAGATAGCTCAAAATTGAGAAATTTCGACAGGCGGCCGATCATGGATTTTTCCCAAAATATAAAAGTTTCTGAATCACTAGGAAATTAGTCTAAAACAATGTGCTGACACTAGACATGACCATAAAAGTAATAATTTGCACTCGTGGGGCAATTTTATTGACAAATTTGAGATAGCTCAAAATTGAGAAATTTCCACAGGCGGCCGATCATGGATTTTTCCCAAAATATAAAAGTTTCTGAATCACTAGGACATTAGTCTAAAACAATGTGCTGACACTAGACATGACCATACAAGTAATAATTTGCACTCGTGGGGCTATTTTATTGACAAATTTGAGATAGCTCAAAATTGAGAAATTTCGACAGGCGGCCGATCATGTATTTTTCCCAAAATATAAAAGTTTCTGAATCACTAGGAAATTAGTCCAAAACAATGTGCTGACACTAGACTTGACCATAAAAGTAATAATTTGCACTCGTGGGGCTATTTTATTGACAAATTTGAGATAGCTCAAAATTGAGAAATTTCGACAGGCGGCCGGTCATGGGTATTTCCCAAAATATAAAAGTTTCTGGATCACTAGGAAATTAGTCTAAAACAATGTGCTGACACTAGACATGACCATAAAAGTAATAATTTGCTCTCATGGGGCAATTTTATTGACAAATTTGAGATAGCTCAAAACTGAGAAATTTCGACAGGCGGCCGACCATGGATTTGTAACAAAATATAAAAGTTTCTGAATCACTAGGAAATTAGTCTAAAACATTGTGCTGACAATAGACATGACCATAAAAGTAATAATTTGCACTCGTGGGGCTATTTTATTGACAAATTTGAGATAGCTCAAAATTGAGAAATTTCGACAGGCGGCCGGTCATGGGTATTTCCCAAAATATAAAAGTTTCTGGATCACTAGGAAATTAGTCTAAAACAATGTGCTGACACTAGACATGACCATACAAGTAATAATTTGCACTCGTGGGGCAATTTTATTGACAAATTTGAGATAGCTCAAAATTGAGAAATTTCGACAGGCGGCCGATCATGGATTTTTCCCAAAATATAAAAGTTTCTGAATCACTAGGAAATTAGTCTAAAACAATGTGCTGACAATAGACATGACCATAAAAGTAATAATTTGCACTCGTGGGGCAATTTTATTGACAAATTTGAGATAGCTCAAAATTGAGAAATTTCGACAGGCGGCCGATCATGGATTTTTCCCAAAATATAAAAGTTTCTGAATCACTAGGAAATTAGTCTAAAACAATGTGCTGACACTAGACATGACCATACAAGTAATAATTTGCACTCGTGGGGCAATTTTATTGACAAATTTGAGATAGCTCAAAATTGAGAAATTTCGACAGGCGGCCGATCATGGATTTTTCCCAAAATATAAAAGTTTCTGAATCACTAGGAAATTAGTCTAAAACAATGTGCTGACACTAGACATGACCATACAAGTAATAATTTGCACTCGTGGGGCAATTTTATTGACAAATTTGAGATAGCTCAAAATTGAGAAATTTCGACAGGCGGCCGATCATGGATTTTTCCCAAAATATAAAAGTTTCTGAATCACTAGGAAATTAGTCTAAAACAATGTGCTGACAATAGACATGACCATAAAAGTAATAATTTGCACTCGTGGGGCTATTTTATTGACAAATTTGAGATAGCTCAAAATTGAGAAATTTCGACAGGCGGCCGGTCATGGGTATTTCCCAAAATATAAAAGTTTCTGGATCACTAGGAAATTAGTCTAAAACAATGTGCTGACACTAGACATGACCATAAAAGTAATAATTTGCACTCGTGGTTCAATTTTATTGACAAATTTGAGATAGCTCAAAATTGAGAAATTTCGACAGGCGGCCGATCATGGATTTTTCCCAAAATATAAAAGTTTCTGAATCACTAGGAAATTAGTCTAAAACAATGTGCTGACAATAGACATGACCATAAAAGTAATAATTTGCACTCGTGGGGCTATTTTATTGACAAATTTGAGATAGCTCAAAATTGAGAAATTTCGACAGGCGGCCGGTCATGGGTATTTCCCAAAATATAAAAGTTTCTGGATCACTAGGAAATTAGTCTAAAACAATGTGCTGACACTAGACATGACCATACAAGTAATAATTTGCACTCGTGGGGCAATTTTATTGACAAATTTGAGATAGCTCAAAATTGAGAAATTTCGACAGGCGGCCGATCATGGATTTTTCCCAAAATATAAAAGTTTCTGAATCACTAGGAAATTAGTCTAAAACAATGTGCTGACACTAGACATGACCATACAAGTAATAATTTGCACTCGTGGGGCTATTTTATTGACAAATTTGAGATAGCTCAAAATTGAGAAATTTCCACAGGCGGCCGATCATGGATTTTTCCCAAAATATAAAAGTTTCTGAATCACTAGGACATTAGTCTAAAACAATGTGCTGACACTAGACATGACCATACAAGTAATAATTTGCACTCGTGGGGCTATTTTATTGACAAATTTGAGATAGCTCAAAATTGAGAAATTTCGACAGGCGGCCGATCATGGATTTTTCCCAAAATATACAATGTGCTGACACTAGACTTGACCATAAAAGTAATAATTTGCACTCGTGGGGCTATTTTATTGACAAATTTGAGATAGCTCAAAATTGAGAAATTTCGACAGGCGGCCGGTCATGGGTATTTCCCAAAATATAAAAGTTTCTGGATCACTAGGAAATTAGTCTAAAACAATGTGCTGACACTAGACATGACCATAAAAGTAATAATTTGCACTCGTGGGGCAATTTTATTGACAAATTTGAGATAGCTCAAAATTGAGAAATTTCGACAGGCGGCCGATCATGGATTTGTAACAAAATATAAAAGTTTCTGAATCACTAGGAAATTAGTCTAAAACATTGTGCTGACAATAGACATGACCATAAAAGTAATAATTTGCACTCGTGGGGCTATTTTATTGACAAATTTGAGATAGCTCAAAATTGAGAAATTTCGACAGGCGGCCGGTCATGGGTATTTCCCAAAATATAAAAGTTTCTGAATCACTAGGAAATTAGTCCAAAACAATGTGCTGACACTAGACTTGACCATAAAAGTAATAATTTGCACTCGTGGGGCTATTTTATTGACAAATTTGAGATAGCTCAAAATTGAGAAATTTCGACAGGCGGCCGGTCATGGGTATTTCCCAAAATATAAAAGTTTCTGGATCACTAGGAAATTAGTCTAAAACAATGTGCTGACACTAGACATGACCATAAAAGTAATAATTTGCTCTCATGGGGCAATTTTATTGACAAATTTGAGATAGCTCAAAATTGAGAAATTTCGACAGGCGGCCGATCATGGATTTGTAACAAAATATAAAAGTTTCTGAATCACTAGGAAATTAGTCTAAAACATTGTGCTGACAATAGACATGACCATAAAAGTAATAATTTGCACTCGTGGGGCTATTTTATTGACAAATTTGAGATAGCTCAAAATTGAGAAATTTCGAAAGCCGGCCGGTCATGGGTATTTCCCAAAATATAAAAGTTTCTGGATCACTAGGAAATTAGTCTAAAACAATGTGCTGACACTAGACATGACCATACAAGTAATAATTTGCACTCGTGGGGCAATTTTATTGACAAATTTGAGATAGTGCAAAATTGAGAAATTTCGACAGGCGGCCGATCATGGATTTTTCCCAAAATATAAAAGTTTCTGAATCACTAGGAAATTAGTCTAAAACAATGTGCTGACACTAGACATGACCATAAAAGTAATAATTTGCACTCGTGGGGCAATTTTATTGACAAATTTGAGATAGCTCAAAATTGAGAAATTTCCACAGGCGGCCGATCATGGATTTTTCCCAAAATATAAAAGTTTCTGAATCACTAGGACATTAGTCTAAAACAATGTGCTGACACTAGACATGACCATACAAGTAATAATTTGCACTCGTGGGGCTATTTTATTGACAAATTTGAGATAGCTCAAAATTGAGAAATTTCGACAGGCGGCCGATCATGGATTTTTCCCAAAATATAAAAGTTTCTGAATCACTAGGAAATTAGTCTAAAACAATGTGCTGACAATAGACATGACCATAAAAGTAATAATTTGCACTCGTGGGGCTATTTTATTGACAAATTTGAGATAGCTCAAAATTGAGAAATTTCGACAGGCGGCCGGTCATGGGTATTTCCCAAAATATAAAAGTTTCTGGATCACTAGGAAATTAGTCTAAAACAATGTGCTGACACTAGACATGACCATAAAAGTAATAATTTGCACTCGTGGGGCAATTTTATTGACAAATTTGAGATAGCTCAAAATTGAGAAATTTTGACAGGCGGCCGATCATGGATTTTTCCCAAAATATAAAAGTTTCTGAATCACTAGGAAATTAGTCTAAAACAATGTGCTGACAATAGACATGACCATAAAAGTAATAATTTGCACTCGTGGGGCTATTTTATTGACAAATTTGAGATAGCTCAAAATTGAGAAATTTCGACAGGCGGCCGGTCATGGGTATTTCCCAAAATATAAAAGTTTCTGGATCACTAGGAAATTAGTCTAAAACAATGTGCTGACACTAGACATGACCATACAAGTAATAATTTGCACTCGTGGGGCAATTTTATTGACAAATTTGAGATAGCTCAAAATTGAGAAATTTCGACAGGCGGCCGATCATGGATTTTTCCCAAAATATAAAAGTTTCTGAATCACTAGGAAATTAGTCTAAAACAATGTGCTGACACTAGACATGACCATAAAAGTAATAATTTGCACTCGTGGGGCAATTTTATTGACAAATTTGAGATAGCTCAAAATTGAGAAATTTCCACAGGCGGCCGATCATGGATTTTTCCCAAAATATAAAAGTTTCTGAATCACTAGGACATTAGTCTAAAACAATGTGCTGACACTAGACATGACCATACAAGTAATAATTTGCACTCGTGGGGCTATTTTATTGACAAATTTGAGATAGCTCAAAATTGAGAAATTTCGACAGGCGGCCGATCATGTATTTTTCCCAAAATATAAAAGTTTCTGAATCACTAGGAAATTAGTCCAAAACAATGTGCTGACACTAGACTTGACCATAAAAGTAATAATTTGCACTCGTGGGGCTATTTTATTGACAAATTTGAGATAGCTCAAAATTGAGAAATTTCGACAGGCGGCCGGTCATGGGTATTTCCCAAAATATAAAAGTTTCTGGATCACTAGGAAATTAGTCTAAAACAATGTGCTGACACTAGACATGACCATAAAAGTAATAATTTGCTCTCATGGGGCAATTTTATTGACAAATTTGAGATAGCTCAAAATTGAGAAATTTCGACAGGCGGCCGATCATGGATTTGTAACAAAATATAAAAGTTTCTGAATCACTAGGAAATTAGTCTAAAACATTGTGCTGACAATAGACATGACCATAAAAGTAATAATTTGCACTCGTGGGGCTATTTTATTGACAAATTTGAGATAGCTCAAAATTGAGAAATTTCGACAGGCGGCCGGTCATGGGTATTTCCCAAAATATAAAAGTTTCTGGATCACTAGGAAATTAGTCTAAAACAATGTGCTGACACTAGACATGACCATAAAAGTAATAATTTGCACTCGTGGGGCAATTTTATTGACAAATTTGAGATAGCTCAAAATTGAGAAATTTTGACAGGCGGCCGATCATGGATTTTTCCCAAAATATAAAAGTTTCTGAATCACTAGGAAATTAGTCTAAAACAATGTGCTGACAATAGACATGACCATAAAAGTAATAATTTGCACTCGTGGGGCTATTTTATTGACAAATTTGAGATAGCTCAAAATTGAGAAATTTCGACAGGCGGCCGGTCATGGGTATTTCCCAAAATATAAAAGTTTCTGGATCACTAGGAAATTAGTCTAAAACAATGTGCTGACACTAGACATGACCATACAAGTAATAATTTGCACTCGTGGGGCAATTTTATTGACAAATTTGAGATAGCTCAAAATTGAGAAATTTCGACAGGCGGCCGATCATGGATTTGTAACAAAATATAAAAGTTTCTGAATCACTAGGAAATTAGTCTAAAACAATGTGCTGACACTAGACATGACCATAAAAGTAATAATTTGCACTCGTGGGGCAATTTTATTGACAAATTTGAGATAGCTCAAAATTGAGAAATTTCCACAGGCGGCCGATCATGGATTTTTCCCAAAATATAAAAGTTTCTGACTCACTAGGACATTAGTCTAAAACAATGTGCTGACACTAGACATGACCATACAAGTAATAATTTGCACTCGTGGGGCTATTTTATTGACAAATTTGAGATAGCTCAAAATTGAGAAATTTCGACAGGCGGCCGATCATGTATTTTTCCCAAAATATAAAAGTTTCTGAATCACTAGGAAATTAGTCCAAAACAATGTGCTGACACTAGACTTGACCATAAAAGTAATAATTTGCACTCGTGGGGCTATTTTATTGACAAATTTGAGATAGCTCAAAATTGAGAAATTTCGACAGGCGGCCGGTCATGGGTATTTCCCAAAATATAAAAGTTTCTGGATCACTAGGAAATTAGTCTAAAACAATGTGCTGACACTAGACATGACCATAAAAGTAATAATTTGCTCTCATGGGGCAATTTTATTGACAAATTTGAGATAGCTCAAAATTGAGAAATTTCGACAGGCGGCCGATCATGGATTTGTAACAAAATATAAAAGTTTCTGAATCACTAGGAAATTAGTCTAAAACATTGTGCTGACAATAGACATGACCATAAAAGTAATAATTTGCACTCGTGGGGCTATTTTATTGACAAATTTGAGATAGCTCAAAATTGAGAAATTTCGACAGGCGGCCGGTCATGGGTATTTCCCAAAATATAAAAGTTTCTGGATCACTAGGAAATTAGTCTAAAACAATGTGCTGACACTAGACATGACCATAAAAGTAATAATTTGCACTCGTGGGGCAATTTTATTGACAAATTTGAGATAGCTCAAAATTGAGAAATTTTGACAGGCGGCCGATCATGGATTTTTCCCAAAATATAAAAGTTTCTGAATCACTAGGAAATTAGTCTAAAACAATGTGCTGACAATAGACATGACCATAAAAGTAATAATTTGCACTCGTGGGGCTATTTTATTGACAAATTTGAGATAGCTCAAAATTGAGAAATTTCGACAGGCGGCCGGTCATGGGTATTTCCCAAAATATAAAAGTTTCTGGATCACTAGGAAATTAGTCTAAAACAATGTGCTGACACTAGACATGACCATACAAGTAATAATTTGCACTGGTGGGGCAATTTTATTGACAAATTTGAGATAGCTCAAAATTGAGAAATTTCGACAGGCGGCCGATCATGGATTTTTCCCAAAATATAAAAGTTTCTGAATCACTAGGAAATTAGTCTAAAACAATGTGCTGACACTAGACATGACCATAAAAGTAATAATTTGCACTCGTGGGGCAATTTTATTGACAAATTTGAGATAGCTCAAAATTGAGAAATTTCGACAGGCGGCCGGTCATGGGTATTTCCCAAAATATAAAAGTTTCTGGATCACTAGGAAATTAGTCTAAAACAATGTGCTGACACTAGACATGACCATAAAAGTAATAATTTGCTCTCATGGGGCAATTTTATTGACAAATTTGAGATAGCTCAAAATTGAGAAATTTCGACAGGCGGCCGATCATGGATTTGTAACAAAATATAAAAGTTTCTGAATCACTAGGAAATTAGTCTAAAACATTGTGCTGACAATAGACATGACCATAAAAGTAATAATTTGCACTCGTGGGGCAATTTTATTGACAAATTTGAGATAGCTCAAAATTGAGAAATTTTGACAGGCGGCCGATCATGGATTTTTCCCAAAATATAAAAGTTTCTGAATCACTAGGAAATTAGTCTAAAACAATGTGCTGACAATAGACATGACCATAAAAGTAATAATTTGCACTCGTGGGGCTATTTTATTGACAAATTTGAGATAGCTCAAAATTGAGAAATTTCGACAGGCGGCCGGTCATGGGTATTTCCCAAAATATAAAAGTTTCTGGATCACTAGGAAATTAGTCTAAAACAATGTGCTGACACTAGACATGACCATACAAGTAATAGTTTGCACTCGTGGGGCAATTTTATTGACAAATTTGAGATAGCTCAAAATTGAGAAATTTCGACAGGCGGCCGATCATGGATTTGTAACAAAATATAAAAGTTTCTGAATCACTAGGAAATTAGTCTAAAACAATGTGCTGACACTAGACATGACCATAAAAGTAATAATTTGCACTCGTGGGGCAATTTTATTGACAAATTTGAGATAGCTTAAAATTGAGAAATTTCCACAGGCGGCCGATCATGGATTTTTCCCAAAATATAAAAGTTTCTGACTCACTAGGACATTAGTCTAAAACAATGTGCTGACACTAGACATGACCATACAAGTAATAATTTGCACTCGTGGGGCTATTTTATTGACAAATTTGAGATAGCTCAAAATTGAGAAATTTCGACAGGCGGCCGATCATGTATTTTTCCCAAAATATAAAAGTTTCTGAATCACTAGGAAATTAGTCCAAAACAATGTGCTGACACTAGACTTGACCATAAAAGTAATAATTTGCACTCGTGGGGCTATTTTATTGACAAATTTGAGATAGCTCAAAATTGAGAAATTTCGACAGGCGGCCGGTCATGGGTATTTCCCAAAATATAAAAGTTTCTGGATCACTAGGAAATTAGTCTAAAACAATGTGCTGACACTAGACATGACCATAAAAGTAATAATTTGCTCTCATGGGGCAATTTTATTGACAAATTTGAGATAGCTCAAAATTGAGAAATTTCGACAGGCGGCCGATCATGGATTTGTAACAAAATATAAAAGTTTCTGAATCACTAGGAAATTAGTCTAAAACATTGTGCTGACAATAGACATGACCATAAAAGTAATAATTTGCACTCGTGGGGCTATTTTATTGACAAATTTGAGATAGCTCAAAATTGAGAAATTTCCACAGGCGGCCGATCATGGATTTTTCCCAAAATATAAAAGTTTCTGAATCACTAGGACATTAGTCTAAAACAATGTGCTGACACTAGACATGACCATACAAGTAATAATTTGCACTCGTGGGGCTATTTTATTGACAAATTTGAGATAGCTCAAAATTGAGAAATTTCGACAGGCGGCCGATCATGGATTTTTCCCAAAATATAAAAGTTTCTGAATCACTAGGAAATTAGTCTAAAACAATGTGCTGACAATAGACATGACCATAAAAGTAATAATTTGCACTCGTGGGGCTATTTTATTGACAAATTTGAGATAGCTCAAAATTGAGAAATTTCGACAGGCGGCCGGTCATGGGTATTTCCCAAAATATAAAAGTTTCTGGATCACTAGGAAATTAGTCTAAAACAATGTGCTGACACTAGACATGACCATAAAAGTAATAATTTGCACTCGTGGGGCAATTTTATTGACAAATTTGAGATAGCTCAAAATTGAGAAATTTTGACAGGCGGCCGATCATGGATTTTTCCCAAAATATAAAAGTTTCTGAATCACTAGGAAATTAGTCTAAAACAATGTGCTGACAATAGACATGACCATAAAAGTAATAATTTGCACTCGTGGGGCTATTTTATTGACAAATTTGAGATAGCTCAAAATTGAGAAATTTCGACAGGCGGCCGGTCATGGGTATTTCCCAAAATATAAAAGTTTCTGGATCACTAGGAAATTAGTCTAAAACAATGTGCTGACACTAGACATGACCATACAAGTAATAATTTGCACTGGTGGGGCAATTTTATTGACAAATTTGAGATAGCTCAAAATTGAGAAATTTCCACAGGCGGCCGATCATGGATTTTTCCCAAAATATAAAAGTTTCTGAATCACTAGGACATTAGTCTAAAACAATGTGCTGACACTAGACATGACCATACAAGTAATAATTTGCACTCGTGGGGCTATTTTATTGACAAATTTGAGATAGCTCAAAATTGAGAAATTTCGACAGGCGGCCGATCATGGATTTTTCCCAAAATATAAAAGTTTCTGAATCACTAGGAAATTAGTCTAAAACAATGTGCTGACAATAGACATGACCATAAAAGTAATAATTTGCACTCGTGGGGCTATTTTATTGACAAATTTGAGATAGCTCAAAATTGAGAAATTTCGACAGGCGGCCGGTCATGGGTATTTCCCAAAATATAAAAGTTTCTGGATCACTAGGAAATTAGTCTAAAACAATGTGCTGACACTAGACATGACCATAAAAGTAATAATTTGCACTCGTGGGGCAATTTTATTGACAAATTTGAGATAGCTCAAAATTGAGAAATTTTGACAGGCGGCCGATCATGGATTTTTCCCAAAATATAAAAGTTTCTGAATCACTAGGAAATTAGTCTAAAACAATGTGCTGACAATAGACATGACCATAAAAGTAATAATTTGCACTCGTGGGGCTATTTTATTGACAAATTTGAGATAGCTCAAAATTGAGAAATTTCGACAGGCGGCCGGTCATGGGTATTTCCCAAAATATAAAAGTTTCTGGATCACTAGGAAATTAGTCTAAAACAATGTGCTGACACTAGACATGACCATACAAGTAATAATTTGCACTGGTGGGGCAATTTTATTGACAAATTTGAGATAGCTCAAAATTGAGAAATTTCGACAGGCGGCCGATCATGGATTTTTCCCAAAATATAAAAGTTTCTGAATCACTAGGAAATTAGTCTAAAACAATGTGCTGACACTAGACATGACCATAAAAGTAATAATTTGCACTCGTGGGGCAATTTTATTGACAAATTTGAGATAGCTCAAAATTGAGAAATTTCCACAGGCGGCCGATCATGGATTTTTCCCAAAATATAAAAGTTTCTGAATCACTAGGACATTAGTCTAAAACAATGTGCTGACACTAGACATGACCATACAAGTAATAATTTGCACTCGTGGGGCTATTTTATTGACAAATTTGAGATAGCTCAAAATTGAGAAATTTCGACAGGCGGCCGATCATGTATTTTTCCCAAAATATAAAAGTTTCTGAATCACTAGGAAATTAGTCCAAAACAATGTGCTGACACTAGACTTGACCATAAAAGTAATAATTTGCACTCGTGGGGCTATTTTATTGACAAATTTGAGATAGCTCAAAATTGAGAAATTTCGACAGGCGGCCGGTCATGGGTATTTCCCAAAATATAAAAGTTTCTGGATCACTAGGAAATTAGTCTAAAACAATGTGCTGACACTAGACATGACCATAAAAGTAATAATTTGCTCTCATGGGGCAATTTTATTGACAAATTTGAGATAGCTCAAAACTGAGAAATTTCGACAGGCGGCCGACCATGGATTTGTAACAAAATATAAAAGTTTCTGAATCACTAGGAAATTAGTCTAAAACATTGTGCTGACAATAGACATGACCATAAAAGTAATAATTTGCACTCGTGGGGCTATTTTATTGACAAATTTGAGATAGCTCAAAATTGAGAAATTTCGACAGGCGGCCGGTCATGGGTATTTCCCAAAATATAAAAGTTTCTGGATCACTAGGAAATTAGTCTAAAACAATGTGCTGACACTAGACATGACCATACAAGTAATAATTTGCACTCGTGGGGCAATTTTATTGACAAATTTGAGATAGCTCAAAATTGAGAAATTTCGACAGGCGGCCGATCATGGATTTTTCCCAAAATATAAAAGTTTCTGAATCACTAGGAAATTAGTCTAAAACAATGTGCTGACAATAGACATGACCATAAAAGTAATAATTTGCACTCGTGGGGCAATTTTATTGACAAATTTGAGATAGCTCAAAATTGAGAAATTTCGACAGGCGGCCGATCATGGATTTTTCCCAAAATATAAAAGTTTCTGAATCACTAGGAAATTAGTCTAAAACAATGTGCTGACACTAGACATGACCATACAAGTAATAATTTGCACTCGTGGGGCAATTTTATTGACAAATTTGAGATAGCTCAAAATTGAGAAATTTCGACAGGCGGCCGATCATGGATTTTTCCCAAAATATAAAAGTTTCTGAATCACTAGGAAATTAGTCTAAAACAATGTGCTGACACTAGACATGACCATACAAGTAATAATTTGCACTCGTGGGGCAATTTTATTGACAAATTTGAGATAGCTCAAAATTGAGAAATTTCGACAGGCGGCCGATCATGGATTTTTCCCAAAATATAAAAGTTTCTGAATCACTAGGAAATTAGTCTAAAACAATGTGCTGACAATAGACATGACCATAAAAGTAATAATTTGCACTCGTGGGGCTATTTTATTGACAAATTTGAGATAGCTCAAAATTGAGAAATTTCGACAGGCGGCCGGTCATGGGTATTTCCCAAAATATAAAAGTTTCTGGATCACTAGGAAATTAGTCTAAAACAATGTGCTGACACTAGACATGACCATAAAAGTAATAATTTGCACTCGTGGTTCAATTTTATTGACAAATTTGAGATAGCTCAAAATTGAGAAATTTCGACAGGCGGCCGATCATGGATTTTTCCCAAAATATAAAAGTTTCTGAATCACTAGGAAATTAGTCTAAAACAATGTGCTGACAATAGACATGACCATAAAAGTAATAATTTGCACTCGTGGGGCTATTTTATTGACAAATTTGAGATAGCTCAAAATTGAGAAATTTCGACAGGCGGCCGGTCATGGGTATTTCCCAAAATATAAAAGTTTCTGGATCACTAGGAAATTAGTCTAAAACAATGTGCTGACACTAGACATGACCATACAAGTAATAATTTGCACTCGTGGGGCAATTTTATTGACAAATTTGAGATAGCTCAAAATTGAGAAATTTCGACAGGCGGCCGATCATGGATTTTTCCCAAAATATAAAAGTTTCTGAATCACTAGGAAATTAGTCTAAAACAATGTGCTGACACTAGACATGACCATACAAGTAATAATTTGCACTCGTGGGGCTATTTTATTGACAAATTTGAGATAGCTCAAAATTGAGAAATTTCCACAGGCGGCCGATCATGGATTTTTCCCAAAATATAAAAGTTTCTGAATCACTAGGACATTAGTCTAAAACAATGTGCTGACACTAGACATGACCATACAAGTAATAATTTGCACTCGTGGGGCTATTTTATTGACAAATTTGAGATAGCTCAAAATTGAGAAATTTCGACAGGCGGCCGATCATGGATTTTTCCCAAAATATACAATGTGCTGACACTAGACTTGACCATAAAAGTAATAATTTGCACTCGTGGGGCTATTTTATTGACAAATTTGAGATAGCTCAAAATTGAGAAATTTCGACAGGCGGCCGGTCATGGGTATTTCCCAAAATATAAAAGTTTCTGGATCACTAGGAAATTAGTCTAAAACAATGTGCTGACACTAGACATGACCATAAAAGTAATAATTTGCACTCGTGGGGCAATTTTATTGACAAATTTGAGATAGCTCAAAATTGAGAAATTTCGACAGGCGGCCGGTCATGGGTATTTCCCAAAATATAAAAGTTTCTGGATCACTAGGAAATTAGTCTAAAACAATGTGCTGACACTAGACATGACCATACAAGTAATAATTTGCACTCGTGGGGCAATTTTATTGACAAATTTGAGATAGCTCAAAATTGAGAAATTTCGACAGGCGGCCGATCATGGATTTTTCCCAAAATATAAAAGTTTCTGAATCACTAGGAAATTAGTCTAAAACAATGTGCTGACAATAGACATGACCATAAAAGTAATAATTTGCACTCGTGGGGCAATTTTATTGACAAATTTGAGATAGCTCAAAATTGAGAAATTTCGACAGGCGGCCGATCATGGATTTTTCCCAAAATATAAAAGTTTCTGAATCACTAGGAAATTAGTCTAAAACAATGTGCTGACACTAGACATGACCATACAAGTAATAATTTGCACTCGTGGGGCAATTTTATTGACAAATTTGAGATAGCTCAAAATTGAGAAATTTCGACAGGCGGCCGATCATGGATTTTTCCCAAAATATAAAAGTTTCTGAATCACTAGGAAATTAGTCTAAAACAATGTGCTGACACTAGACATGACCATACAAGTAATAATTTGCACTCGTGGGGCAATTTTATTGACAAATTTGAGATAGCTCAAAATTGAGAAATTTCGACAGGCGGCCGATCATGGATTTTTCCCAAAATATAAAAGTTTCTGAATCACTAGGAAATTAGTCTAAAACAATGTGCTGACAATAGACATGACCATAAAAGTAATAATTTGCACTCGTGGGGCTATTTTATTGACAAATTTGAGATAGCTCAAAATTGAGAAATTTCGACAGGCGGCCGGTCATGGGTATTTCCCAAAATATAAAAGTTTCTGGATCACTAGGAAATTAGTCTAAAACAATGTGCTGACACTAGACATGACCATAAAAGTAATAATTTGCACTCGTGGTTCAATTTTATTGACAAATTTGAGATAGCTCAAAATTGAGAAATTTCGACAGGCGGCCGATCATGGATTTTTCCCAAAATATAAAAGTTTCTGAATCACTAGGAAATTAGTCTAAAACAATGTGCTGACAATAGACATGACCATAAAAGTAATAATTTGCACTCGTGGGGCTATTTTATTGACAAATTTGAGATAGCTCAAAATTGAGAAATTTCGACAGGCGGCCGGTCATGGGTATTTCCCAAAATATAAAAGTTTCTGGATCACTAGGAAATTAGTCTAAAACAATGTGCTGACACTAGACATGACCATACAAGTAATAATTTGCACTCGTGGGGCAATTTTATTGACAAATTTGAGATAGCTCAAAATTGAGAAATTTCGACAGGCGGCCGATCATGGATTTTTCCCAAAATATAAAAGTTTCTGAATCACTAGGAAATTAGTCTAAAACAATGTGCTGACACTAGACATGACCATACAAGTAATAATTTGCACTCGTGGGGCTATTTTATTGACAAATTTGAGATAGCTCAAAATTGAGAAATTTCCACAGGCGGCCGATCATGGATTTTTCCCAAAATATAAAAGTTTCTGAATCACTAGGACATTAGTCTAAAACAATGTGCTGACACTAGACATGACCATACAAGTAATAATTTGCACTCGTGGGGCTATTTTATTGACAAATTTGAGATAGCTCAAAATTGAGAAATTTCGACAGGCGGCCGATCATGGATTTTTCCCAAAATATACAATGTGCTGACACTAGACTTGACCATAAAAGTAATAATTTGCACTCGTGGGGCTATTTTATTGACAAATTTGAGATAGCTCAAAATTGAGAAATTTCGACAGGCGGCCGGTCATGGGTATTTCCCAAAATATAAAAGTTTCTGGATCACTAGGAAATTAGTCTAAAACAATGTGCTGACACTAGACATGACCATAAAAGTAATAATTTGCACTCGTGGGGCAATTTTATTGACAAATTTGAGATAGCTCAAAATTGAGAAATTTCGACAGGCGGCCGATCATGGATTTGTAACAAAATATAAAAGTTTCTGAATCACTAGGAAATTAGTCTAAAACATTGTGCTGACAATAGACATGACCATAAAAGTAATAATTTGCACTCGTGGGGCTATTTTATTGACAAATTTGAGATAGCTCAAAATTGAGAAATTTCGACAGGCGGCCGGTCATGGGTATTTCCCAAAATATAAAAGTTTCTGGATCACTAGGAAATTAGTCTAAAACAATGTGCTGACACTAGACATGACCATACAAGTAATAATTTGCACTCGTGGGGCAATTTTATTGACAAATTTGAGATAGCTCAAAATTGAGAAATTTCGACAGGCGGCCGATCATGGATTTTTCCCAAAATATAAAAGTTTCTGAATCACTAGGAAATTAGTCTAAAACAATGTGCTGACAATAGACATGACCATAAAAGTAATAATTTGCACTCGTGGGGCTATTTTATTGACAAATTTGAGATAGCTCAAAATTGAGAAATTTCGACAGGCGGCCGGTCATGGGTATTTCCCAAAATATAAAAGTTTCTGGATCACTAGGAAATTAGTCTAAAACAATGTGCTGACACTAGACATGACCATAAAAGTAATAATTTGCACTCGTGGGGCAATTTTATTGACAAATTTGAGATAGCTCAAAATTGAGAAATTTTGACAGGCGGCCGATCATGGGTATTTCCCAAAATATAAAAGTTTCTGGATCACTAGGAAATTAGTCTAAAACAATGTGCTGACACTAGACATGACCATACAAGTAATAATTTGCACTCGTGGGGCTATTTTATTGACAAATTTGAGATAGCTCAAAATTGAGAAATTTCGACAGGCGGCCGATCATGTATTTTTCCCAAAATATAAAAGTTTCTGAATCACTAGGAAATTAGTCCAAAACAATGTGCTGACACTAGACTTGACCATAAAAGTAATAATTTGCACTCGTGGGGCTATTTTATTGACAAATTTGAGATAGCTCAAAATTGAGAAATTTCGACAGGCGGCCGGTCATGGGTATTTCCCAAAATATAAAAGTTTCTGGATCACTAGGAAATTAGTCTAAAACAATGTGCTGACACTAGACATGACCATAAAAGTAATAATTTGCTCTCATGGGGCAATTTTATTGACAAATTTGAGATAGCTCAAAATTGAGAAATTTCGACAGGCGGCCGATCATGGATTTGTAACAAAATATAAAAGTTTCTGAATCACTAGGAAATTAGTCTAAAACATTGTGCTGACAATAGACATGACCATAAAAGTAATAATTTGCACTCGTGGGGCTATTTTATTGACAAATTTGAGATAGCTCAAAATTGAGAAATTTCGACAGGCGGCCGGTCATGGGTATTTCCCAAAATATAAAAGTTTCTGGATCACTAGGAAATTAGTCTAAAACAATGTGCTGACACTAGACATGACCATACAAGTAATAATTTGCACTGGTGGGGCAATTTTATTGACAAATTTGAGATAGCTCAAAATTGAGAAATTTCGACAGGCGGCCGATCATGGATTTTTCCCAAAAAGTTTCTGAATCACTAGGAAATTAGTCTAAAACAATGTGCTGACACTAGACATGACCATAAAAGTAATAATTTGCACTCGTGGGGCAATTTTATTGACAAATTTGAGATAGCTCAAAATTGAGAAATTTCCACAGGCGGCCGATCATGGATTTTTCCCAAAATATAAAAGTTTCTGAATCACTAGGACATTAGTCTAAAACAATGTGCTGACACTAGACATGACCATACAAGTAATAATTTGCACTCGTGGGGCTATTTTATTGACAAATTTGAGATAGCTCAAAATTGAGAAATTTCGACAGGCGGCCGATCATGGATTTTTCCCAAAATATAAAAGTTTCTGAATCACTAGGAAATTAGTCTAAAACAATGTGCTGACAATAGACATGACCATAAAAGTAATAATTTGCACTCGTGGGGCTATTTTATTGACAAATTTGAGATAGCTCAAAATTGAGAAATTTCGACAGGCGGCCGGTCATGGGTATTTCCCAAAATATAAAAGTTTCTGGATCACTAGGAAATTAGTCTAAAACAATGTGCTGACACTAGACATGACCATAAAAGTAATAATTTGCACTCGTGGGGCAATTTTATTGACAAATTTGAGATAGCTCAAAATTGAGAAATTTTGACAGGCGGCCGATCATGGATTTTTCCCAAAATATAAAAGTTTCTGAATCACTAGGAAATTAGTCTAAAACAATGTGCTGACAATAGACATGACCATAAAAGTAATAATTTGCACTCGTGGGGCTATTTTATTGACAAATTTGAGATAGCTCAAAATTGAGAAATTTCGACAGGCGGCCGGTCATGGGTATTTCCCAAAATATAAAAGTTTCTGGATCACTAGG
Organism: Cepaea hortensis; assembly: GCA_963921405.1. NCBI lineage: Eukaryota > Metazoa > Mollusca > Gastropoda > Stylommatophora > Helicidae > Cepaea > Cepaea hortensis. The sequence goes on from OY992896.1 coordinate 60,580,389, forward strand.
AAATTAGTCTAAAACAATGTGCTGACACTAGACATGACCATACAAGTAATAATTTGCACTCGTGGGGCAATTTTATTGACAAATTTGAGATAGCTCAAAATTGAGAAATTTCGACAGGCGGCCGATCATGGATTTTTCCCAAAATATAAAAGTTTCTGAATCACTAGGAAATTAGTCTAAAACAATGTGCTGACACTAGACATGACCATAAAAGTAATAATGTGCACTCGTGGGGCAATTTTATTGACAAATTTGAGATAGCTCAAAATTGAGAAATTTCCACAGGCGGCCGATCATGGATTTTTCCCAAAATATAAAAGTTTCTGAATCACTAGGACATTAGTCTAAAACAATGTGCTGACACTAGACATGACCATACAAGTAATAATTTGCACTCGTGGGGCTATTTTATTGACAAATTTGAGATAGCTCAAAATTGAGAAATTTCGACAGGCGGCCGATCATGTATTTTTCCCAAAATATAAAAGTTTCTGAATCACTAGGAAATTAGTCCAAAACAATGTGCTGACACTAGACTTGACCATAAAAGTAATAATTTGCACTCGTGGGGCTATTTTATTGACAAATTTGAGATAGCTCAAAATTGAGAAATTTCGACAGGCGGCCGGTCATGGGTATTTCCCAAAATATAAAAGTTTCTGGATCACTAGGAAATTAGTCTAAAACAATGTGCTGACACTAGACATGACCATAAAAGTAATAATTTGCTCTCATGGGGCAATTTTATTGACAAATTTGAGATAGCTCAAAATTGAGAAATTTCGACAGGCGGCCGATCATGGATTTGTAACAAAATATAAAAGTTTCTGAATCACTAGGAAATTAGTCTAAAACATTGTGCTGACAATAGACATGACCATAAAAGTAATAATTTGCACTCGTGGGGCTATTTTATTGACAAATTTGAGATAGCTCAAAATTGAGAAATTTCGACAGGCGGCCGATCATGGATTTTTCCCAAAATATAAAAGTTTCTGGATCACTAGGAAATTAGTCTAAAACAATGTGCTGACACTAGACATGACCATAAAAATAATAATTTGCACTCGTGGGGCAATTTTATTGACAAATTTGAGATAGCTCAAAATTGAGAAATTTCCACAGGCGGCCGATCATGGATTTTTCCCAAAATATAAAAGTTTCTGAATCACTAGGACATTAGTCTAAAACAATGTGCTGACACTAGACATGACCATACAAGTAATAATTTGCACTCGTGGGGCTATTTTATTGACAAATTTGAGATAGCTCAAAATTGAGAAATTTCGACAGGCGGCCGATCATGTATTTTTCCCAAAATATAAAAGTTTCTGAATCACTAGGAAATTAGTCCAAAACAATGTGCTGACACTAGACTTGACCATAAAAGTAATAATTTGCACTAGTGGGGCTATTTTATTGACAAATTTGAGATAGCTCAAAATTGAGAAATTTCGACAGGCGGCCGGTCATGGGTATTTCCCAAAATATAAAAGTTTCTGGATCACTAGGAAATTAGTCTAAAACAATGTGCTGACACTAGACATGACCATAAAAGTAATAATTTGCTCTCATGGGGCAATTTTATTGACAAATTTGAGATAGCTCAAAATTGAGAAATTTCGACAGGCGGCCGATCATGGATTTGTAACAAAATATAAAAGTTTCTGAATCACTAGGAAATTAGTCTAAAACATTGTGCTGACAATAGACATGACCATAAAAGTAATAATTTGCACTCGTGGGGCTATTTTATTGACAAATTTGAGATAGCTCAAAATTGAGAAATTTCGACAGGCGGCCGGTCATGGGTATTTCCCAAAATATAAAAGTTTCTGGATCACTAGGAAATTAGTCTAAAACAATGTGCTGACACTAGACATGACCATACAAGTAATAATTTGCACTCGTGGGGCAATTTTATTGACAAATTTGAGATAGCTCAAAATTGAGAAATTTCGACAGGCGGCCGATCATGGATTTTTCCCAAAATATAAAAGTTTCTGAATCACTAGGAAATTAGTCTAAAACAATGTGCTGACAATAGACATGACCATAAAAGTAATAATTTGCACTCGTGGGGCAATTTTATTGACAAATTTGAGATAGCTCAAAATTGAGAAATTTCGACAGGCGGCCGATCATGGATTTTTCCCAAAATATAAAAGTTTCTGAATCACTAGGAAATTAGTCTAAAACAATGTGCTGACACTAGACATGACCATACAAGTAATAATTTGCACTCGTGGGGCAATTTTATTGACAAATTTGAGATAGCTCAAAATTGAGAAATTTCGACAGGCGGCCGATCATGGATTTTTCCCAAAATATAAAAGTTTCTGAATCACTAGGAAATTAGTCTAAAACAATGTGCTGACACTAGACATGACCATACAAGTAATAATTTGCACTCGTGGGGCAATTTTATTGACAAATTTGAGATAGCTCAAAATTGAGAAATTTCGACAGGCGGCCGATCATGGATTTTTCCCAAAATATAAAAGTTTCTGAATCACTAGGAAATTAGTCTAAAACAATGTGCTGACACTAGACATGACCATACAAGTAATAATTTGCACTCGTGGGGCAATTTTATTGACAAATTTGAGATAGCTCAAAATTGAGAAATTTCGACAGGCGGCCGATCATGGATTTTTCCCAAAATATAAAAGTTTCTGAATCACTAGGAAATTAGTCTAAAACAATGTGCTGACACTAGACATGACCATACAAGTAATAATTTGCACTCGTGGGGCTATTTTATTGACAAATTTGAGATAGCTCAAAATTGAGAAATTTCCACAGGCGGCCGATCATGGATTTTTCCCAAAATATAAAAGTTTCTGAATCACTAGGACATTAGTCTAAAACAATGTGCTGACACTAGACATGACCATACAAGTAATAATTTGCACTCGTGGGGCTATTTTATTGACAAATTTGAGATAGCTCAAAATTGAGAAATTTCGACAGGCGGCCGATCATGGATTTTTCCCAAAATATAAAAGTTTCTGAATCACTAGGACATTAGTCTAAAACAATGTGCTGACAATAGACATGACCATACAAGTAATAATTTGCACTCGTGGGGCTATTTTATTGACAAATTTGAGATAGCTCAAAATTGAGAAATTTCGACAGGCGGCCGATCATGTATTTTTCCCAAAATATAAAAGTTTCTGAATCACTAGGAAATTAGTCCAAAACAATGTGCTGACACTAGACTTGACCATAAAAGTAATAATTTGCACTCGTGGGGCTATTTTATTGACAAATTTGAGATAGCTCAAAATTGAGAAATTTCGACAGGCGGCCGGTCATGGGTATTTCCCAAAATATAAAAGTTTCTGGATCACTAGGAAATTAGTCTAAAACAATGTGCTGACACTAGACATGACCATAAAAGTAATAATTTGCTCTCATGGGGCAATTTTATTGACAAATTTGAGATAGCTCAAAATTGAGAAATTTCGACAGGCGGCCGATCATGGATTTGTAACAAAATATAAAAGTTTCTGAATCACTAGGAAATTAGTCTAAAACATTGTGCTGACAATAGACATGACCATAAAAGTAATAATTTGCACTCGTGGGGCTATTTTATTGACAAATTTGAGATAGCTCAAAATTGAGAAATTTCCACAGGCGGCCGATCATGGATTTTTCCCAAAATATAAAAGTTTCTGAATCACTAGGACATTAGTCTAAAACAATGTGCTGACACTAGACATGACCATACAAGTAATAATTTGCACTCGTGGGGCTATTTTATTGACAAATTTGAGATAGCTCAAAATTGAGAAATTTCGACAGGCGGCCGATCATGGATTTTTCCCAAAATATAAAAGTTTCTGAATCACTAGGAAATTAGTCTAAAACAATGTGCTGACAATAGACATGACCATAAAAGTAATAATTTGCACTCGTGGGGCTATTTTATTGACAAATTTGAGATAGCTCAAAATTGAGAAATTTCGACAGGCGGCCGGTCATGGGTATTTCCCAAAATATAAAAGTTTCTGGATCACTAGGAAATTAGTCTAAAACAATGTGCTGACACTAGACATGACCATAAAAGTAATAATTTGCACTCGTGGGGCAATTTTATTGACAAATTTGAGATAGCTCAAAATTGAGAAATTTTGACAGGCGGCCGATCATGGATTTTTCCCAAAATATAAAAGTTTCTGAATCACTAGGAAATTAGTCTAAAACAATGTGCTGACAATAGACATGACCATAAAAGTAATAATTTGCACTCGTGGGGCTATTTTATTGACAAATTTGAGATAGCTCAAAATTGAGAAATTTCGACAGGCGGCCGGTCATGGGTATTTCCCAAAATATAAAAGTTTCTGGATCACTAGGAAATTAGTCTAAAACAATGTGCTGACACTAGACATGACCATACAAGTAATAATTTGCACTGGTGGGGCAATTTTATTGACAAATTTGAGATAGCTCAAAATTGAGAAATTTCGACAGGCGGCCGATCATGGATTTTTCCCAAAATATAAAAGTTTCTGAATCACTAGGAAATTAGTCTAAAACAATGTGCTGACACTAGACATGACCATAAAAGTAATAATTTGCACTCGTGGGGCAATTTTATTGACAAATTTGAGATAGCTCAAAATTGAGAAATTTCCACAGGCGGCCGATCATGGATTTTTCCCAAAATATAAAAGTTTCTGAATCACTAGGACATTAGTCTAAAACAATGTGCTGACACTAGACATGACCATACAAGTAATAATTTGCACTCGTGGGGCTATTTTATTGACAAATTTGAGATAGCTCAAAATTGAGAAATTTCGACAGGCGGCCGATCATGTATTTTTCCCAAAATATAAAAGTTTCTGAATCACTAGGAAATTAGTCCAAAACAATGTGCTGACACTAGACTTGACCATAAAAGTAATAATTTGCACTCGTGGGGCTATTTTATTGACAAATTTGAGATAGCTCAAAATTGAGAAATTTCGACAGGCGGCCGGTCATGGGTATTTCCCAAAATATAAAAGTTTCTGGATCACTAGGAAATTAGTCTAAAACAATGTGCTGACACTAGACATGACCATAAAAGTAATAATTTGCTCTCATGGGGCAATTTTATTGACAAATTTGAGATAGCTCAAAACTGAGAAATTTCGACAGGCGGCCGACCATGGATTTGTAACAAAATATAAAAGTTTCTGAATCACTAGGAAATTAGTCTAAAACATTGTGCTGACAATAGACATGACCATAAAAGTAATAATTTGCACTCGTGGGGCTATTTTATTGACAAATTTGAGATAGCTCAAAATTGAGAAATTTCGACAGGCGGCCGGTCATGGGTATTTCCCAAAATATAAAAGTTTCTGGATCACTAGGAAATTAGTCTAAAACAATGTGCTGACACTAGACATGACCATACAAGTAATAATTTGCACTCGTGGGGCAATTTTATTGACAAATTTGAGATAGCTCAAAATTGAGAAATTTCGACAGGCGGCCGATCATGGATTTTTCCCAAAATATAAAAGTTTCTGAATCACTAGGAAATTAGTCTAAAACAATGTGCTGACAATAGACATGACCATAAAAGTAATAATTTGCACTCGTGGGGCAATTTTATTGACAAATTTGAGATAGCTCAAAATTGAGAAATTTCGACAGGCGGCCGATCATGGATTTTTCCCAAAATATAAAAGTTTCTGAATCACTAGGAAATTAGTCTAAAACAATGTGCTGACACTAGACATGACCATACAAGTAATAATTTGCACTCGTGGGGCAATTTTATTGACAAATTTGAGATAGCTCAAAATTGAGAAATTTCGACAGGCGGCCGATCATGGATTTTTCCCAAAATATAAAAGTTTCTGAATCACTAGGAAATTAGTCTAAAACAATGTGCTGACACTAGACATGACCATACAAGTAATAATTTGCACTCGTGGGGCAATTTTATTGACAAATTTGAGATAGCTCAAAATTGAGAAATTTCGACAGGCGGCCGATCATGGATTTTTCCCAAAATATAAAAGTTTCTGAATCACTAGGAAATTAGTCTAAAACAATGTGCTGACAATAGACATGACCATAAAAGTAATAATTTGCACTCGTGGGGCTATTTTATTGACAAATTTGAGATAGCTCAAAATTGAGAAATTTCGACAGGCGGCCGGTCATGGGTATTTCCCAAAATATAAAAGTTTCTGGATCACTAGGAAATTAGTCTAAAACAATGTGCTGACACTAGACATGACCATAAAAGTAATAATTTGCACTCGTGGTTCAATTTTATTGACAAATTTGAGATAGCTCAAAATTGAGAAATTTCGACAGGCGGCCGATCATGGATTTTTCCCAAAATATAAAAGTTTCTGAATCACTAGGAAATTAGTCTAAAACAATGTGCTGACAATAGACATGACCATAAAAGTAATAATTTGCACTCGTGGGGCTATTTTATTGACAAATTTGAGATAGCTCAAAATTGAGAAATTTCGACAGGCGGCCGGTCATGGGTATTTCCCAAAATATAAAAGTTTCTGGATCACTAGGAAATTAGTCTAAAACAATGTGCTGACACTAGACATGACCATACAAGTAATAATTTGCACTCGTGGGGCAATTTTATTGACAAATTTGAGATAGCTCAAAATTGAGAAATTTCGACAGGCGGCCGATCATGGATTTTTCCCAAAATATAAAAGTTTCTGAATCACTAGGAAATTAGTCTAAAACAATGTGCTGACACTAGACATGACCATACAAGTAATAATTTGCACTCGTGGGGCTATTTTATTGACAAATTTGAGATAGCTCAAAATTGAGAAATTTCCACAGGCGGCCGATCATGGATTTTTCCCAAAATATAAAAGTTTCTGAATCACTAGGACATTAGTCTAAAACAATGTGCTGACACTAGACATGACCATACAAGTAATAATTTGCACTCGTGGGACTATTTTATTGACAAATTTGAGATAGCTCAAAATTGAGAAATTTCGACAGGCGGCCGATCATGGATTTTTCCCAAAATATACAATGTGCTGACACTAGACTTGACCATAAAAGTAATAATTTGCACTCGTGGGGCTATTTTATTGACAAATTTGAGATAGCTCAAAATTGAGAAATTTCGACAGGCGGCCGGTCATGGGTATTTCCCAAAATATAAAAGTTTCTGGATCACTAGGAAATTAGTCTAAAACAATGTGCTGACACTAGACATGACCATAAAAGTAATAATTTGCACTCGTGGGGCAATTTTATTGACAAATTTGAGATAGCTCAAAATTGAGAAATTTCGACAGGCGGCCGATCATGGATTTGTAACAAAATATAAAAGTTTCTGAATCACTAGGAAATTAGTCTAAAACATTGTGCTGACAATAGACATGACCATAAAAGTAATAATTTGCACTCGTGGGGCTATTTTATTGACAAATTTGAGATAGCTCAAAATTGAGAAATTTCGACAGGCGGCCGGTCATGGGTATTTCCCAAAATATAAAAGTTTCTGGATCACTAGGAAATTAGTCTAAAACAATGTGCTGACACTAGACATGACCATACAAGTAATAATTTGCACTCGTGGGGCAATTTTATTGACAAATTTGAGATAGCTCAAAATTGAGAAATTTCGACAGGCGGCCGATCATGGATTTTTCCCAAAATATAAAAGTTTCTGAATCACTAGGAAATTAGTCTAAAACAATGTGCTGACAATAGACATGACCATAAAAGTAATAATTTGCACTCGTGGGGCTATTTTATTGACAAATTTGAGATAGCTCAAAATTGAGAAATTTCGACAGGCGGCCGGTCATGGGTATTTCCCAAAATATAAAAGTTTCTGGATCACTAGGAAATTAGTCTAAAACAATGTGCTGACACTAGACATGACCATAAAAGTAATAATTTGCACTCGTGGGGCAATTTTATTGACAAATTTGAGATAGCTCAAAATTGAGAAATTTTGACAGGCGGCCGATCATGGGTATTTCCCAAAATATAAAAGTTTCTGGATCACTAGGAAATTAGTCTAAAACAATGTGCTGACACTAGACATGACCATACAAGTAATAATTTGCACTCGTGGGGCTATTTTATTGACAAATTTGAGATAGCTCAAAATTGAGAAATTTCGACAGGCGGCCGATCATGTATTTTTCCCAAAATATAAAAGTTTCTGAATCACTAGGAAATTAGTCCAAAACAATGTGCTGACACTAGACTTGACCATAAAAGTAATAATTTGCACTCGTGGGGCTATTTTATTGACAAATTTGAGATAGCTCAAAATTGAGAAATTTCGACAGGCGGCCGGTCATGGGTATTTCCCAAAATATAAAAGTTTCTGGATCACTAGGAAATTAGTCTAAAACAATGTGCTGACACTAGACATGACCATAAAAGTAATAATTTGCTCTCATGGGGCAATTTTATTGACAAATTTGAGATAGCTCAAAATTGAGAAATTTCGACAGGCGGCCGATCATGGATTTGTAACAAAATATAAAAGTTTCTGAATCACTAGGAAATTAGTCTAAAACATTGTGCTGACAATAGACATGACCATAAAAGTAATAATTTGCACTCGTGGGGCTATTTTATTGACAAATTTGAGATAGCTCAAAATTGAGAAATTTCGACAGGCGGCCGGTCATGGGTATTTCCCAAAATATAAAAGTTTCTGGATCACTAGGAAATTAGTCTAAAACAATGTGCTGACACTAGACATGACCATACAAGTAATAATTTGCACTCGTGGGGCAATTTTATTGACAAATTTGAGATAGCTCAAAATTGAGAAATTTCGACAGGCGGCCGATCATGGATTTTTCCCAAAATATAAAAGTTTCTGAATCACTAGGAAATTAGTCTAAAACAATGTGCTGACACTAGACATGACCATAAAAGTAATAATTTGCACTCGTGGGGCAATTTTATTGACAAATTTGAGATAGCTCAAAATTGAGAAATTTCCACAGGCGGCCGATCATGGATTTTTCCCAAAATATAAAAGTTTCTGAATCACTAGGACATTAGTCTAAAACAATGTGCTGACACTAGACATGACCATACAAGTAATAATTTGCACTCGTGGGGCTATTTTATTGACAAATTTGAGATAGCTCAAAATTGAGAAATTTCGACAGGCGGCCGATCATGGATTTTTCCCAAAATATAAAAGTTTCTGAATCACTAGGAAATTAGTCTAAAACAATGTGCTGACAATAGACATGACCATAAAAGTAATAATTTGCACTCGTGGGGCTATTTTATTGACAAATTTGAGATAGCTCAAAATTGAGAAATTTCGACAGGCGGCCGGTCATGGGTATTTCCCAAAATATAAAAGTTTCTGGATCACTAGGAAATTAGTCTAAAACAATGTGCTGACACTAGACATGACCATAAAAGTAATAATTTGCACTCGTGGGGCAATTTTATTGACAAATTTGAGATAGCTCAAAATTGAGAAATTTTGACAGGCGGCCGATCATGGATTTTCCCCAAAATATAAAAGTTTCTGAATCACTAGGAAATTAGTCTAAAACAATGTGCTGACAATAGACATGACCATAAAAGTAATAATTTGCACTCGTGGGGCTATTTTATTGACAAATTTGAGATAGCTCAAAATTGAGAAATTTCGACAGGCGGCCGGTCATGGGTATTTCCCAAAATATAAAAGTTTCTGGATCACTAGGAAATTAGTCTAAAACAATGTGCTGACACTAGACATGACCATACAAGTAATAATTTGCACTCGTGGGGCAATTTTATTGACAAATTTGAGATAGCTCAAAATTGAGAAATTTCGACAGGCGGCCGATCATGGATTTTTCCCAAAATATAAAAGTTTCTGAATCACTAGGAAATTAGTCTAAAACAATGTGCTGACACTAGACATGACCATAAAAGTAATAATTTGCACTCGTGGGGCAATTTTATTGACAAATTTGAGATAGCTCAAAATTGAGAAATTTCCACAGGCGGCCGATCATGGATTTTTCCCAAAATATAAAAGTTTCTGAATCACTAGGACATTAGTCTAAAACAATGTGCTGACACTAGACATGACCATACAAGTAATAATTTGCACTCGTGGGGCTATTTTATTGACAAATTTGAGATAGCTCAAAATTGAGAAATTTCGACAGGCGGCCGATCATGTATTTTTCCCAAAATATAAAAGTTTCTGAATCACTAGGAAATTAGTCCAAAACAATGTGCTGACACTAGACTTGACCATAAAAGTAATAATTTGCACTCGTGGGGCTATTTTATTGACAAATTTGAGATAGCTCAAAATTGAGAAATTTCGACAGGCGGCCGGTCATGGGTATTTCCCAAAATATAAAAGTTTCTGGATCACTAGGAAATTAGTCTAAAACAATGTGCTGACACTAGACATGACCATAAAAGTAATAATTTGCTCTCATGGGGCAATTTTATTGACAAATTTGAGATAGCTCAAAATTGAGAAATTTCGACAGGCGGCCGATCATGGATTTGTAACAAAATATAAAAGTTTCTGAATCACTAGGAAATTAGTCTAAAACATTGTGCTGACAATAGACATGACCATAAAAGTAATAATTTGCACTCGTGGGGCTATTTTATTGACAAATTTGAGATAGCTCAAAATTGAGAAATTTCGACAGGCGGCCGATCATGGATTTTTCCCAAAATATAAAAGTTTCTGGATCACTAGGAAATTAGTCTAAAACAATGTGCTGACACTAGACATGACCATAAAAATAATAATTTGCACTCGTGGGGCAATTTTATTGACAAATTTGAGATAGCTCAAAATTGAGAAATTTCCACAGGCGGCCGATCATGGATTTTTCCCAAAATATAAAAGTTTCTGAATCACTAGGACATTAGTCTAAAACAATGTGCTGACACTAGACATGACCATACAAGTAATAATTTGCACTCGTGGGGCTATTTTATTGACAAATTTGAGATAGCTCAAAATTGAGAAATTTCGACAGGCGGCCGATCATGTATTTTTCCCAAAATATAAAAGTTTCTGAATCACTAGGAAATTAGTCCAAAACAATGTGCTGACACTAGACTTGACCATAAAAGTAATAATTTGCACTCGTGGGGCTATTTTATTGACAAATTTGAGATAGCTCAAAATTGAGAAATTTCGACAGGCGGCCGGTCATGGGTATTTCCCAAAATATAAAAGTTTCTGGATCACTAGGAAATTAGTCTAAAACAATGTGCTGACACTAGACATGACCATAAAAGTAATAATTTGCTCTCATGGGGCAATTTTATTGACAAATTTGAGATAGCTCAAAATTGAGAAATTTCGACAGGCGGCCGATCATGGATTTGTAACAAAATATAAAAGTTTCTGAATCACTAGGAAATTAGTCTAAAACATTGTGCTGACAATAGACATGACCATAAAAGTAATAATTTGCACTCGTGGGGCTATTTTATTGACAAATTTGAGATAGCTCAAAATTGAGAAATTTCGACAGGCGGCCGGTCATGGGTATTTCCCAAAATATAAAAGTTTCTGGATCACTAGGAAATTAGTCTAAAACAATGTGCTGACACTAGACATGACCATACAAGTAATAATTTGCACTCGTGGGGCAATTTTATTGACAAATTTGAGATAGCTCAAAATTGAGAAATTTCGACAGGCGGCCGATCATGGATTTTTCCCAAAATATAAAAGTTTCTGAATCACTAGGAAATTAGTCTAAAACAATGTGCTGACAATAGACATGACCATAAAAGTAATAATTTGCACTCGTGGGGCAATTTTATTGACAAATTTGAGATAGCTCAAAATTGAGAAATTTCGACAGGCGGCCGATCATGGATTTTTCCCAAAATATAAAAGTTTCTGAATCACTAGGAAATTAGTCTAAAACAATGTGCTGACACTAGACATGACCATACAAGTAATAATTTGCACTCGTGGGGCAATTTTATTGACAAATTTGAGATAGCTCAAAATTGAGAAATTTCGACAGGCGGCCGATCATGGATTTTTCCCAAAATATAAAAGTTTCTGAATCACTAGGAAATTAGTCTAAAACAATGTGCTGACACTAGACATGACCATACAAGTAATAATTTGCACTCGTGGGGCAATTTTATTGACAAATTTGAGATAGCTCAAAATTGAGAAATTTCGACAGGCGGCCGATCATGGATTTTTCCCAAAATATAAAAGTTTCTGAATCACTAGGAAATTAGTCTAAAACAATGTGCTGACAATAGACATGACCATAAAAGTAATAATTTGCACTCGTGGGGCAATTTTATTGACAAATTTGAGATAGCTCAAAATTGAGAAATTTCGACAGGCGGCCGGTCATGGATTTTTCCCAAAATATAAAAGTTTCTGAATCACTAGGAAATTAGTCTAAAACAATGTGCTGACACTAGACATGACCATAAAAGTAATAATTTGCACTCGTGGGGCTATTTTATTGACAAATTTGAGATAGCTCAAAATTGAGAAATTTCCACAGGCGGCCGATCATGGATTTTTCCCAAAATATAAAAGTTTCTGAATCACTAGGACATTAGTCTAAAACAATGTGCTGACACTAGACATGACCATACAAGTAATAATTTGCACTCGTGGGGCTATTTTATTGACAAATTTGAGATAGCTCAAAATTGAGAAATTTCGACAAGCGGACGATCATGGATTTTTCCCAAAATATACAATGTGCTGACACTAGACTTGACCATAAAAGTAATAATTTGCACTCGTGGGGCTATTTTATTGACAAATTTGAGATAGCTCAAAATTGAGAAATTTCGACAGGCGGCCGGTCATGGGTATTTCCCAAAATATAAAAGTTTCTGGATCACTAGGAAATTAGTCTAAAACAATGTGCTGACACTAGACATGACCATAAAAGTAATAATTTGCACTCGTGGGGCAATTTTATTAGACATATTTGAGATAGCTCAAAATTGAGAAATTTCCACAGGCGGCCGATCATGGATTTTTCCCAAAATATAAAAGTTTCTGAATCACTAGGACATTAGTCTAAAACAATGTGCTGACACTAGACATGACCATACAAGTAATAATTTGCACTCGTGGGGCAATTTTATTGACAAATTTGAGATAGCTCAAAATTGAGAAATTTCGACAGGCGGCCGATCATGGATTTTTCCCAAAATATAAAAGTTTCTGAATCACTAGGACATTAGTCTAAAACAATGTGCTGACAATAGACATGACCATAAAAGTAATAATTTGCACTCGTGGGGCTATTTTATTGACAAATTTGAGATAGCTCAAAATTGAGAAATTTCGAAAGGCGGCCGGTCATGGGTATTTCCCAAAATATAAAAGTTTCTGGATCACTAGGAAATTAGTCTAAAACAATGTGCTGACAATAGACATGACCATAAAAGTAATAATTTGCACTCGTGGGGCAATTTTATTGACAAATTTGAGATAGCTCAAAATTGAGAAATTTCGACAGGCGGCCGATCATGGATTTTTCCCAAAATATAAAAGTTTCTGAATCACTAGGAAATTAGTCTAAAACAATGTGCTGACAATAGACATGACCATAAAAGTAATAATTTGCACTCGTGGGGCAATTTTATTGACAAATTTGAGATAGCTCAAAATTGAGAAATTTCGACAGGCGGCCGATCATGGATTTTTCCCAAAATATAAAAGTTTCTGAATCACTAGGAAATTAGTCTAAAACAATGTGCTGACACTAGACATGACCATAAAAGTAATAATTTGCACTCGTGGGGCAATTTTATTGACAAATTTGAGATAGCTCAAAATTGAGAAATTTCGACAGGCGGCCGATCATGGATTTTTCCCAAAATATAAAAGTTTCTGAATCACTAGGACATTAGTCTAAAACAATGTGCTGACAATAGACATGACCATAAAAGTAATAATTTGCACTCGTGGGGCTATTTTATTGACAAATTTGAGATAGCTCAAAATTGAGAAATTTCGACAGGCGGCCGGTCATGGGTATTTCCCAAAATATAAAAGTTTCTGGATCACTAGGAAATTAGTCTAAAACAATGTGCTGACACTAGACATGACCATACAAGTAATAATTTGCACTCGTGGTGCAATTTTATTGACAAATTTGAGATAGCTCAAAATTGAGAAATTTCGACAGGCGGCCGATCATGGATTTTTCCCAAAATATAAAAGTTTCTGAATCACTAGGAAATTAGTCTAAAACAATGTGCTGACACTAGACATGACCATAAAAGTAATAATTTGCACTCGTGGGGCAATTTTATTGACAAATTTGAGATAGCTCAAAATTGAGAAATTTCCACAGGCGGCCGATCATGGATTTTTCCCAAAATATAAAAGTTTCTGAATCACTAGGACATTAGTCTAAAACAATGTGCTGACACTAGACATGACCATACAAGTAATAATTTGCACTCGTGGGGCTATTTTATTGACAAATTTGAGATAGCTCAAAATTGAGAAATTTCGACAGGCGGCCGATCATGTATTTTTCCCAAAATATAAAAGTTTCTGAATCACTAGGAAATTAGTCCAAAACAATGTGCTGACACTAGACTTGACCATAAAAGTAATAATTTGCACTCGTGGGGCTATTTTATTGACAAATTTGAGATAGCTCAAAATTGAGAAATTTCGACAGGCGGCCGGTCATGGGTATTTCCCAAAATATAAAAGTTTCTGGATCACTAGGAAATTAGTCTAAAACAATGTGCTGACACTAGACATGACCATAAAAGTAATAATTTGCTCTCATGGGGCAATTTTATTGACAAATTTGAGATAGCTCAAAATTGAGAAATTTCGACAGGCGGCCGATCATGGATTTGTAACAAAATATAAAAGTTTCTGAATCACTAGGAAATTAGTCTAAAACATTGTGCTGACAATAGACATGACCATAAAAGTAATAATTTGCACTCGTGGGGCTATTTTATTGACAAATTTGAGATAGCTCAAAATTGAGAAATTTCGACAGGCGGCCGGTCATGGGTATTTCCCAAAATATAAAAGTTTCTGGATCACTAGGAAATTAGTCTAAAACAATGTGCTGACACTAGACATGACCATACAAGTAATAATTTGCACTCGTGGGGCAATTTTATTGACAAATTTGAGATAGCTCAAAATTGAGAAATTTCGACAGGCGGCCGATCATGGATTTTTCCCAAAATATAAAAGTTTCTGAATCACTAGGAAATTAGTCTAAAACAATGTGCTGACAATAGACATGACCATAAAAGTAATAATTTGCACTCGTGGGGCAATTTTATTGACAAATTTGAGATAGCTCAAAATTGAGAAATTTCGACAGGCGGCCGATCATGGATTTTTCCCAAAATATAAAAGTTTCTGAATCACTAGGAAATTAGTCTAAAACAATGTGCTGACACTAGACATGACCATACAAGTAATAATTTGCACTCGTGGGGCAATTTTATTGACAAATTTGAGATAGCTCAAAATTGAGAAATTTCGACAGGCGGCCGATCATGGATTTTTCCCAAAATATAAAAGTTTCTGAATCACTAGGAAATTAGTCTAAAACAATGTGCTGACACTAGACATGACCATACAAGTAATAATTTGCACTCGTGGGGCAATTTTATTGACAAATTTGAGATAGCTCAAAATTGAGAAATTTCGACAGGCGGCCGATCATGGATTTTTCCCAAAATATAAAAGTTTCTGAATCACTAGGAAATTAGTCTAAAACAATGTGCTGACACTAGACATGACCATACAAGTAATAATTTGCACTCGTGGGGCAATTTTATTGACAAATTTGAGATAGCTCAAAATTGAGAAATTTCGACAGGCGGCCGATCATGGATTTTTCCCAAAATATAAAATTTTCTGAATCACTAGGAAATTAGTCTAAAACAATGTGCTGACACTAGACATGACCATACAAGTAATAATTTGCACTCGTGGGGCTATTTTATTGACAAATTTGAGATAGCTCAAAATTGAGAAATTTCCACAGGCGGCCGATCATGGATTTTTCCCAAAATATAAAAGTTTCTGAATCACTAGGACATTAGTCTAAAACAATGTGCTGACACTAGACATGACCATACAAGTAATAATTTGCACTCGTGGGGCTATTTTATTGACAAATTTGAGATAGCTCAAAATTGAGAAATTTCGACAGGCGGCCGATCATGGATTTTTCCCAAAATATACAATGTGCTGACACTAGACTTGACCATAAAAGTAATAATTTGCACTCGTGGGGCTATTTTATTGACAAATTTGAGATAGCTCAAAATTGAGAAATTTCGACAGGCGGCCGATCATGGATTTTTCCCAAAATATAAAAGTTTCTGAATCACTAGGAAATTAGTCTAAAACAATGTGCTGACACTAGACATGACCATACAAGTAATAATTTGCACTCGTGGGGCAATTTTATTGACAAATTTGAGATAGCTCAAAATTGAGAAATTTCGACAGGCGGCCGATCATGGATTTTTCCCAAAATATAAAATTTTCTGAATCACTAGGAAATTAGTCTAAAACAATGTGCTGACACTAGACATGACCATACAAGTAATAATTTGCACTCGTGGGGCTATTTTATTGACAAATTTGAGATAGCTCAAAATTGAGAAATTTCCACAGGCGGCCGATCATGGATTTTTCCCAAAATATAAAAGTTTCTGAATCACTAGGACATTAGTCTAAAACAATGTGCTGACACTAGACATGACCATACAAGTAATAATTTGCACTCGTGGGGCAATTTTATTGACAAATTTGAGATAGCTCAAAATTGAGAAATTTCGACAGGCGGCCGATCATGGATTTTTCCCAAAATATACAATGTGCTGACACTAGACTTGACCATAAAAGTAATAATTTGCACTCGTGGGGCTATTTTATTGACAAATTTGAGATAGCTCAAAATTGAGAAATTTCGACAGGCGGCCGGTCATGGGTATTTCCCAAAATATAAAAGTTTCTGGATCACTAGGAAATTAGTCTAAAACAATGTGCTGACACTAGACATGACCATAAAAGTAATAATTTGCACTCGTGGGGCAATTTTATTGACAAATTTGAGATAGCTCAAAATTGAGAAATTTCGACAGGCGGCCGGTCATGGGTATTTCCCAAAATATAAAAGTTTCTGGATCACTAGGAAATTAGTCTAAAACAATGTGCTGACACTAGACATGACCATAAAAGTAATAATTTGCACTCGTGGGGCAATTTTATTGACAAATTTGAGATAGCTCAAAATTGAGAAATTTCGACAGGCGGCCGATCATGGATTTTTCCCAAAATATAAAAGTTTCTGAATCACTAGGAAATTAGTCTAAAACAATGTGCTGACAATAGACATGACCATAAAAGTAAAAATTTGCACTCGTGGGGCTATTTTATTGACAAATTTGAGATAGCTCAAAATTGAGAAATTTCGACAGGCGGCCGGTCATGGGTATTTCCCAAAATATAAAAGTTTCTGGATCACTAGGAAATTAGTCTAAAACAATGTGCTGACACTAGACATGACCATACAAGTAATAATTTGCACTCGTGGTGCAATTTTATTGACAAATTTGAGATAGCTCAAAATTGAGAAATTTCGACAGGCGGCCGATCATGGATTTTTCCCAAAATATAAAAGTTTCTGAATCACTAGGAAATTAGTCTAAAACAATGTGCTGACACTAGACATGACCATAAAAGTAATAATTTGCACTCGTGGGGCAATTTTATTGACAAATTTGAGATAGCTCAAAATTGAGAAATTTCCACAGGCGGCCGATCATGGATTTTTCCCAAAATATAAAAGTTTCTGAATCACTAGGACATTAGTCTAAAACAATGTGCTGACACTAGACATGACCATACAAGTAATAATTTGCACTCGTGGGGCTATTTTATTGACAAATTTGAGATAGCTCAAAATTGAGAAATTTCGACAGGCGGCCGATCATGTATTTTTCCCAAAATATAAAAGTTTCTGAATCACTAGGAAATTAGTCCAAAACAATGTGCTGACACTAGACTTGACCATAAAAGTAATAATTTGCACTCGTGGGGCTATTTTATTGACAAATTTGAGATAGCTCAAAATTGAGAAATTTCGACAGGCGGCCGGTCATGGGTATTTCCCAAAATATAAAAGTTTCTGGATCACTAGGAAATTAGTCTAAAACAATGTGCTGACACTAGACATGACCATAAAAGTAATAATTTGCTCTCATGGGGCAATTTTATTGACAAATTTGAGATAGCTCAAAATTGAGAAATTTCGACAGGCGGCCGATCATGGATTTGTAACAAAATATAAAAGTTTCTGAATCACTAGGAAATTAGTCTAAAACATTGTGCTGACAATAGACATGACCATAAAAGTAATAATTTGCACTCGTGGGGCTATTTTATTGACAAATTTGAGATAGCTCAAAATTGAGAAATTTCGACAGGCGGCCGGTCATGGGTATTTCCCAAAATATAAAAGTTTCTGGATCACTAGGAAATTAGTCTAAAACAATGTGCTGACACTAGACATGACCATACAAGTAATAATTTGCACTCGTGGGGCAATTTTATTGACAAATTTGAGATAGCTCAAAATTGAGAAATTTCGACAGGCGGCCGATCATGGATTTTTCCCAAAATATAAAAGTTTCTGAATCACTAGGAAATTAGTCTAAAACAATGTGCTGACAATAGACATGACCATAAAAGTAATAATTTGCACTCGTGGGGCAATTTTATTGACAAATTTGAGATAGCTCAAAATTGAGAAATTTCGACAGGCGGCCGATCATGGATTTTTCCCAAAATATAAAAGTTTCTGAATCACTAGGAAATTAGTCTAAAACAATGTGCTGACACTAGACATGACCATACAAGTAATAATTTGCACTCGTGGGGCAATTTTATTGACAAATTTGAGATAGCTCAAAATTGAGAAATTTCGACAGGCGGCCGATCATGGATTTTTCCCAAAATATAAAAGTTTCTGAATCACTAGGAAATTAGTCTAAAACAATGTGCTGACACTAGACATGACCATACAAGTAATAATTTGCACTCGTGGGGCAATTTTATTGACAAATTTGAGATAGCTCAAAATTGAGAAATTTCGACAGGCGGCCGATCATGGATTTTTCCCAAAATATAAAAGTTTCTGAATCACTAGGAAATTAGTCTAAAACAATGTGCTGACACTAGACATGACCATACAAGTAATAATTTGCACTCGTGGGGCAATTTTATTGACAAATTTGAGATAGCTCAAAATTGAGAAATTTCGACAGGCGGCCGATCATGGATTTTTCCCAAAATATAAAATTTTCTGAATCACTAGGAAATTAGTCTAAAACAATGTGCTGACACTAGACATGACCATACAAGTAATAATTTGCACTCGTGGGGCTATTTTATTGACAAATTTGAGATAGCTCAAAATTGAGAAATTTCCACAGGCGGCCGATCATGGATTTTTCCCAAAATATAAAAGTTTCTGAATCACTAGGACATTAGTCTAAAACAATGTGCTGACACTAGACATGACCATACAAGTAATAATTTGCACTCGTGGGGCTATTTTATTGACAAATTTGAGATAGCTCAAAATTGAGAAATTTCGACAGGCGGCCGATCATGGATTTTTCCCAAAATATACAATGTGCTGACACTAGACTTGACCATAAAAGTAATAATTTGCACTCGTGGGGCTATTTTATTGACAAATTTGAGATAGCTCAAAATTGAGAAATTTCGACAGGCGGCCGATCATGGATTTTTCCCAAAATATAAAAGTTTCTGAATCACTAGGAAATTAGTCTAAAACAATGTGCTGACACTAGACATGACCATACAAGTAATAATTTGCACTCGTGGGGCAATTTTATTGACAAATTTGAGATAGCTCAAAATTGAGAAATTTCGACAGGCGGCCGATCATGGATTTTTCCCAAAATATAAAATTTTCTGAATCACTAGGAAATTAGTCTAAAACAATGTGCTGACACTAGACATGACCATACAAGTAATAATTTGCACTCGTGGGGCTATTTTATTGACAAATTTGAGATAGCTCAAAATTGAGAAATTTCCACAGGCGGCCGATCATGGATTTTTCCCAAAATATAAAAGTTTCTGAATCACTAGGACATTAGTCTAAAACAATGTGCTGACACTAGACATGACCATACAAGTAATAATTTGCACTCGTGGGGCAATTTTATTGACAAATTTGAGATAGCTCAAAATTGAGAAATTTCGACAGGCGGCCGATCATGGATTTTTCCCAAAATATACAATGTGCTGACACTAGACTTGACCATAAAAGTAATAATTTGCACTCGTGGGGCTATTTTATTGACAAATTTGAGATAGCTCAAAATTGAGAAATTTCGACAGGCGGCCGGTCATGGGTATTTCCCAAAATATAAAAGTTTCTGGATCACTAGGAAATTAGTCTAAAACAATGTGCTGACACTAGACATGACCATAAAAGTAATAATTTGCACTCGTGGGGCAATTTTATTGACAAATTTGAGATAGCTCAAAATTGAGAAATTTCGACAGGCGGCCGGTCATGGGTATTTCCCAAAATATAAAAGTTTCTGGATCACTAGGAAATTAGTCTAAAACAATGTGCTGACACTAGACATGACCATAAAAGTAATAATTTGCACTCGTGGGGCAATTTTATTGACAAATTTGAGATAGCTCAAAATTGAGAAATTTCGACAGGCGGCCGATCATGGATTTTTCCCAAAATATAAAAGTTTCTGAATCACTAGGAAATTAGTCTAAAACAATGTGCTGACAATAGACATGACCATAAAAGTAAAAATTTGCACTCGTGGGGCTATTTTATTGACAAATTTGAGATAGCTCAAAATTGAGAAATTTCGACAGGCGGCCGGTCATGGGTATTTCCCAAAATATAAAAGTTTCTGGATCACTAGGAAATTAGTCTAAAACAATGTGCTGACACTAGACATGACCATACAAGTAATAATTTGCACTCGTGGGGCAATTTTATTGACAAATTTGAGATAGCTCAAAATTGAGAAATTTCGACAGGCGGCCGATCATGGATTTTTCCCAAAATATAAAAGTTTCTGAATCACTAGGAAATTAGTCTAAAACAATGTGCTGACACTAGACATAACCATAAAAGTAATAATTTGCACTCGTGGGGCAATTTTATTGACAAATTTGAGATAGCTCAAAATTGAGAAATTTCCACAGGCGGCCGATCATGGATTTTTCCCAAAATATAAAAGTTTCTGAATCACTAGGAAATTAGTCTAAAACAATGTGCTGACACTAGACATGACCATACAAGTAATAATTTGCACTCGTGGGGCTATTTTATTGACAAATTTGAGATAGCTCAAAATTGAGAAATTTCGACAGGCGGCCGGCCAAAATATAAAAGTTTCTGGATCACTAGGAAATTAGTCTAAAACAATGTGCTGACACTAGACTTGACCATAAAAGTAATAATTTGCACTCGTGGGGCAATTTTATTGACAAATTTGAGATAGCTCAAAATTGAGAAATTTCGACAGGCGGCCGATCATTGATTTTTAACAAAATATAAAAGTTTCTGAATCACTAGGAAATTAGTCTAAAACAATGTGCTGACAATAGACATGACCATAAAAGTAATAATTTGCACTCGTGGGGCTATTTTATTGACAAATTTGAGATAGCTCAAAATTGAGAAATTTCGACAGGCGGCCGGTCATGGGTATTTCCCAAAATATAAAAGTTTCTGGATCACTAGGAAATTAGTCTAAAACAATGTGCTGACACTAGACATGACCATACAAGTAATAATTTGCAATCGTGGGGCAATTTTATTGACAAATTTGAGATAGCTCAAAATTGATAAATTTCGACAGCCGGCCGATCATGGATTTTTCCCAAAATATAAAAGTTTCTGAATAACTAGGAAATTAGTCTAAAACATGTGCTGACAATAGACATGACCATAAAAGTAATAATTTGCACTCGTGGGGCTATTTTATTGACAAATTTGAGATAGCTCAACATTGAGAAATTTCGACAGGCGGCCGGTCATGGGTATTTCCCAAAATATAAAAGTTTCTGGATCACTAGGAAATTAGTCTAAAACAATGTGCTGACACTAGACATGACCATACAAGTAATAATTTGCACTCGTGGGGCAATTTTATTGACAAATTTGAGATAGCTCAAAATTGAGAAATTTCGACAGGCGGCCGATCATGGATTTTTCCCAAAATATAAAAGTTTCTGAATCACTAGGAAATTAGTCTTAAACAATGTGCTGACAATAGACATGACCATAAAAGTAATAATTTGCACTCGTGGGGCTATTTTATTGACAAATTTGAGATAGCTCAAAATTGAGAAATTTCGACAGGCGGCCGGTCATGGGTATTTTCCAAAATATAAAAGTTTCTGGATCACTAGGAAATTAGTCTAAAACAATGTGCTGACACTAGACATGACCATACAAGTAATAATTTGCACTCGTGGGGCAATTTTATTGACAAATTTGAGATAGCTCAAAATTGAGAAATTTCGACAGGCGGCCGATCATGGATTTTTTCCAAAACATAAAAGTTTCTGAATCACTAGGAAATTAGTCTAAAACAATGTGCTGACAATAGACATGACCATAAAAGTAATAATTTGCACTCGTGGGGCAATTTTATTGACAAATTTGAGATAGCTTAAAATTGAGAAATTTCGACAGGCGGCCGATCATGGATTTTTCCCAAAATATAAAAGTTTCTGGATCACTAGGAAATTAGTCTAAAACAATGTGCTGACACTAGACATGACCATACAAGTAATAATTTGCACTCGTGGGGCAATTTTATTGACAAATTTGAGATAGCTCAAAATTGAGAAATTTCGACAGGCGGCCGATCATGGATTTTTCCCAAAATATAAAAGTTTCTGAATCACTAGGAAATTAGTCTAAAACAATGTGCTGACACTAGACATGACCATATAAGTAATAATTTGCACTCGTGGGGCAATTTTATTGACAAATTTGAGATAGCTCAAAATTGATAAATTTCGACAGGCGGCCGATCATGGGTATTTCCCAAAATATAAAAGTTTCTGAATCACTAGGAAATTAGTCTAAAACAATGTGCTGACAATAGACATGACCATAAAAGTAATAATTTGCACTCGTGGGGCAATTTTATTGACAAATTTGAGATAGCTCAAAATTGAGAAATTTCGACAGGCGGCCGATCATGGATTTTTCCCAAAATATAAAAGTTTCTGAATCACTAGGAAATTAGTCTAAAACAATGTGCTGACACTAGACATGACCATACAAGTAATAATTTGCACTCGTGGGGCAATTTTATTGACAAATTTGAGATAGCTCAAAATTGAGAAATTTCGACAGGCGGCCGATCATGGATTTTTCCCAAAATATAAAAGTTTCTGAATCACTAGGAAATTAGTCTAAAACAATGTGCTGACACTAGACATGACCATACAAGTAATAATTTGCACTCGTGGGGCAATTTTATTGACAAATTTGAGATAGCTCAAAATTGAGAAATTTCGACAGGCGGCCGATCATGGATTTTTCCCAAAATATAAAAGTTTCTGAATCACTAGGAAATTAGTCTAAAACAATGTGCTGACACTAGACATGACCATACAAGTAATAATTTGCACTCGTGGGGCTATTTTATTGACAAATTTGAGATAGCTCAAAATTGAGAAATTTCGACAGGCGGCCGATCATGTATTTTTCCCAAAATATAAAAGTTTCTGAATCACTAGGAAATTAGTCCAAAACAATGTGCTGACACTAGACTTGACCATAAAAGTAATAATTTCCACTCGTGGGGCTATTTTATTGACAAATTTGAGATAGCTCAAAATTGAGAAATTTCGACAGGCGGCCGATCATGTATTTTTCCCAAAATATAAAAGTTTCTGAATCACTAGGAAATTAGTCCAAAACAATGTGCTGACACTAGACTTGACCATAAAAGTAATAATTTGCACTCGTGGGGCTATTTTATTGACAAATTTGAGATAGCTCAAAATTGAGAAATTTCGACAGGCGGCCGGTCATGGGTATTTCCCAAAATATAAAAGTTTCTGGATCACTAGGAAATTAGTCTAAAACAATGTGCTGACACTAGACATGACCATAAAAGTAATAATTTGCTCTCATGGGGCAATTTTATTGACAAATTTGAGATAGCTCAAAATTGAGAAATTTCGACAGGCAGCCGATCATGGATTTGTAACAAAATATAAAAGTTTCTGAATCACTAGGAAATTAGTCTAAAACATTGTGCTGACAATAGACATGACCATAAAAGTAATAATTTGCACTCGTGGGGCTATTTTATTGACAAATTTGAGATAGCTCAAAATTGAGAAATTTCGACAGGCGGCCGGTCATGGGTATTTCCCAAAATATAAAAGTTTCTGGATCACTAGGAAATTAGTCTAAAACAATGTGCTGACACTAGACATGACCATACAAGTAATAATTTGCACTCGTGGGGCAATTTTATTGACAAATTTGAGATAGCTCAAAATTGAGAAATTTCGACAGGCGGCCGATCATGGATTTTTCCCAAAATATAAAAGTTTCTGAATCACTAGGAAATTAGTCTAAAACAATGTGCTGACAATAGACATGACCATAAAAGTAATAATTTGCACTCGTGGGGCAATTTTATTGACAAATTTGAGATAGCTCAAAATTGAGAAATTTTGACAGGCGGCCGATCATGGATTTTTCCCAAAATATAAAAGTTTCTGAATCACTAGGAAATTAGTCTAAAACAATGTGCTGACAATAGACATGACCATAAAAGTAATAATTTGCACTCGTGGGGCTATTTTATTGACAAATTTGAGATAGCTCAAAATTGAGAAATTTCGACATCGGCCGGTCATTGATGTGTTGAGGTGCTACATAGAACCTATGCTTTTGTATGGATGTGAGTTGTGGACAATGAGCAGACAAGCTGAAAATCGTTTCATGGCTATGGTATGGTAATGTGGTTTCTGAGGAAACTGCAAAGAATACCATGGACAGACAGAAAAACCAATGACCAAGTCCTACAAGAAACAAATGAAAACCGTAAACTGATTAGAGAATGAATGATCAGACTTTATTTTCAAAGAGTAACAAATTGAGCATGCAGGCCTGTCTTACTTCAGCCCTTCCAATCACACATCTTTCGTTCATCAATAGTGCATGATACATTCACATAGGAAAAAAACATTGTCAAATGAATGTTGTAAACATAAACAATGCATGTTACCATGTTATGAGACACATCCAACCGATTCCCCCATCCATCCACACATTTCCCACACACATCCCCCACCCAACCACACACACAAACCCAGGCACACGTACATCCCCCACCCATCCCCCACCCACACATCTCACACACACCTCCACCTACACACACCTCCACCTACAATCTCCCCATCCATCACACATCTCCCACGTGCCACACACCCCCCCACCCACCCACACATACCCAAGCGCACACACATGCACCCACCCACTCATCATCCACCTATACATCCCCCCACCTACACACATCTCCCCACCCACACACTCACATCCTCCACCCATCCCATAACCCACCAACACTCACCCACCCACATATCCTCCACAACCCACACAATCTCTCCCCACTCACCCGCACATCCACACATCCTGCACCCACACACACACATCCCCTACCTATCCCCAACCTACACACACTCACCCACACAGACATCCTCCACCCACCCATCCCCCAATCACACATCCCTTAACGACACATCCCTTAACCACACATCCCCCACCCAAACACTCACATACACATCTCCCCACCCATACACACATCCCCCCACCCATACACACATCCCCCCACACAGAAATTAGATGTAGACAGTCAGAATGTTTTGGTCACGTTATGAGAAGAAATAAATTGGAGAACTTGGTGACAACTGGCAAGATCGAGGTGAAGAGAGCAAGGAGAGGACAGAGAAGTAAATACCTGGATGGCTGGCCACTTTTTATGGTCAAGACAAGAACACTGAGCTGATTCACGACTGGTGATCACGTGAGATGGCAAAACATTACCGCCCATGCTTACCGGCATGGCACATCATGATGATGAATAATTTTGTTTGGAAAATTGAGATAGTTCAATTGTCAGCATTTACACCCATGCAGAAGTGATTGTCCAACCTTTTACACCTATACACAAGTGATTGTCCAACAGTAATATCCATTCAGGAGTAATTCCGGAGGAGCAAATGGATCACAATAGTCTGGTAAGAATGAGGCAGCGAGGAGTGACGAGGGGATCTGGCCAACGCTCAACGCTCAGAGGAAAGGCGAGACGGACATATAATCAGATTGCTACTGGAACTATTAGTGTTGGAACTCTTCGCTGGCTGCTGAGGATGGGGACGGAGCACTTATGGGAATGTCCCGAATGCTGTGATGTCGGTTCCTAAATCAATCAATCAATCAATCTCAGCATTTGCACCCATACAGAAATCATTGTCCAACATTTACATCCATGCAGAAGTCATTGTCCAACATTTACATCCATATAGACGTCATTGTCCAGCATATACACCCATACAGAAGTCATTGTCCAGCATATACACCCATACAGAAGTCATTGTTCAGCATATACACCCATACAGAAGTCATTGTCCAGCATATACACCCATACAGAAGTCATTGTCCAGCATATACACCCATACAGAAGTCATTGTCCAGCATATACACCCATACAGAAGTCATTGTCCAGCATATACACCCATACAGAAGTCATTGTCCAGCATATACACCCGTACAGAAGTCATTGTCCAGCATTTACATCCATACAGTGGTCATTGTCCGCAATAACATGTAGAGATTGTCATTGGGTGACTTGAACATGTTAGTATTTTATTGTACAGGATTCAAAACCATTCTTTCTCCAGGCTGTTAAAGAAGCAGAAGCCACAAGAGTAGAAGTTGTGGAACAGAACATACAGACAGTCTCCTTGTACACTCATACACCAGTGACACCTGCTTCACCTAGTACTCAAGGGGAGGTAATATTATAATCATCTGAAGTAGGTGGTACTGTTATCTATTTTTCATGAACAAGAAGATTCTGTTATCTGTTTTTCATGAAGAAGAAAAGTACGGACATTCTACCAGATCTGGATAACATAGACAACTGACTCATAAATAGCATCATGTATCAGAAAATGAAAATACTTTGACCATTTAAGCATCACATTGTTTTAAAAGAATAATGATGGAAGACATGGCTTCTGGAAGGAGAGGGAGCTGTCAGCAAGCACGAAGATGGACACAAGACATTTTAGACTTGAGCATGAAAAGGCATGAGGCGTTACATCATTGGAAAGATCTAGTCTTTCTGGCAGGCCTTGATAAGAGCAGCGTTTAAGAAACAACCTGCTACATGGTGATGTTTGCAAGATGGGTATGTAATCTTCTCATTTTAAACCTATTGTGAAAAAAATCGTCTCTCGCAAACAAAACGTGATGTGTGATTTGCTCTACCCTGTGAATCCTAGCCATATTGTAATGTGTTCTCTTGCTGTTTACTTTTGATCAGAGCTTTCCCATTGGTCCCTACTACTGTGTACTTAATTCTCTAGGAAAGTAATATACTCATAAATTTTCATATGTTAAAAACCTAATCGTGTTGAAAGGATTAAACTCACATTGCTGTCAGCACAAGCATTTTACTGCTGTTGTGATCTATTGGCAAGTTTACGTTCAGTAGTTTGCCATTGCTTTCTCAATGACCGGGTCCCATACCAGTTCATTAAAACCCAGAGCAACACGGTCTGCTGCCAAATCATGCACAGCTGTGTTTCAAACACAGGTAAGCGGAATTACGAACTGCATCCGTAATACCTTTTCCATGGAGACTGGCAAACTCTAGATTAGAAGGACAAAGAGGAGGTATAGTACCTTCTGCCCATACATTACCAGGGCCATAAGGCAAGCAAAGAATAGTAACACTGTAACCTACCAGGCATGCTGCAGGAGGTGACTAAGGAGGAGTAGCATGGAAATGGCCACGTCATCCCATAGAGAGCTTTAGCTGCAGAATCTAATCAGTCATTAACTCAAGCTTGGCGTGAATTTGTTGAGAGCTTATTCTCTATTACAAGATGAAAGGTACAGGGTGTATTTTTAATGACTATGCAGTGTTTGAAAATATTGCTGGTCTAAGTTTTGTATTCACCCCCTGTAAAGTTCATGCAACATAATAGGTAAATACAAAACTTGGACCGGCAATATTTTCAAATACTGCAGTCATTAAAATTACACCCTGTAGAACAGCGGTTCTCAGCCTTTTTTGGCCCATGCCCCCCTTTACTGTATGTTCAGAACGTCATTCCTCCCCTTTTGAATTTCCTCCCTATAAATTTCCCCCCCCCCCCCTTACATAGTATACATAAAAATGGAAGCTAAATTTAATAACACATACTAGAACAAGTCTGGACATCTACATAAAATGTGATTTGCAGGTCTACTTATGTTATAAAATGAATTTCATTAGGGCGAGAAGTACAGAACCGTAAAATTTAGAGAGAAAAACAATATCAAGTAACTGGTTCTTGTATTAATGCGATCTTGAAATAATCTTAACCCCCCCCCCCCCCCCCCCCCCCCCCCCCCGAAACCCTAAAATTTCCTGGGGGGGGGGAGATTCCCCACCGGTTGAGAACCACTGCTGCAGAAGAAGAAAGGACACTTGTGCATACCTTAAGACATACTGGATATATGGTGCCAAGCCCATATTTATAGAGACCAATCAGCACGTGATGGGTGATATCATCAACATTACACCAGCCATCTTCACTTACCAGGACATTTCTTTGGTCAACCAAGGCGCCCCGGTCAATTTTAAACATCCAGCTTGATGGGGATTTGAACACATGACCTCCAGGTCTGGGGGCAAGCATGCTTATCACTGGACCACTGTGGCTCCCATCATCATCATCATCAAGTGTCAACCCGACTGGCTTAGGCATTCATGACTCCCCACAGATCTCGGTCTTTGGTTTTCTGGATCAACTCTGCCGTTGATATTCCTCCATGCCACCATCGCAATTCATCCAGCCAATTTCCCTTGGTCTGCCTCTGCCTCTCTTCCCCTCGATCTTTCCAGTTGTCACGATATTCTCCAAAACCTCTCTTCGCATCACATGACCAAAAAAGTTGGCTCCCATACATGTAACATACATGATTTTATTCAGACAACTGCTTAGAATAGAATATACATGGCATGTCTGAAACCACACCTGCAGAATATCACCAGACAGTATGTTGAACCATTCAACGGCTTGTCAGCAGCTAAAAAAATGCAAGCTCCAGTGATGTGGTCGGCTGTAAATATAAATTGGATTCATTCATTCATTCATTCATTCATTCATTCATTCATTCATTCATTCATTCATTCATTCATTCATTCATTCATTCATTCATTCATTCATTCATTCATTCATTCATTCATTCATTCATTCATGCATTCATTCATTCATGCATATATGCATGCATGCAATCAGTCAGTCACTCAGTCACTCAGTCAGTCATTCATTCATTCATTCATTCATTCAGTGGCATGTCCTTTGCAGAACCTCGCTTCCATAACAACCTTCCGGAAAACTTCTTGGTCATAAGCAAGATGTCCCGCATCCGATACACCCATCTGGAGATCATCTGCCACATCTTGCACCCATCTTCTCTTTGGCCTTCCTCATCCTCTCTTCCCAGGCATATACCCGTCTATTATTGTTCTCTCCAAACTTTCATGACGTTTCAACTGACCAAAATATTTCAATCTTCTTTGTTTTATGGTTTTCAGTAGCCAAGCTCCCTCAGCATTCATATCTTGTCGTATGGATGCATTTGTTGTTTACTTTATCCAAGATATTCTTAGAACCCATCTATAACATTTATATTCAAAGGCATTTATGTGCTGTTCAGCTTGTTTAGTAGGTGTTCAGGTCTCACAGGCGTATGTTGCAATGGGAAAGATGCATGCTCTTAAAAATCTAATTTTTGTAGGTCTATCTGTCCTGGCTCCATGGCAAAGGCTACGGATGCAGTTTGTAATCTCTCATACCCACATTCTAAACACAGCTGCGGGCGATTTGGCAGCAGACCACCTTGCGTTAGTTTTTTTATGAAATTGTATGGGTGCCGGTCTTTAAGAAAGCAATGGCAAACTACTGAACGTAAACTTGCCAAGACATCACAACAGCAAAAAATGCGTGTATATTCTGCAACATCCTGTAAAAAATATTAAAACTAACATTTTTTAAAACTATCTGTCCCACGCCACAATTTATTCAGTTTTTGAAGAGCAATAGATATTTGTCTTTTAGTTTTTTTCATTGCGTCACCATTGTTGGTTTTTAATGACCCAAGATATTCAAAATTTTCCACCACCTCCAATCTTTCCTCATTAACATATATTTCTTTCTCCATATTAGTTTTATCTGTATGCATTATCTTTGTATTTTGCTATGTTAAGATATAAGTTTTGATTTTCACTATTCTTTTTGGTTGATGTTATTAGTTTTTCTATACCATTCTGTGATGTCGATAGTAATACTATATTATTAGCATATCAAATCTCTGGTAATTCATGACCACCGATATTTAGGGAATCATATTGCTCCTTGGTTATATCATCTCTGACAATTCTCGTTTAGCGTACAGGTTAAACTGTTTTCTTTCATAGTTTTTAGAGTTTCTTGGCAAGTTTTGCAGAAGGTAGTTTGCCGTAACTTTCCTTCTGGCAGTGACTGTACTAGTCGGTGGCCATAGCCATTGTCTCTACTGATGAGATCATCTGCCTATTGCCGCAGAGTGCAGACCATAACCAACAACAATCTGTTGGCTGCTCTCACACTCCATCCACCCCTGCTTCCATGAATACTGGTCACTCACAGCTGGTCAAGTTGACATGAGGCTATTTCAATCCCAGAGCTTCACTGGTCAGGACAATTCTGCTACTAGTAGAATTTTAACACAAGGTATTGTATTAAGTAAACAAATATAATAATAACAAAGAAACTACAACTCGGTGGATATATTATTAATATATTACAAACACATGAGAGGGAGAGAGAGAGAGAGAGATGAAAAGTATATATATTTTAAATATGCATTACTTACATTAACAATTTTGTTCTACCAGGATCAAGGTTCCTCACTTCATTCTGTGTCTGTGAAACTGCAAGATAAACTGAATGAATTGAACACACTCAAATCCAAGCTATATCAGTTACAAGAACAACTAGAGAGCAGCTGCACTGAAG
Source organism: Cepaea hortensis (assembly GCA_963921405.1). Lineage (NCBI taxonomy): Eukaryota > Metazoa > Mollusca > Gastropoda > Stylommatophora > Helicidae > Cepaea > Cepaea hortensis. The sequence goes on from OY992896.1 coordinate 60,611,752, forward strand.
CCAGCAGTTATAGGTATGGCGTATGTCTCTATGCACATTACATAAACAAATATACAACAAATCTCGTAGCAGGAACTTACTGGGGGTAAGTGAAGTATTAGAACCTTCACACATTTAGAACAAACATAAACTGCTGGGAGTATGTGAAGTATTAGAACCTTCATGCAATTAGAACAAACATAAACTTGTAGGCCTGAGTGCATGGAGGAAAAGGTGGCCAATCTTTCCTTCCCATAGTGAATGGCAAGTGCAAGCACCAAACTTTCATCCGATTATGCTCATGGCATTGTCAGCATATTGTCCTAGTCATTGCAACAATGTGCCCACTATAGATATTACAAATATTATTTATCATGTAGTGGATCCTTTGCAGAGTGTCGCTCATCACGACCCACCAAAAAAATCTAATGATCCTTCACCAGTTCGCTTGTCTCATGTATTTTCATGGTCAGGGTGCCTTTTATGTCCTGTGTTCACTGTTAATCTGGTCAGGCTCTGCCTCATCTACCAGCAACAATGCCTTTTATTGCTCCCTCTTTATCAATCATTGTCATATTCAATGTGGCCAAGGTAGTTTTGATTTTGAAATGCAATATTGTTTATGCACCAGTTTGCGTCAATGTGTGGAGTTTTTTTAATGGTGGTGTTTTTTTTCTCATGACTTGTAACATTCTATGAGTTCAAAACAATGTTCTCCCTTAGTGAAATTGAATAACGAAGACACAAACAATGGATTTGATGATATATTGCATGGCATATTTCGCTGCGTCACGTTCTAAGTGTTTATCTGTTCAAAGGCCTCCATTTTCTTCTTTTCTTCTTGTGCATTTGTGAAGTCATTCTTGATACACATCCATGTTGCCACAGTAAAAATGCATGTGTAGTATACAAATGCCGGCTTCCTGGCCTAGAGGTTAGCGACTTTTCTCCGTAATCTCGTATACTCTTGTAAGTAACGTGATGACAGTGAGAATCAGCAGTGGTTCGAATCGTGTCGGTAACTTATGGGGTATGTGAGCCGACCACTCAGAAAGCAATGGCAAACTACTGAGCATAATCTTGCCAAGAAATCAACAATCAGCTGAAAGATGCTGATGTTGACAGCAATGTCCTGTAAAGAATATGCAAACAATTTTTTAGTATACAAATATGTTTCTATGTGTTATTTGTGCACAGGATCTTAACATAGTTTTTGTTCCATTGTGCCAGGGCATGCAGGTGTACAAGGAAATGAGGAGGCTGACTGGCTTGCATGTTAGGCTACTTGGAGGGCGGACAAGCAATGGACCAGGCTGATATACTGAATGCTCTAAGAGATGTACAACATTTGTGAGAACCAAGAAATGACTGTGAATCTACAACCATGGTCAGACTGCGAGAACAGCAAGTTAAAAGAGGTGTGTCCAAACAAGAACACTATGCAGGAAGCCAAAGATTAATAAACCAACACAGAACTGGTGTCGTTAGCTGCTAAAAGCTGCTGGATTTACTGAAGATGGGATCCGAGCACTTATGAACTGAGTGGTTCTATGTGCAATGAGGTTGATCTGTTGACTAACTAAGTGTTCAGAGCAATGGCGATAGTTTGTGCTAAAAAAGAATACACTGATACTGCGTTGATGCTCTGGGTCGCATTCAAGGGTGTAATAGCAAAGCTTGTTTCAACAAAGAATCATCAGAACAAAATGCATATGTAACATGAGATGTCCTGCAGTTATATACCATTATTTTTGCAGAGATATGTGTGTAACATAAAATGGGATAAGACTGAATGTATTTTAAAAACAATTACAGGCAGGAAACTGTGTTGCTGAGGCAGTCACTTGATGCAACCACCAAACAGACAGAGCAATTAGAAGAAAGGATTAGGACAATGAGACATGAATTAGCTGAGGCACAAGGTAGGTCAAAGTCTATTATGTCAGTCGGCTTCAGCAGTGACTGATTGATTCAATCAATGAATCAATCAATTAGTGAGTTACTCCAATCAATAAATTAATCAAGCAGCCCACCAATCAAGCAATCAATACATTGGCATAGTGGTTATTGCAATAGCTTGCCACAACAGTGGTCGGCATTCAATTCATGGATTATGTTTTCTTAACACTGTGTCTCTGGGAGCGATGCAGCCTCAAAAACTGGGTAGTGGGTAATTTTTAGTGCAGTTGCCGCGAACTGTGCAGGTTAGTGTTTTATTTTTGCCCTCGACAGAAAATAAATCCACACCTTATCAGGGATTTAAACCCAGGTCTCCTGAAGGAGAATCCTGCATTCTAGCCACTCAGCCAGCTGCTCCTCTATAATACTTGTTGATGTAATTATTTACCATGTTTGATCCAACCCTACTTTTTGTTTGGGAATCAGCTACTGTGTGTAAAGGGTCTTTTACTTTTTAATGTTTTTATTTCAACTTACGCTGACTTTGCTCAGGTTGAATAGGGGGATGGTAGAGAGGAAAGGAGAGAGAGTTACAAAGACTCATATATCGATAGTTTAGTGGAAATATGTGTAGACTATGTTTTACCTGAATCTCATGTTTATTTTATTCTGCTGTTTCCACTGATGTTTTGTAAGTGTTTTATTTGTTTATGTTTAGTTCTTGCAAAAGATTAACTCTTTGTGTCCGCCGGAATGCCACATGTGATTGGCTTTTCACTATGTATATCAATAAAGTCGTATGTGATTTGCTGTTCCCCATGTATACCAATAAAGTCATATGTGATTGGCTGTTTTCCATATGTACCAGTCAACATGTCATGTGTGTGATTGCACTTTTTTTTTATTTAGTCAGAGAATCTAAAAATATCTGGTAATATATTTGTTTTAAAGTGTGTGTATACTTGGCCCTTGTTAAAGTAATATGCGTGTGATTTTGTTGTTACAGTTACCCCTCCTGCTCCCCCACCCATATTACAGCTGTTGTAACATTAAGTCTGAAAAACCAAATTGTCATGCTAATGAACCGAAGTAATTTCTTCTAGAGCAGTGGGTCTCAACCGGTGGGGAATTCCCCCCCAGGGGGGAATTTTAGGGTTTCCAGGGGGGGGGGGGGATGAAGACCATTTCAAGATCGTGTTAATACAAGAACAAATTACTTGATATTGTTTTTCCCTTCATACTTTACAGTTATGTACGTCTCATCCTTCTAAAATTCATTTTATAAAGTAAGTAGACCCACAAATCATGTTTTATGTGGATGCCTAGACTTGTTTTAGTATATGCTATTAAATTTACCCTCCATTTTTATGTATACTGTGTAGGGGTGGGGGGATTTTTAGATAGGAAATATGAAGGGGGGGAATGACATTCTGAAAATACGGTGAAGGGGGACACGGGCCAAAGTTTTGATAGGAAGGGGGGGGGGGGGGGGAGGGGGGGAGAATGACGTTCTGAAAATATTGTGAAGGGGGGCACAGGCCAAAAAAGGTTGAGAACCACTGTTCTAGAGCATGTCACATTTATACAGGCATGAAGCATTTGCAATTACACATTAACAATTTATGTATGTATTAACTCCTTAATATTCATTTTTTTTTTTCAATTCAAGGAACTCTTCAATTCACCCAGAACCAGCTGAAAGAGAAGCAGCTCAAACTAGATTCTGTCATTCAAGATAGGGATGCACTTCGAAGAGAACTGGACACGGTTCATGACAAACTTCTGAAGCTTGTCTCCCATAGATCCAGTGAGTCTGGGATTTATGGGGAGAAGGAGCGGCAAAAACATATTGACAAAGCCTCAATGCTAGAGAAATTATCTCAGCAGTTTGAATTGGACAACAGGGAGATGTCCAAAAGAGTAAGGTTCTGGCTGTTTATGTTTAAGAATGGACATATGACTGACATTTTTTTTTTGGCTCGCTTGCTTTGGACTCAAGCGTAGTCCATACATACTATTTTCGGTAGTGCTTGACTGAAGTTTGCTTGTGGATTAGCTTTCCCTATTAACAGTGTCCCTCGCCGTTAGGTGAACCCATTTCGACTTTAGAGGTACTTGTAATTTACACCCCCCAAGTCAACGACGACAGGTCAACATTTTAGAACTGTCCGGTGTAGAGGTTGAACCCCTTACCTCGGCATCAGCTCACCGGATGTTTAAGAACACGTGTTCTTATTAATTTGGCCATGCTGCCTTGCCTGACTGAATTTAAGAATCAACATCATTGTACTCGAGAGATTGCCAGCTCTCTGGCAAAGGGGTTACGAATGCAATTCATAATCCCGCATTCCGCATTCAAACCGCTGCTGCGGGTGATTTGGAGGCAGACTGTTGCGTTGGTTTCCCATACAAAGGGAAACTACTGAACGTAAACTTTCCAAAAAATCACAAACAGCCAAATAATGCTGGAGTTGACTGCAATATCCTGTAAAGGCCATGCAACTAACTTTTTAAACTCGAGAGATTCCCAGCAAGCTCTATTCCACCCTTTAAAAGCGACAAAAGATTTCCCATGCTAATTATTCTAGTATCAATTTGATTAAAAGACCACCTAGTTGTTTCCCCTATGCTTTGAGTATCATCCAGGCCCTTATTCTCTACTGAGCCAGTCTTTCCAAATATGGAAACTCCCATCTGTTCCGCTGCACTCTCCACCTGATTCTAGTAAGAGTGTAGCACCATATGCCCAATAAACGAACCCACTACCGTCAGAGCGAGAGGTAGATGGTTTAAGTTGAGGTTAATGGGGATTTATTATGTATGTGATAGTAAACTACTGAATGTAAACTTGCCAAGACATCAACAACAGCAGTAAAATGCTGGTGTTGACAGCGATCTCCTTTAAAAATAGGATATGCAAAAAAAAAAAAATGAATAGAGGTTGGTGACCTTGTTTACCAAGACAGTGGTTTGGGTGCAATTCCCAAAAGTGGCCAATTTTTTTTTTTCTTATTAGAAAGGCTCTGGGGTAGACCTAGTGCTGATTTATGAGCCACATCAAGCGGGACACAGCATACTCAGATCTAAGACCATATCCCCCAGTATGACAGTGGATTATGAGGGTTTTTATCTTTGCATGAGTGAATCTGATGGTTCAATGCACAAGTGAATCTGTGTTCGACTGATGCACAAGTGAATGTATGTTGGATCTATGCACGGGCGAAGCTTTGCTGGACCTATACATAAGTGAGTCTGTGTTGGGTCAATGTGCAAGTGAATCTGTGTAGGACATATGCGCAAGTGAATCTGTGTAGGACCTATGCACAAGTGAATCAATATACTTGGGTGAATTTTCAAAGTGAACATCTTGTATTCCTCAGCTTGCAGATGCCCTGAGAAAGTGTGAAGCCTTGGAGGATCAGCTGCAAAAGGAGAAGTTAAGGAATGCAGGTAGATATGAGTAACTCCTGTACACCTGGTTCATTATTTCTCTTCCAGGCAATTATTTTGTAGAAATGTCTGTCTAGATAAGAGTTTAAGTAATAACTGTTTGGATAAGAAGTAGATGGGGATTTAAACACATGCTCACTGAGCTGGCAGGCAAACTTGCTAGCCACTGCACAACTGTGACTATCCAAAACATACTGTGCTGCATATTAAAGTCCCTAGCCAAATTTCTTTAGTATGTTCAGGTCAAATGTAACAAATACAACAAAGCACCTTGTGTTGCTTGATATACATGGACAATAGTTGATCAAAGATGGTGCATTGCTTGGGACACAGAGAGAGATAGTGGTTCATGATTCTGAGCTGTTCAATGCTATCACTGTACACATGTACAAAGATGTCTTGTTTCCTAATACAATTTGTATGTACACTTGTTGATATCAGTATGTGCTGTTTCTCTCTAAAAGTCATGTTTGCAATTCTTCTTTTCTGCTGCCTTTTATCCCCCCATTGAAGCATAGGCTGTCAACCAGCTCGCTCCAAGCCTGCCTGTCTTTCACCACCTCTTGTAGTTCTCTCCTTGTCCTCCCCATTGATTCATCTGTCTCTAATTCTCTTCTCCATGTGTTTTATGGAATCCCTCTATTTCTTTTACTTTGTGTGTTCCAGTGAAAGGGTTTTTCTAGTTCTGAAAGTGTCCTATCCAGTGCCAGAATATTTTCTTTGCCTTTTTCATTTGCTAGAATTTTAGTTCTCTCCATAAGCTCTGCTTCATTTATTTTATTTTACCAGTTTTATCCTTCTCTACTATTAGTTAGTTTGCCTTTGCAATGAATATATTAGCAGTTGTATAACTATACTGTGTTCATTTATACATCCATAGAAAAATATCAACAGAGAAACAGATACACTAGCCAGCTTGAGAAGGACATTGAAACTGCCAATAACCACATCCGTCACCTTAGAGAAGAGTTACAGAAGCATCAAGCAAAGACATACAGACTGGAAGCTGATAACTTGGGTCTCACAGTAAGTTTCTTTGTAAAGTGTACGGCTATTATTATGAAAGACTTCAAACTGAAGACTACATTTGATGTTAATGACATGTAGACAATGCTCCATATTTAATTTGAGTTGTGTCAAGAACTGGCATCATAGCACTCTTGACATTCCCATACATGCTCTGTCCTCATCTTCAACAGCCAATGAAGAGTCCCAGTATTAATGGTACCAGTCTTAGTCTGATTATGTGTCTGTCTGTGTATGTATCTTTCATTCTATTGAGTTTCTTAGTTGTATTTTGTGTTCATTGATTCCAATACCTGCTCAACCAGTCAGCTCCCTATTTTATTACCTATAGATACTCAGTCTCCTTTAACTTTTGGCAAAGAGAAGAAGATGCCGGCTCCATGGCCGAGGGGTTAGTAGCTTTCTCTGCTAACCCCGAATACTCTCGTCACGTGACGCGACGAGAATTAGCAGTGGTTCGAATCGCAAAAGTGACTTATGAGAGTATGGAGCCGGTCGCTCAGAAAGTCGTTGCGTGCTGATGAGCATAATCTAGCCTAGGAATCAACATACAGCTGAAAGATGCTGGTGTTGACCGCAATATCCTGAAACAGGATGGAAACGCGGGAAAAAAAAAAAAAAAAAAAAAGAGAGAAGATATGATAGTTCCTTAAATTCAAATTCTAAGCCTGCATCTGTCAGTTTATTAGTCATGTTAATTTGATGTTTTTCTTAACAACTAGGCCAAATATCAAAGCACCATTGCTCGCTTGGAGCAGGAAATCAAGGATCTGAAACACAGAAATGAACAGGAATTGTCAAGTATGAGGGAAAGAATGAATGCATCCAGCACAGAGGTAACTGAGCTGAGAGGCATCAAGAGAGAGCTGGAGCAGGTAAGAATTGTTTAGTACTTTGTTTAGTAATGCAGGGTGTATTTTTAATGACTGAGCACTTTTTGAAAATATTGCCATTCCAAGTTTTGTATTTACTTATTATGTTGCATTGTGTTGCATGAACGCTACAGTAGGTAAATACAAAACTTGGAACAACAATACTTTCAAAACTACACAGTCATTAAAAATACACCCTATACTACAAACCACTTGAAATGGAAGTCTCTGTGGTGAAGTGGCTACACTGCCTGCATCATGCTCTGAAGGTTATGGGTTTGATTCCAGGCTACATTGTTCGGTTCACAAGTACAATTTTCTGAGGCTCCTGGGGGTCATTGCTGAAGCTACAGAGTTTGTGTGGCACTTTCGACAGGTTGCCATGTGTAAAGAGAGCGAGCCATATAGGATAACACCCAGTGCAATGAAGTCAACCCTCTGGCCTTTTAAACCCTGTTTTAAACCACTTTAAAAGGTTTGTAAACTAGGCTTTTTTATAAGTAAGGTCAAGTTGGTGGGTTTTGGACCATCCTTCTTGCATACAAAACATGTCCATAGGTGCTCAGATCTGATCCTCATTGTATCCATTAGCATTCAGCAACTGGCAGTTCTAGTCCTGTGTTGTGTTAATAAGGCAGCATCTGCACCCCATGTGACGTTCATGTCTAGCAGCACCCTGTTTCTCACATGGCCAGGATGGATATACACTCTGCAGCTTTAACCCTGTACAGCTTTACCTCCAGTCACTACCTTTAAAAAAACCTATTTGGAACTTCATGGGCATACTCATTAATTGCTGAGAATACTAACTAAAGTAGCTTTCCAACAAGGCTGACTTCATCAAAACCATGCTTTTCTTCTATGATTGGCTTGATATTTGTCTATATCTGCAGCATTGTCTCTTGTACTCGTGAACAGAATCAACCACTGTTTATTGCCTTCATCGACCTCACAAAGGCATTTGATTTGGTCAGTCGTGAGAGTCTGTTCAAGGCACTAAAGAAGATTGGCTGCCCACCAACTCTTCTGTCCATTGTGGAATCATTCCACACAGGCATGAAGGGTACAGTCAAGTTTGATAGTGCAACTTCTGAAGAGTTTGAAATCAAGAGTGGAGTTAAGCAAGGTTGTGTACTAGCTCCCACCCTCTTTGGAATATACTTTTCACTTCTACTGAAATATGCCTTTCGTGATCAGGATGACGGTATATACATTCACTCACGCTCAGATGGCGGCCTCTACAATGCTCAGATATTTAAGGCCAAGACCAAAATTAGGAGGGTACTGATTAGAGAGTTGCTTTTTGCAGATGATGCTGCAGTTATGACCCACTCTGAGGAAGAATTGCAATGTCTACTATCTGCATTCTCCACTGCTTGTTCTGAATTTGGTTTGACAATTAGCAAAAAGAAGACACTGATTATGTCACAAGGTGCACAAGGGGTACCATCAATCTTTATTGACGATGCCGAACTAGAGATGGTAGACCATTTTACATATCTAGGATCAGTGGTAAATAGCATATTATCCCTAGATCAGGAAATCAACATCAGGATTGGTAAGGCAGCAACAATGAACAAGTTAAGAAAAAGTCTGGGAGAACAGGAAGCTTACTGCCAAAACAAAAGTCCTTGTCTATCAAGCCTGTGTCCATAGTGCTCTTCTTTATGGCAGTGAAACCTGGACAACTTACTCACACCAAGAAAAACATTTAAACTGCTGTCATATGCGATGTCTGCGAAGAATTCTTGGTATTAAGTGGAAAGACAAAATCACAAATACTGAAGTATTGGAAAGATCAGGTTGTGTGACGGTTTAATCCATGCTTAGTCTTCGTAGACTTAGATGGATAGGACATCTTAGGAGGATGGATGATGGTAGAATACCAAAGGACATCTTTTTTGGTGAATTACAGATGAGTAAGAGAACTCAGGGTCGGCCTCTACTACGATACAAAGATGTGTGTAAGCGGGACATGATTGATACAGGCATTGATAATGCACATTGGGAGCATGTCGCCGCTGAACGTGTTGCATGGAGGGCAAACATCAGAAATGGAATAAAGACAAATTATACAAGTATTGCAGATAGGTCAGACACCGAGCGTATGAGACGTAAGATGGTGCATGATGGTGGAAATGACCACGTGTTCTCATACACCCACTGTGAACGAACATTTACAGTGTGAATTGGCCTTATCAGTCACATTCTCTACCGACATAGGTAAAAGATATTATGCCTTTTTAAAGCACAATCGTCTGTCAAGACAGCAAGGTGCCAATGTATGTATGTGTGTGTCTCTTGTATAAACTTCACTGTCTTCTTTAGTTCACTCTATTACAACTGTGATCTCCCCGGTCATGCTGCTTGTAGTCACAACAAAAGCACCACTTTCCTCCCTGATTTTTCTGCCTTCATAGTGAACTACAGAAACTCATACACTTTACAGATTACAGATTTGCCTTGTCTAGATAATGTCTCTGTGGAATTATTGCTAGCCAATACTGTCTGTTAATGATAGCCTATTGCATGGGGAGAGACACATTGTTAATCACACGCAATTACATCTGGCGCAGTCAGTGGTCCTGTGAGTAGATTCATAACCAACTGGCCATTGTGGAACTATATATAGTCGGTCCTCTACATCTTTGGAAGGTGATGGAGCTTGTGTGGGCTTATCCTTAGTGCTGTGATATGTTTTGTAAGAAATTCTGACAGTCAATTGATCAGTCAAACAGTCAGTCAGTTTAATTGATCCATCAACCATTCAGTCAGTCCATCAACTGTATAGTCAGTCTGTCAATCCATCAGCAGTCAGTCAGTCAGTCAATCCATCAGCAGTCAGTCAGTCAGTCAGTCAGTAAACATTAAGCCAATCAGTCAATAAGTGTATCAGCCATTCAGTCATTCATCATTGAGTCAATCAATCCATCAACCACTCAGTCAGTTATTCAATCCATATATCATTCAGTCAGTCTTTCAACCAGTGAGCCAATCAGTCAAAAATCAGTCAAATTCGCTTAGTCTGACAACCATTCAGTCAGTCCATCAGCCATTCAGTGAATATATTTCTCCCAGGAGCTATCACGCCTGAGACTTGAAATGTCCAGACTGAAACTGGACAATGGTCGACTAGAAGCACATCTACAGGCAGAGTGCAAGCAGAAGGTGGGCTTGGAGAACAGAAACTGTGTCATTGACAGTGAGATTAATAAGGTTTGTATTATTTCCCTTATCATTAAAAGTTATGATCTGTATTATCCCCTGTATCATTGAAAGTATGTATTACAATAAGCTGCATAATCCCACCATATCATTGAATACATTGGTCTTGCTATCTCTGTGTACCATTGAAAGTATGTATTATAATGATCTGTATTATCCCTCCATATCATTGAATACATGTTACATTGGTCTTGTTATCTCTGTGTACCATTGAAAGTATGTATTATAATGATCTGTATTATCCCCCCATATCATTGAATACATGTTACATTGGTCTTGCTATCTCTGTGTACCATTGAAAGTATGTATTATAATGATCTGTATTATCCCCCCATATCATTGAATACATGTTACATTGGTCTTGTTATCTCTGTGTACCATTGAAAGTATGTATTATAATGATCTGTATTATCCCCCCATATCGTGGGTGGGGGCAGGAGTGCGCGGGTGGGGGCAGGAGTGCGCGGGTGGGGGAAGGAGTGCGCGGGTGGGGGCAGGGGTGGGGGCAGGAGTGCGCATGTGGGGGTGGGGGCAGGGGTGCGCGCGTGGGGGCAGGGGTGCGTGTGTGGGGGCAGGGGTGCGCGTGTGGGGGCAGGGGTGCGCACATGGGGGCAGGGGTGCACGCGTGGGGGCAGGGGTGCACGCGTGGGGGCAGGGGTGGGGGCAGGGGTGCGTGCGTGGGCAGGGGTGCGTGCGTGGGGGCAGGGGTGCGTGCGTGGGGGCAGGTGTGCATGCGTGGGGGCAGGGGTGTGCACGCGTGGGGGCAGGGGTGTGCGCGCGTGGGGGCAGGGGTGTGCGCGGCAGGGGTGCGCAGGGCAGGGGTGCACACAGGGGGGCCAGGGGTGCATGCACAGGGGCAGGGGTGCGCAGGGGCAGGGGTGCGCGGAGGCAGGGGTGCGCGGGGCAGGGGTCACGTGGCAGCGGTGCGGGCAGGGGTGTGTGGGGGCAGGGGTTCGCGCGTGGGGGCAGGTGTGCGTGCGTGGGGGCAGGGGTGCACGCGTGGGGGCAGGGGTGCGTGCGTGGGGGCAGGGGTGCACGCGCGGGGGCAGGGGTGCACGCGCGGGGGCAGGGGTGCGTGCACGGGGGCAGGGGTGTACATGCAGGGGCAGGGGTGCCCGCATGGGGGCAGGGGTGGGGGCAGGGGTGAGCGCTGGGGCGAGGGCAGGGGTGCGTGCGTGGGGGAAGGGGTGCGTGCGTGGGGGCAGGCGTGCGAGCGTGGGGGCAGGCGTGCGCACACGGGGGCAGGGGTGCATGCGCGGGGGCAGGGGTGCCCGCGCGGGGACAGGGGTGCCCGCGCGGGGGCAGGGGTGCCCGCATGGGGGCAGGGGTGGGGGCAGGGGTGCGTGCGTGGGGGCAGGCGTGCACGCGGGGGCAGGCGTGCGCACGTGGGGGCAGGGGTATGCGCACGTGGGGGCAGGGGTGTGCGCACGTGGGGGCAGGGGTGTGCGCGCGGGGGCAGGGGTGTGTGCGCAGGGGCAGGGGTGCACGGGGCAGGGGTGCACGCACAGGGGCAGGGGTGCACGCACAGGGGCAGGGGTGCACGGGGGCAGGGGTGCGCGGGGCAGGGGTCACGTGGCAGCGGTGCGGGCAGGGGTGTTTAGGGGCAGGGGTGTTTAGGGGCAGGGGTGCGCGCGTGAGGGGTAGGATGTGCGCAGGCAGGGGGCTGGGGTGCGCGCACGGCGCAGGGGTTCGTGCGTGGGGGAAGGGGTGCGCACGCGGGGGCAGGGGTGCACGCGTGGGGGCAGGGGTGCACGCGTGGGGGCAGGGGTGCACGCGTGGGGGCAGGGGTGCACGCGTGCGGGGTGGGTAGGGGTGAGCGCATGGGGGCAGGGGTGCGCGTGCGGGGGGGGGGGGGGCAGGGGTGCACGTGGGGGGTGCGCATGGGGGGTGCGCGCGTGGGGGCAGGAGTGCACGCTTGGGGGCAGGGGTGCGCACGTGGGGGTAGGGGTGCACACGTGGGGGCAGAGGCGAGCGCGGGGGCAGGGGTGCGCGCATGGGGGAAGGGGTGGGGGCAGGGGCGAGCGCGGGGGCAGGGGTGCGCGCGTGGGGGCAGGGGTGCGCGCGTGGGGGAAGGGGTGGGGGCAGGGATGCGCGCGTGGGGGAAGGGGTGGGGGCAGGGGTGCGCGTGTGGGGGCACGGTTGCGCGTGTGGGGGCACGGTTGCGCACGTGGGGGCACTGTTGCGCACGTGGGGGCAGGGGTGCGCGCGTGGGGGCAGGGGTGGGGGCAGGGGTGCGTGCGTGGGAGCAGGGGTGCGTGCGTGTGGGCAGGGGTGTGCATGGGGGGGCAGGGGCGCGCATGGGGGGGGGGGCAGGGGCGCGCAGGGGTGGGGGCGCAGGGGGGGGGGGTAGGGGTGCGCGCGTGGGGGCAAGGGTGCGCGCATGGGGGCAGGGGTGGGGGGAGGGGTGCCAGCGTGGGGGCAGGAGTGCACTCGTGGGGGCAAGAGTGGGGGCAGGAGTGCGCGCGTGGGGGCAGGGGTGCGCGTGTGGGGGCAGGGTTGCGCGTGTGGGGGCACGGTTGCGCATGTGGGGGCAGGGGTGCGTGCGTGGGGGCAGGGGTGCGCGCGTGGGGGCAGGGGTGAGCGCGGGGGCAGGGGTGCGCGCATGGGGGAAGGGGTGCGTGCGTGGGGGAAGGGGTGCGCGCATGGGGGCTGGCGTGCGCGCGTGGGGGCAGGGGTATGCGCACAGGGGTATGCGCACAGGGGCAGGGGTGCGCGCGGGGGCAGGGGTGTGCGGGGCAGGGGTGCGCAGGGCAGGGGTGCGCAGGGCAGGGGTGCACACAGGGGGGGGCAGGGGTGCACGCACAGGGGCAGGGATGCACAGGGGCAGGGGTGCGCGGAGGCAGGGGTGCGCGGGGCATGGGTCACGTGGCAGCGGTGCGGGCAGGGGTGTGTGGGGGCAGGGGTGCGCGCGTGGGGGCAGGATGTGTGCAGGCAGGGGGCAGAGGTGATCGCACGGCGCAGGGGTTTGCGCGTGGGGGCAGGGGTGCGCGCGTGGGGGCAGTGGTGCATGCGTGGGGGCAGGGGTGCACGCGCAGGGGCAGGGGTGCGTGCACGGGGGCAGGGGTGCACATGCAGGGGCAGGGGTGCCCGCATGGAGGCAGGGGTGGGGGCAGGGGTGAGCGCGGGGGCAGGGGTGCGCGCATGGGGGAAGGGGTGCGTGCGTGGGGGAAGGCGTGCGCGCGTGGGGGCAGGCGTGCGCACGCGGGGGCAGGGGTGTGCAGGGCAGGGGTGCACGGGGCAGGGGTGCGCAGGGCAGGGGTGCGCAGGGCAGGGGTGCACACAGGGGGGCAGGGGTGCACGCACAGGGGCGCACGCACAGGGGCAGGGGTGCGCGGGGCAGGGGTCACGTGGCAGCGGTGCGGGCAGGGGTGTGTGGGGGCAGGGGTGCGCGCGTGGGGGGTAGGATGTGCGCAGGCAGGGGGCTGGGGTGCGCGCACGGCGCAGGGGTTCGTGCGTGGGGGCAGGGGTGCGCGCGCAGGGGCAGTGGTGCATGCGTGGGGGCAGGGGTGCGTGCACGGGAGCAGGGGTGCACATGCAGGGGCAGGGGTGCACACGCGGGGCCAGGGGTGCGCGGGGCAGGGGTGCGCACAGGGGGGGCAGGGATGCATGGGGGCAGCGGTGCGCGCATGGGGGCAGGGGTGTTCGGGGGCAGGGGTGTGCACAGAGGGGCAGGGGTGTGTGGGGGCAGGAGTGCGCAGGCAGGGGGAAGGGGTGCACACGTGGGGGAAGGGGTGCGCGCATGGGGGCTGGGGTGCACGCACAGGGGCAATGGTGCGCACGCATGCAGGGGCGGGGGCAGGGGTGCGTGGGGGCAGGGGTGCGCGGGGGCAGGGGTGCGCAGGGCAGGGGTGCGTGCAGCAGGGGTGCATGCAGCAGGGGTGCATGCAGGGGTGTGTGGGGCAGGGGTGTGCGCTGCAGGGGGGGGGGCACGGGTGCACGGGGGGGGGGGGGCAGGGTGTGCATGCGCAGGCAGGGGTACACGCACGAGGACAGAGGGGCGGGGGCAGGGGTGCGTGGGGACAGGGGTGTGCGGGGGCAGGGGTGTGCAGGCAGGGGTGTGCAGGCAGGAGTGCGCGGGGGCAGGGATGCGTGTGTGGAGGCAGGGGTGCACGTGCAGGGGTGCACGCGCGGGGGCAATGGTGCACACACGCAGGGGCGGGGGCAGGGGTGCGCAGGTGCAGGTGTGCATGGGGGCAGGGGTGCGCACATGTGCAAGGTTGTGCGCATGTGCAGGGTTGTGCGCATGTGCAGGGTTGTGTGTGCGCATGTGCAGGGTTGTGCGCATGTGCAGGGTTGTGCGCATGTGCAGGGTTATGTGCAGTTGTGTGCGCATGTGCAGGGATGTACGCATGTGCAGGGGCAGTAGATGGTGCAAGGTTGGAGCGTATGCAGGTAGCAGGGACATGGGCGCAGGGGTCAGGATGGGGAAGCAGGCTGTGTGTAGGAGTGGGGGTGTGCACAGGGGTGGGGGTGTGCACAGGGGCATGCATGTGTGTAGGTGTATGCACACAGTCGTGCACATGCAGTAGGGCAGGGGTGTGCACATGCATGAGTGCCTGGGCGCAGGTGTGCACAGGTGCAGGAGTGCATGGGCACAGGTGGTGTTCATGCTGCACAGGGTCAGGCGCTCACAGAGATAATAGCACAAACAGATGTGTGCACAGTCTTCCTGACTGTCACTCCATCACAGCCATGATCTCAGTGTAGTCACAGCCAGAGCACCACTTTCCTCCCTGATTTTATTTATCTCTTCATACTGAGCCACAAAAACTCCTACATTTTTTGCAGATTACCAACCCATTTGCACGTAAACACAGACACATAAACAAAGGCACAAACAAACACATAGATACACACAGACAGACACATATAGGCAGACAGACCTATGCAAGCTCACACATATAGATAGACACACACAGTCACATCCACAGACACGTGCACACCCAGACTGATAGACAGAAACACACACACAGATAGATAAAATGCTACGAAAGATGTGTCATAGACATGGCACAAGCATACAGATAGACACAGACACACGCACATATAGATGGACACACATAGTCACAATCACAGACACATGTACACAAATAGACAGAGACACACACACACACACAGATCAGTAAAATGTTACATGAGATGTTCCATAGCCATGTTCAAATATGTGCATAAATAAGCTTCTTGAAACACTTTTGTACAGATGCTTAGCCAGGTGAGAAGCTTGATGGAAAAGAACACAGAACTAGAATCAGCCAATCGTACTCTGGAGCAACAACTAAGTCTGGTAATAATTTATTTGATTCAAATATTGAAGAACCTACATCACAGCACTCGGCACATTCCCATATTTGCTCCGTCCTCATCTGCAACATCCAGTGAAGAGTCCCAATACTATGGTACCAGTAGCGGTCTGATTATGTGTCCGTCTGGCCTTTCCTCAGAGATTTGAGTGTCGGCCAGATCCTTTGGTCACTCCCTGCAGCACAATTCTCTCCAAGCTATGATAATAATTGTCCTTAACCAAGCTACCCGATTAACATAATAATTATATATTATCTTCAGTATCCTTGAAAGTATGTATTATAATGATCTGTTTTATCTATTGTATCATTGAATCTTTGTATTACAATAGTCTGTATTATCTCTGGTATAATTAGTGTATGTGTTATAATGATCTGGCTTATCTTCTGTATCATTGAATGTATGTATATATTATAATATGTTATTTTGTATATATAATAATGTGTGTATTATTTTTCTGTTTACGTTTTAATTTTTCAGTAAATTTTCTAATTTCTTGGTGTTCTTTAGATCTGTTTGTCTTGTTCCTGATGATCACTAAGATCGAAACATCAATTTGTTGTGGTACGGTGACACTTATTTTTATCTTATTTGTGTGATTTCTGTTTGCCAGATTTGCATTCATTATAAGGTATGGACAATGTGTTTGTCTCTATTGTCTCTCTCTTTTTCACAGGCATCCCACATACCTGTTTTCATTTTGTATTGTTAAATCCTGCTGAAGTTGTTACTTCCTAATGAAAACTTTACAAATATAACTGTTTATTGCTAGCTTTACTTGCAGATATTCCTTAAAGATAGAAAATGTGGGCACGAGTTAGCCATTTACAAACTGGCAACACTTCATCATTTAGCACAATCATCCTAGAGATAAGAATAAGAATTCCTATGGCAAAAATAGCCTTTTTAAAGATGGAACACATTGGCACCTTTCCGTCTTGACAGATGATAGTTTGGTATATTGTGCTTCAAAAAGGCATAATAACTATAACCAATAGCAGTGGTGAATGTTGCTGTTAAGGCCAATTTGTGCTGTAAATGTTCGTCCACAGTGGATGCATGTGAAAACATGGTAATTTCCACCATCAAGCACCATCTTACATCTTTCACGCTCTGTGTGTGCTTTATCTGCAATAATTTTCTCCTTTGTCTTTATTCCATTTCTGATAGTTGCCCTCCATGCAACACGTTCAGTGGCAACTTGCTCCCAATGTGCATTATCAATGCCTGTATCAATCATGTCCCGCTTACACACATCTTTGTATCATAGTAGAGGCCGACCCTGAGATCTCCTACCCATCTGTAATTCACCAAAAAATATGTCCTTTGGTATTCTACCATCATCCATTCTCTTAACATGTCCTATCGATCTAAGTCTACGAAGACTGAGCATGGAATAAACTGTCACACAACCTGATCTTTCCAATACTTCAGTGTTTGTGATTGTGTCTTGCCACTTAATACCAAGTATTCTTTGCAGACACCGCATATGAAAGCTGTTTAAACGTTTCTCTTGGTGTGAGTAAGTTGTTTAGGTTTCACTGCCATAAAGAAGAGTACTAAGGACACAGTCTTGGTAGACAAGGACTTTTGTTTTGGCAGTAAGCCAGACTCTTTTTGCTAACATGTTTATTGTTGTTGCTGCCTTACCAATCCTGATGTTGATTTCCTGATCTAGGGATAATTTGCTATTTACCTCTGATCCAAGATATGTAAAATGGTCTACTATCTCCAGTTAGGCGTCGTCAATAAAGATTGATGGTACCCCATGTGCACCCTGTGACATAATCTGTGTCTTCTTTTTGTTAATTGTTAAACCAAATTCAGAACAAACATTGGAGAATGCAGATAGTAGATGTTGTAATTCTTCCACAGAGTGGGTCGTAATTGCAGCATCTGCAAAGAAGCAACTCTCTCATTAGTACCCTCCTAATTATGCCCTTAAATCTCTGAGCATTATAGAGGCCGCCATCTGAGCGTGAGTGAATGTATATACCACCATCCTGATCATGAAAGGCATATTTCAGGAGAAGTGAAAAGTATATTCCAAAGAGGGTGGGAGCTAGTACACAACCTTGCTTAACTCCACTCTTGATTTCAAACTCTTCTGAAGTTGCACCATCAAACTTGATTATACCCTTCATGCCTGTGTGGAACCATTATACAATGGACAGAAGAATTTGTGGGCAGCCAATCTTCTTTAGTGCCTTGAACAGACCCTCACGATTGACCAAATCAAATGTCTTTGTGAGGTTGATGAAGGCAATAAACAATGCTTGATTTTTTTCCTGGCATTTTCTTTGCATTTGTCGCAATGAGAATATCATGTCAAAGGTAAACCGGTTCTGTCGGAAGCTGCACTGTGATTCAGGATAGACTAGTCATTTGCTGTGACAAAAAGTGTTCAATTGCTATTTATAGCCTATACTTCTGTATGCATGTAAAATTTGGACAATGAGCAGACAAGCTGAGAAACATCTAATAGCTGTGGAAATGTGGTTTTTGATGAACATGCAAAGAATACCATGGATGGACAGAAAAACGAAGGGTACAGTACATTAAAAAATACATTTTTGGGCACATCAATTTCTCTTTCATTTTGTCTGTTATATTTTAGTAATCTCTTGTATAATCTGGTTCTGTTGCGAAGGGGTTATGAATGTAATTCATAATCCAGCATATCGTGATCGAAACACAGCTGCTGGCAGTTTGGAAGCAGACCACAATGCATTGGTTTTCATACAATCATATGAGTGCTGGTCATTCATAAAGTAATAATGGCAAACTACTGAAAGTAAACTTACCAAGAAATCACAAACAGCCAAAATATGCTGGGATTGACAGGGACGTCCTGTAAAGGAGATGCAACTGACCAGGCATAATATTATTTAAAAAGTAAAGAACTCTTCTACACGCCTTGGAATAATTAGGTGCATGTTGCTAATTTATATAGCCCAATCAGCACTCGATGGGGATGTGGGATTTATCATGCATTTTGCCTTTACTTTCCTGAGAACCCAGGTCAATTCACTTACTGGGGTTCAAACACATGACAAAAGTGGGGTTCAAAAGCAAGCATACTCGCCTGTCAACGTCTTATAAATATAAATGACACTAGGTCGTCGTGCTAAACGTGACAGTGAGTCTTTCTACATGCACTCAGTGAGATATCAAACAGTCGCATGTAGTGTAACATTATTTATTCGTGCAAACATCACTATCAGTTACATGAATACATATTATCAAATTACACACTAATTGTATCACAAGGAATTATATCACAAGTAATTATATCTACAACAATAGCAAGTGACACTCAGCCAAAGCAGTCATTCGTGCATTCATAACACAGTTCACTTCCATTCCTCGCACTTAATAACTCGCTGCTATATTCGCTCAGCAAGGCTAGCTTTCACACCGGCAATTAGTACACTCGCTCGCTCAATCGCACACGTCTTTCCTCTACAACGTCCAGTCCCAGTCTGCTCCTTCTGGTGCTCGGGCCGATAGTCATGTGGTGCTTGACCGCGTGCCCTAAGTGATAGTCGTGCTGCGTCAGGTGTCTCGCCGTACTAGATGTTGGGTCCTGTAGTCTCAGGTCCTTCCGTGCAAGGTTGTACTGTCAGTCAAGGACATAGTCCTGTCTATATCCCTGTGTCCCATCTATATCCCTGTGTCCCGTCTATATCCCTGTGTCCTGTTTATAGCTGGGTCTAGGAGTCTCGTCTGTATCCTGTCTATGACATATCTATTGTCCTGTCTATGACATATCTATTGTCCTGTTGTATGTCCTCTTTCGTACTCCCTAACACGCTGACATAGCCATAGCACTTCCTTGTCTCCCTGACGTAATTTTATAGCAAATATGGGTGTTGAAATTTTGTTGTTTGTAAATAAATCCATCCATATTCTAAAATATTTACATACTGTCATAAAACAAAAATGTCATCTACTGCCTAAAGTACCTTACGATACAGGACAATTTTTAGTTTTAGTTTAGTTTAGTTTAGTCATTGGATCAACATCACGGCACACAGTTTAACCCATAAGTGCTCTGTTTTCCTCCTAACTCAAACCTGAGTCTGGAGAAACTCAGCTCAATGCACGAACTCCGTTGCATTGGCGAGGATCCTGAAATACGTGGGTAGATTTTTAACTCAAAATTTTGCCCAGGCAGCGCCGTTAGGCTACTCTTTTTCGATTTCCAACTGCCAAGGGATTTTTTACGTGCGCAACAATACACACGGGCGTCCGATCTCACTACCCAGAGACCAGGGGAAATTTTATTACTGGAAGTCCAGGTGGATTTTTTAAATAAATCCTGGTCCTCACTGGGGCCTGAACCCGGGACCTCCAGCACTCGAGGTGGACACCATACCTCGAGACCACTCAGGCCCCCCCCCCCCCCAATTAAGGCTGCCTGGCTAGTGCAGACGCCGCAAACTGTGCAGGTTTTTTTTTTTTTTTTTTGGGCCCCCGACAGAAAAATATCCACACCTTACTGAACTCAGGCCTCCTAAAGGAGAACCAGGCATCCTGCTACTCAGCCAGCCGCTCCTCTAATAATTACATACCCAAATCAGTCAAAAGCAGATTCATTGGTGCAACGGCTTGGACATTACATCTGACAGTGACATGAGTGCATTCGGATAAGGGTTCGATGTCAGCTCTCATCATTCACTGCAGGCTCCTGCTCAGGGACTTGTTTTATTTTAGTTTAAAGTCTTCTTGGCAGTTGGCCATTCCAAACCACAGGCAGAATAAGCCACTGCCCAGGCAGACTTTCACAACTTAGAAAAACCTACCCACACATATATGCACAGACACACTTTTTAATAAATTATTTGCGCTCGCTCGTTTTGATCTCAAGCATACTACTTCTGGTACACTGGACTGATTTTTGCGTATGGGTTAGCTTTTCTTATTACCAGTCTCCCTCACCATCAGGCAAACCCACTTCAACTAATGAGCTACTCGTAATTCCCCCCCCCCCCCCAAGTCAAGGACCAAATTTAGTCTAACTAACCGGTGTAGGTGTTGAAACCTGATACCTCGACATCAGCACAGCAGATGTTTAAGAACAGCACGCTTATCTATTCGGCCATGCTGACTTCCTTACACAATTTCATTTTGTTTTTTATAGGAAAAATCAGCTTTGAGGCATATGGAGACAAATTTGCTTCAGAAGGAGGCAGTACATGAATCTTCAGGGAAAACTGTCCTGGCTAGAGCTGAGCTGTCAGAACGGAAGGTATGGGATTGTTTTGTGCTGAGTTCTTGTTTCTTGTTGCACAACCTTTTTATCACTCAGTGTAATAGGATCCGTGGCTAATACACACCTGGATTGTGTGATACTAATTGTTTGATTAATCAGTTACTTGCTCAATTGACCGTTTGATTTACTTGATTGACTGTTAGGCCAATTTGACTGAATGATTGGTTGGTTGGTTGATTGATTGATTGATTGATTGAATATTTTATTTATTTGATTGGTGGGTTGGTTGATTGATTGACTATTTTATTGATTATTTTGTCAATTTGATTGATTGCCTAGTTGATTGCTTGATAGAATGTTTTATTTGATTGCTGGGATGATTGATTGAGTGACTGTTTGTTTGGTTTATTTGATTGATTGTTAGGTCAATTTGATTGATTATTTGTTTGGTTGGGTGATTAATTGTTTTATTTTATTTATTTGGTGAGTTGATTGATTGAATGACTGTTTGATTGGTTTGTTATTTGATTCATTGAGAAACCTATTATATCTAGTTAGTTAGTTAGTTAGTTAGTTAGTTAGTTAGTTTTAGTTAGTTTAGTTTAGTTAGTTAGTTAGTCAGTCAGTCAGTCAGTCAGTCAGTCAGTCAGTCAGTCAGTCAGTCAGTCAGTCAGTGTTCCAATTTCACGGCAACGGGTTGTATCCATTATGCTCTGTTCCTGTGCTAGTGAATATCACACAAAATGCTCCCCACTGTCCAATGTGAAAAGTGAAACAGACAGGAGTCTCGGCAATCCAACAGCCCGCACAGGTAGACTGTGAAGAATGCTGCCGCCAAAATGCCAACACAAAAGTCATCCACAGAAACCACAGTTCATTGTTGATGGAATCGGCAGTCACCAGAAAGACCTAATTGACCCGGGTTTTCTCACATGGCTCGGTCTCTATCCGCAGGGCAAGCCGCCGAAAGCGTCGCATTAAGCACGAGCTCCGTAGCTCCAGCGCAGACTTCCAGGAGTCTCCTGAAAAATGCACTCGTGAACTGAAAAGGCAAATCGGTCAATTCAGCAACAGCTGGTAGCCATTGTTCCGAACATGCAGGTCACTGTACAAACAAAGGTGGACATGTAGAAGCATTCCACGTGAATATTATATCTAGTTAACTTACTCATGCACAAACTGATGGAGTTGGGGACTGCTGGCTGTCTGGTTCCATTCTGGCCACCACCAACACTTTCAGGCCAGACCTACCCAGTGCTACTATTTTATCATATTTATGACTGTTGTATTAGTACCCTGACTATCATATTTATGACAGTTTTATTAGTTTTTTTAAAATAATTGTATCATTTGGTCACCTCACAAGAATGCCCTGGTACTATCTGCCACAAAGAGCCACGTTAAAGAATTATAATGGACCTAGAGCAAGAGGAACACCACGTAAAAGATGGAGTGATGGTATCAAGAACAACCTCAGAGAAATTAATACCAATTTACAAAAAGGCATTAAAAAGAGTGCATAAAAGAATTTTGCATCTTCCCCCAACGCTTCCTTGAGGCTCAAATGTGTACTAAGAAATGCCATAGGTAGTAAAGGCACTGACGTGATACACAGCAATCACCCACAGAGTGCTGACTGGTCTGTAACAATATGGACCCAGCACCATATGCCCAATTTGCCTCAGGGCATGTAAAAGAGTCCTTGACTTGACGTGACTCGACTTGACATATAATTGTGTGTATCATTTCATGATCGTATTTGTGTCTTTGGCATTCAAGGAACATGAAAAAAATGGACGTGTAAGTCATACAAATTTGGTAGTTTGATTTTCATATTGTTTTTGTGTTGATCTGAAGCCCAGTGTGAGTTTATATAACAAAACCTGTTTTGTCAGTAAATTTGGTTATGCTATTTTCTATTAGAAATATACTTAATTACTACTAAACACTACGAAAAAAATTAGATATTTTGATATTTAACATTGTTTAGAGCATACTAATTTTCTCATTCAAAATGTTTACAAATTAACTGTGTAAATGGATGTAACGGACATGCCGACTGGTTAAATGGATCAAGTGATGTCTGTAAATCTGCAACCTTAACCTGACTGCAACGACATCAATTTAAAGTGGTAAAGTCAGATAAGAATGCTATGTAGGTGGTTATAGAGGAGTAATCAACCAACATAGAACTGGTGTCATCACCTGCCACACACTGTGGGAGATCTTGAGGAGGGGATCTGAAAACTTTTGGATTGAATGGTTCCATGTGCAGTGAGGATAACCTGTCGACTAACTAACTAACTACATAATAAATCCATTTCCTCATGAGTGGAATAGCTCAGAGGCTGTAAAGTCTGCGCCTGGCCGCTGATTTATCGCACTGTGTTGTGGATTTTACAAAATTAGTAAAGGATGTTGCCCTGATCCTTGGGTAGTTAATCTGTTATCAACAGGGAAACACTTTGAAGCCACTAAGACAGTTCATAAATAAACACACATACTGTTTGGCGGCCATTGAAGTAGAAGAAACAAGTTGCTATTTCTTTCTTCTATTTCTCTGAGCTCCAAACACTGCGTGTGTGATTATTTATTCATAGTCAATCTTCTCAGACAAGTGAGAACAACTCAAAAGAATATTAGTATTTTTTTAAGAATAGGAACTGAATATCTTGTTAAAACTAATGTAAAGATTTTACAAATATTTAGTGGCCTTTGTTTAAAGTTTCTGTATCTCTTTATTTACATTGTAATATAAAACATTAACATTTTGATTGTCTGCTTTCTGTGTGTATTTTATTTCTTCCACATAATTTGCATTTTTTTGTTTTGTTTTGCAGCTTTTCTTTTACTTATTGCTGAATGTTATTTTAGCTGATTATTTACTCCCGATGTAATAAAAAAAAAGTGTTGTTCTTCGCTCACCGAACCCGACACCCCACATCATGCCAATGGCTTCAGGTGGCAGAGTGCAATCGGGAGGATACAATCCTTATCCTAGTGCAAGGAAATGCAACCTAAAAACTAAATGTCATGGCAGAACAAACAGACCAGCAGTGCCCTAAGCCTTGGTCAGCAACTGGTTTAGGATCAAAGCTCCAACAAGTGACAGTTAGAGCATTGCTTTGCTGATCCAACAGCTTCTGCAGCTTGTCTTGTTCCAGGATGTATTGGTGTTGCCTTTCATCTGGAGTAAACTAGATAGGCCAATAGAGGGATTATGTTGCATGGGCAACACATGGTCTCTACAATTCAGCCCAGGCTTTGTGCTTTAGAGAGGTATAACTTCATCCCCGGTCATTACCGTGGGTTGTAGTTATTATGCCGTTTTTGAAGCACAATGTAACAAACTAATCTGTCAAGACAGCAAGGTGCCAGTGAGTAAATAATAACAAAAGTCAGTATAAAACCCTTTAACATACTTTGTGGTGTATTTCGGTAAATGCTGCCAGTTTTACATTTGTGTAGACCAATCGGGGCTCGATGCCTGATGTCATCAGTATCATGCCCACCAATTTTATGTCCCCGAAGATTTCCTGGTACCTATTTTATAAGCGGGGTCAACCAGGAAGCCCAGGTCAACTGTTGAAAAATTTACCACAATGGGGATTTGAACATATGCCCACCAGCTGGCTGACAAGTGTGCTCACCACTGTGCCACTACAGCTCAACATCTGCGTCTGTACTCATCAAAACTGCAGTAGTAGATTCTTAATGGAGGCCAGCATGGCTGAATGGATAAGTGCACTCACTTTTAGAATTCTGGTGTGCTTATGCTGAGGTAACAGGTTCAACCCCTACACCTGTCAGTTGGACTAAAATGTTGACTCACAGTCCTTGACTTGGGGACGTAAATAAGTACTTCAGAAGTCTGTCGTCTGATAGAGAGTTGGTAATAGGGAAGGTTAGCACACATGCAAAACCCAGTCCATTGTGGACTACGATGTAGTGCAAAGCAAACCAAAAAGCCTACTCTTAATTTATAGAATGTGTAATATCTTATATATTTGGTGTTTTTAAAACAACTTTTAAAAGCCAACTATAGCTTTGCTTTTTAATACCAATTTATCCTTATTGACTGATTTACATTGTAGAGAAATTGTATCCCTGCTTTAAATGTTTCATTCATTATTTTTGTTATTTTTTTTATGGTGTCATGAATTGTAATTTCATATTTTGAAATCCAGAAAATGTATCTTTCATGTTTACATGTTTTTTCAATTTTTAATTGGTTCTCTGACTTATTTTATCATGATTTGGACAGGACTATTTTATTAATTACCTGACTATTTTATAATGTTTATGACTGTTTACTAGTTCTCTGACTGTTTTATCGTATTTATGATAGTTTTATTAGTATTTTTTTAATAATTGTATCATTTGGTCACCTCACAAGAATCCCCTGGTACCATCTGCCATAAAGAGCCACTTTGAAGAAATATAATGCGTAAAAATCAAGGGGAACACCACATAAAAGATAGAGTGGTGGTATTAAGAACAACCTCAGAGAAATTAATACCAGTTTACAAAAAGCATTAAAAAAGAGTGCATAAAAGATTTTTACATCTTCTCACCCCCAACACTTCCTTGAGGTAAATGGAGGTAGAGAAGAAGAAGAATAAAATGTATCATAATCTGTGCTGTTTTAATAGTTCTCTGAATTTGATTCCCATTAAAAAGTAATTGTAAAATGTAAAAATTTGTGTTGTTTTTTTTCTTCTTTAGGCTAGGGATCTGCAGAAGCAGCTTGAGACAGTTACTGACAAAATGTTGAACGTGGAGAAACAGCTGGCCCAGGCTGACCTGGGGAGTGTGCAGCTGCAGGACGTCAAGGACACCCTGCTGGCGGTACGGCATCAGTTAGAAGGAGAGAAGTTACAGAGGTTAGAGTCATACTGTGACACAGTATGTAATTCAATCACAGATTTAGTTATAGAGATAAGAGTCATAGTGTGACACTGTATGTAATTCAATCATAGATTTAGTTACAGAGGTAAGAGTCATAGTGTGACACTGTATGTAATTCAATCATAGATTTAGTTACAGAGATAAGAGTCATAGTGTGACACTGTATGTAATTCAATCATAGATTTAGTTACAGAGGTAAGAGTCATAGTGTGACACTGTATGTAATTCAATCATAGATTTAGTTACAGAGATAAGAGTCATAGTGTGACACTGTATGTAATTCAATCATAGATTTAGTTACAGAGGTAAGAGTCATAGTGTGACACTATGTAATTCAATCATAGATTTAGTTACAGAGGTAAGAGTCATAGTGTGACACTATGTAATTCAATCATAGATTTAGTTACAGAGATAAGAGTCATAGTGTGACACTGTATGTAATTCAATCATAGATTTAGATCTGTAGATTCTATCTCCACCCTAACTGGTTGTTGCACATCTGTATAGATTCTATCTCCATTCTGATCTGGTTGTTACACATCTATGTAGGTCAATTTTGGACCAGACTGTTGCTGAGCTGAAACACCAGGTGGCGCTACTGAAGCAGAGCGAGTCAACAGTGAGGACAGAAAACAAAGAACTTCAGCACACAATTTTGGACTTGGAGTCACATCTGAACATTCTGCAGGACAAGAGTGATATAGATTTGAATATGGTAAGCACAACAGTCTATTTACCTGTGTATTCTGTGTTAGTTAAAATCTAGTCTTTGGTGTGATTTATTTACCTGTATATCCATCTTGATTTAAATCTAATCTTTGGTCAGACTGAAAAATATCTAGTAAATTCTCCATCATCATTCACTCATGTACTGTGCCGATCAGATCTCAAATGATTGCCAGTCTTGGATCAGACCTCTATTCTTGTCGTGATTATGCCATGTACCAAAACATCCAGGTATTTATCTCTCTGGCTTCCTTTTGCTCTTTTACCATCAATTTTGTCAGTTGTCTCTGAATTGTCTTGTTTATTTCTCCCCATTACATGACCAAACTAATCTTGACTATCTTCATTCAATTTCTCTAACCAATTTATAGTTTTCATTTGTTTCTTACAGAACCGTCTTTCTTTTGTCTGTCTGTCCATGGTACTTTTTGCATTTTACCCAGGTACCACATTTCCATCGCCATTAGATGTTTCTCAACTTGTCTGTTAATTGCCTGTGTTTCACTTGCATATAACAGTATAGGTTCTATATAGTACTTCAACAGCCTCCATCATCAGTACAGTCTGTATATCTGATCGCCTCTATTTTTCTTGACAACCAACCTTCTCTCATTTCGGAGATATGTTGAAACTGTCTCATCTGGAACTTTCTACATGGATTTAAAGCAGTTTTAATTCAAAGTTTTGGTAAATTTTCTGGGTTTACAGCTTTTGTTTTGTTTTCTTAAATCTTCTCTGAGATAAAAGGTCAGAAAATAGGAAGGAAACTTGTCTTGCCTGGTAGAAAACAGTCAACACTCTTTGGTCAGAGTTTCCATACAAAAACTATCACGAATGTCATTATTGACTTGATTATTAAATGAATACCAAAAACACATGAACATATTTGCATTAGTCTTCCCAGATTTTCTATACAACAATTTCTTGAATATCAGTACCAACATAAGAGTTAAATGAATGTCAAACATATTAAGGCGATGTGCGGCAGTAAAAACATCGATTTTTGGTCAACTTGGCTATTTTTGGAATAGTTCATTGTTAGACACCTTATCATGTCTTCTATCAGATTCTGTACTTGTTTTTGTTTAAAAACTGTTATTTTTATGCAATATTCATAATTTACTGAACCCACCCTCTGTGTCAAATTCTCTAATTATTGACAATTGTTGCGAAATTGACGGTTTTCAAATCCTAGCAATGATATCTCAGGAAAACACGACACGCACGTGTAAGGTATCCCTGGAAAGGTCGTGATCTTCCGTAACTGTTCGTGAAACTCCGAGTTCGTCTAATCGGAAGCTCTTCTGTGTACATCGGGTTTATTCGTGTCTATCATCTTCCGGAAACTTCCATATATGGAACATCGTAAGCAATCCGCGTTAGCCGATGGCTGAAATTGATCACGTGGGTTTCCGAAATGGCGGCTTTGTGTTGTTTACACCTCGCGACGTGCTGAACTTTCATTGTTGACGACAGACTGACACGCATTGAAATATGTCTCGTTCTAAGAAATTCAACATCCAGTCATCTACTCAACGTAAGAAATCTCTCAGACTACACCTCGCAAATGCTCGTAAGCAGCGAAAAGCCTATCAGAATGTCGTAAACGATACAGACAATTCTGAAACTACTGAAAGCGACCCAGGTAAAGTGCACGTGCCACTTCTTCCAAATCCAAGTGTTTTGACAGTGAATTTGAATGAATCAGTGCTATCGTGTTCTTCTCAAAGTTGTGGAAGTGATTCTTTTATTACCCGAAGCCAATTTAAAAGAGATACGAATAAATACACAACATCCACTAGCAGCAAGTATGCTTCTGGTGACGACAATGGATATCAAAAACGGGAACAAAGAGCAATAGTTGATTGTTCAGAAATTGAGGCAATAATCAAAATGTTATGTTGTCCAGTTTGTAAAAATGCTAGTCTTATTTTGAAAACTAACAGCAAGAAAGCCAAGGGATTAGCTGTGTATGCAGAGGTTTACTGCTCTTGTTGTGAAGAAGTAGTGTGTGGAAGATACCTATCTGAAAGAAGTAATGATGGGGATAGATCTTTTGCTGTCAACAGCCAGTCAGTATATTCAGCATTAGTTTGTGGGATGGGTGCAACAACATTTAATAATTTTTGTGAAAATATGAACCTGCAAGGTATTCATCACAAAACATTTCACAGCAAAGCAAATAAACTATATTCAAAGATAGAAGATCTGGAGGACACTGTTTTCTCTCAAACCGTAAAGTATGTTCGACAGGCTCATGCACAACAATCAGGCATAACTCTACATGACAATGATGTGCTAGATATTAGTGTCAGCTTTGATGGCACTTGGCTGACTAGAGGCCACACATCCTACATTGGAGTTGGCTGTGCAGTGGATGTTCTTACGGGACTTTGCATAGATGCCCATGTTATGTCCACATATTGTCAGGTGTGTGAAACCACTGGTAAGACACTTTCCAGGGACAAACCAGATGAATTTGCAGCATGGAAGGCAGAACATCTTCTAAATTGTGATAACAATTTCACAGGATCTGCTGGAATGATGGAGGTTGAGGCTGCAAGGGTGCTGTGGCGACGGTCTGTGGCCCGTCATAAACTTCGCTACACGTCAATACTTTCTGATGGTGACACCAAAACATTTGCTGAACTTACCAAGATCAAACCATATGGGGATGACATTCAGATAGACAAAGAGGAGTGTATCAACCATGTCAGTAAACGCCTTGGAACAGCACTCCGCAATGTTGTTGCTGACTGCCGAAAGCAAGGTGTGACCCTAGGAGGACGCGGTAAAGGTCAGCTTACGCAAAATGCCATCCGTTGGCTGACATATTACTACAATAGAGCCATTCGAAACAACACAAGTGTAGAGTCCATGCGGAAAAGTGTTATGGCTTCACTGCATCACTGTTTTTCAACAGACAAAAGTCCACGTCATGAAATGTGCCCAAGTGGAGAGCAATCTTGGTGTTTTTTTCAATCCGCCCTGGCTAAGCATCAGGTACCAGGTCCTCATGACAAGATGTTACACACATGGCTCAACCGTGACAAGCTTGAGAAATATCTGTTGCCAATTTACGAAAGGCTGTCTGACACTAAACTACTTAGTAGATGTGTGTCAGGACAAACTCAGAATTCAAATGAGTGTTTACACAGCTTGATATGGGCTCGATGCACTAAAGACAACTTTGCCTCTCGCAAGCGCGTTCAGTTTGCAGTTGTAACTGCAGCAAGAGAGTTCAACTTTGGAGCTGCTGCTGCCCAAGACACTGCCCAGATTTATGGACTTTCTACAGGCCTGCATATGCAGAGACTAGGAACATTTAGGATGCAGAAGCAAGTAAGAAATAGTCTGAAGTACAAGAAGGACAAACAAACTAAAAGACGTGACACTGTACGAGCGGCCAAACTGAAGAGACAAGGTGAGCTGCATGCCCTGGAGGGAGGTCCTGCATATTCAGCAGGACTATTTTAACAGTCAGGTACAGTTTTACACTGTTTTTCTCTGTAAAAGAGTGTATTAGTAATAAAAAACAAAAAAATAATTAGTTTTTCCCCGTTTTCTCATTTCGCCAGTTTTTTATACATAGGTACAATTTTTTTTTAAACTATCCGTTAGATTTTAATCCAAATTTTCAGAGATATTCTTTATTATATCACTTACATTGTGAGTAGATCAATCATTAAAATTAAGTTTAAGTTTTTGTGCTGCACTAAAAAAAAAAAAAAATGTCATGAAAAATGTCATTAAAATTTTCAAATTATGAAAAAAAAAACTGCAAGGAGATATCATTAAAATTTTCTACTAAACTTGTAAAGGGTCTATTTATTTACACATAATACAAAGAATTTAGCCTGTACATTAAAAATTAAATGTTTTAGAGGTACATTAAGAAATTCAATATGGCCGCTGTTTATCTTGGTTTCCATAGCAACCATTAAGTGCAAAGTCAATTTGACAATATTTTATCGATCAGCAGTCTTCAGTATCAAACCCTATATCATAAAAGAACATAGAAATTAAGTATTATGGAATTAAATTTTTTACGGTTAGCATTGCCTTAACATATTTGCATTTATAGTTTTCGGAGATTTTCCATTAAAAAAAATTTCATGAATATTAGTACTAACATAGGTGTTAAATGAATGTCAAACATGTTAACACAGCTTTATCAACTGCACCAAGAGTTAAAAAAACTGTTCTTATGATGAGTGTTGGTATCAACATGATAGTTATATAAATGCCAAACACATTAATATATCTGCAGCAATAATTTTTCCAGAGTTTCCATACAAAACTATCTTGAATGTAATTTTTCATAACTTTCTGGAACCATCTATGTCATCTGCAATAACCCAGTGCATCTGTCGTATTGTCCCAAGCACCAGCACATATCTGATGTGAGTAAAGACTCGCTCTTGGATCAGATCAGCAGGCTTCAAAATGAGGTCATGGATCTGCAGCATCAACTGTCCAACATGAGTGCAAGAAAAGATGTTGATATGCAAAGATATGAGGAGCGCAAGCTCAGAACTAAAGCAAAGCTTATGAAGGCCAGGTAAGTCAATGAAATGAATTCAGCACTTATTGTCTGTTTCATAATGGTAGTTGTCTGCTTGACTGTGGAAAATAGATGTTCACCTATAGTCTGTTTGATTGTGGAAGTTTTACGCTTATGGTCTGTTTCACTGTGAAGTAAGATGTACTCTTATATTCTTTTTCATGTGGAAGATAAACATATATATGGTATGTTTCATTTGGAAGTTTGGTCTGCACTTATGGTCTATTTCATTGTGGAAGTTAGTTGTACAATTATAGTCTGTCTCACCATAAAAGATGTGCACTTATAGTCTGTTTCATATGGATGATAAATATATTTATGGTTTGTTTCATTGTCAAAGTTAGTTGTATAGTTATGACCTGTTTCACAGTGGAAATTAATTGGAAACTTAGATCTATATCATTATTGCAATTAGGGACTGTTTCACCAGTCAGATAGGTTTACATCTATGGTCTGTTTAATTGTGGATGCTAGTTGTAAACTTGTGTTCTGTTTCATGATGGAAATTGGTTTTACACTCATGTTCTGTTTGACTGCAGAAGATAGCTGTTCACTTATAATTTATTTCTCTGTCTAAGATCGATGCAGATATGGCCTGTTTCACTGTATACAACAGCAAAGGCTCTGAATAGCACTTAAACACTCTTTTTCTTACTGCAGTTGATATCTTTTTATTGGTATGTTTTAGATATTGCTTCATATGCGTTGTGAATTTTTGTTCTGTTTTCTAAAAGCCTTGCCCCATCTGATGTTGTGACCTATCTTGACGATTCAATAGGGCACTGTACACTGCTGAACGCAGCAGATACATGGAGCAGATGAAGAGCATGGAGGAAGATTTGCATTTGACCCATGCCTCCCTTGAAAAGGAGAAATCCTGGGGAAAGAAAATGGATGATAGTTACAAGCTATTGCTGATGGAGAAACGAGATATGATAACTCAGTAAGTTCTTAGTTTTTGTTTTCATTGTGACATTGTCAACATAAACTTCCTTGCTGACGGCTTTCAGCGTCATGACAAAAGGCTGTTTAGAATCTTCTTTTGTTGTCTTTCTCTACCAATCTTTACATAAGTGTCCATTTGCGTAATCAGTGAAGTGAAGGACTTTTTTGTGTGGACATGTATTGACGCTATTTGGGCATATAATGCTAGCATCATATTTATATAGACCACTTGGCACACGAGGGAGGATGTGGTAGATATAGGGTGTATTTTTTAATGACTGTGCAGTTTTTGAAAATATTGCTGGTCCAAGTTTTGTATTTACCTATTATGTTGCAGTGTGTTGCCTGAACTCCACAGTAGGTAAATACAAAACTTGGAACAACAATTTTTTCAAAAACTGCAGTCATTAAAAATACACCCTAAATCACACTGGCTGTTTTTACTTTCCAAGATATTTTCTGATACCCATTTTAAGCTGGGTCGGTTTGGGAACCCAGGCCCGTTTTTAAAATCTGTATTGAAGCAAATTTGAACCTTTAACCACTGCACTGACAGGTAAGCATGCTAACCACTTTATATTTGTGTGCATAAATGTTTTACAGGACACCGCTGTCAACACCAGCATTTTACTGCTGTTGTTGATGTCTTGGCAAGTTTATGTTCCTAGTTTGCCATTTATTTCTGGATGACTGGCTCCCATACCAATTAATTAAAACCAAGTGCAGCGCGGTCTGCTGCCAAATCGCGCACAACTGTGTTTCGAACGCAGGTAAGCAGGCTTACGAATCGCGACCGTAAGCTCTTAGCCATGGAGACTGGCATACTAACCACTAGCTACCGCATTTCCCGTCAATTTACATGCACAAACTTATTGTGATATAACTCTGGTAAAGCTGTGGAAATGTAAACAGTTGGCACAGTGTGAAGTGTAGAGATTCAGTTTGACAAGAATACAATGAAAAATAACAAAGCATATTGCAGCTAAAAAGTCTTCATCAGCAAACAATAACTAAAAAACAAATTACAAGATTTAACAAAGGTGGAAATGATAATAAAGTAACTACATTAGATAAAAGTAAAACAAAAGATGATTTTTCATGGCTTGAGACATTTAGGGTATATGGTGCTTGCCTTATTTTTTTTTAATAGATCGGACGAGTCTCAATGAATCATGTGCTCAATATTCCACTAGCAACTACATCAAAATCCTCATTGAGGCACAATATTTTTCTTAGACCAGGTTTTCACGTGAACCCATTTTAGGGTACCAGAAAATATCATGTGAAGTAACGGCAGTATATTGACCACATCTCTCGTTGAGTGCTGATTAGTCTATAAAAGTATAGGGCTGGTACTGATTGGTCTATAAAACTATAGGGCTGGTGCTGATTGGTCTATAAAACTATAGGACTGGTGCTGATTGGTCTATAAAAGTATAGGACTGGTGCTGATTGGTCTATAAAAGTATAGGGCTGGTGCTGATTGGTTTATAAAACTATAGGGCTGGTACTGATTGGTCTATTAAACTATATGGCTGGTACTGATTGGTCTATAAATCTATAGGGCTGGTGCTGATTGGTCTATAAAACTATAACGCTGGTGCTGATTGGTCTATAAAACTATAGGGCTGGTGCTGATTGGTCAAATACAACTATAGGGCTGGTGCTGATTGGTCTATACAACTATAGGGCTGGTGCTGATTGGTCTATAAAACTATAGGGCTGGTGCTGATTAGTCTATAAAACTATAGGGCTGGTGCTGATTGGTCTATTAAACTATACGGCTGGTACTGATTGGTCTATAAAACTATAGGGCTGGTGCTGATTGGTCTATAAAACTATAGGGCTGGTGCTGATTAGTTTATAAAACTATAGGGCTGGTGCTGATTGGTCTATACAACTGCAGGGCTATTGCTGAGTGGTCTATAAAACTACAGGGCTGGTGCTGATTGGACTATAAAACTATAGGGCTAACACCATATACCGAAAACGCTGCAAGACATGACAAGAGCAATTAACTTTTTTATGTTGTAAAATATAAATGACATGAAGATAATGCCAATATTATGCAAACATATTAAATAAAAATGCAGCAAGCTGAGTGAAATGAAATATAAGGTAAATAAGCTAGCAGTTCGTAAGATAAAATCAATTTAGATACCTTGTCAATTCTGTCTTTGTTCTGTATTGTTATGATTTTACTTTTGTTGTTGTTTGCCAATGAAGCTTATAGAAGTAGCAGAAATAAGTAGAGACTAGAGGACATACTAGACAGCATAACTGAAAGCTAGTTACCCACCAGAATTCAAACCTGTCACCTCCAAAAGGCAACATCGCCTAGCTACAGAAATGACTGTATTGTCACGAATGACCAATTAGACACGACCTTTGCCTTCTGATGACCAACGCTCACCCCATTGTTAAAAATCAACACAAGGTAGTCTGCTTCCATATCACCTGCAGCTGATTTCACACACAGTATGCGGGTTTGGGAAACATTTTCACTGCCTCTAACCCACAGATGCAGGCAGTGCATAACTACAAATCATAAAATATTTTAGTCAATCAATCAACAGCCATTAAATGCTGGGGTTGATTGCAACATCCAGTAAAAGACATACAGCTGACTTTTTAAGAAAACTCATTCATTAATATGAATAATATGATATTTTCCCCCTGTTAATTATTGCCACAGTAGTAAATGAAACAATATATCTCTGATATGTCTGCATTCTGTCCTGTTTTGTTTTTCATTCTACCTTTTATTTCTTCATTAAGTCTGTTTTTGTCTAATAAATGTGACTGCATGCAGTTGTACTCCATTAATTTCTTCTTTTCTCGTTCATTAATATGATTTTTCTTTGTTGTTTTCATGCTACTTTCTTGCTAGTGTACCTTGGCTAAAATACACAGTAATATTGATTGTAATAATTCTTCTTGTAGAGTAATATTGATTGTAATAATCCTTCTTGTCATTGAATATAAAAAACATGTAAACATTTCTAAATCATGATAACATTGTCACAAAATATAAACACCAATCTTTTACACATTGCCAGTAGATCTAAGGAAGTATGTTAGCACTGTTTAAGGCACTCTAAATAGTGTTGTCTTTAAACAAAGGAGTATAGGACCGTTAAATAGTGCTGTCTTTTGATATAGGAATATAGGACAGTTAAATAGTGCTGTCTTTAGACAGGAGTATAGGACAGTTAAATAGTGCTGTCTTTAGACAGGAGTATAGGACAGTTAAATAGTGCTGTCTTTAGACAGGAGTATAGGACAGTTAAATAGTGCTGTCTTTAGACAGGAGTATAGGACAGTTAAATAGTGCTGTCTTAGTTGGTGAGAATATAGGACAGTTAGAAAGTCTAGGACAGTTAGAAAGAAGTGCTTCAAAACTTAGAAGAACAGGACAATTTAACAAAACTTAATTACCATCCATATACTTCACCTTACACTTTCATTTGGAGCAAGTTTTTGTCATTTATACTTGACACATTAATCTTATCATAACTATGCATGTATTACTATTTGTATTTGTTATTAACTATCAGATGCATTTGAATCAACTAAATTGAAATAAACACACATTTATTTCATTTATGTATATTTATCTTGCGTAATCTGCCACATACTGCATGCCTTCACAATTTGAGAACCTCCCAGTAAAGGTAAGACTAACGTGACGCTGGTCACTTCATCTGTATACGCTTCCCCTTGGCTCAAAATGCTTTGTAGTGAACCCTGATTTGCTTGTAAAGTCTGCACATTTCTATCATTAGATAATGCTGGTGCACAAATTTGCATTCATATTCTTTGCACTAACTAAAATGCACAATAAGTGAGTAGACAGTTGGCCTTTTCAATAGCAGTGCAATAACAAAGTAGTAATTATAAATGGCCAAGTGAACATCCAGGATCTACAACAGGTAGCAGCGAACCGCCAGACATGGAGAGCCATGACTTCTGCCCTATGCGCTGTCTTAGGCTCAAGAGGAAAGACTAACTAACTAACTAAACAGGGTAATATGAAACCAGAGCAGCAAGTGGTAGATTGAGCTTGCCAGCAGCCATCAAGCTGGTTATGGCCTCAAGTTTGTCATGGAAGGCAGAAGATCTCTTTGTAAAAACAGTGGCTACGATTGCTTACCATAATGGTGACTACGAACAAGAAAATGGGAGACTATTTTCCTTTCAGGCACCTTAAAAAAACTACAGCAGTTAAAGATATTATAAAGAAAAGTAAACAATCAGATCAATGAAACAAAAAAATTAGTATTGAGGACGTTATTAATAAAAATAAAAATTAGGAAAGTCAAATATTTTGGGCATGTGAAAAGACATGAATGTCTGGGAACAGATAAATTATGGAGTGAGGTGGACTAGGGAAGTGAAGAAGAGGCAGAACATAGCGAAGATGGATTGAAAATATGATGGATGATTTACAGATGACACCGTCCAAGACAGGATGTCTAGCTTATGATAGGTGGATTCAAGATGTGATGAATAATTTATAGATGACAGCATCAAGGACAGGATGATAGAGATACATTTTGAAAGACTAGTAGGGAGAAAGTTTTATACAGGACAAGCCATAGGAGGAGGATGTGCCACGGGAGGAGGGTGAGCCACAGGAGGAGGGTGAGCCATGGGAGGAGGGTGAGCCACAGGAGCTAGACAAGGTACATGCGATGTTTCCATAAAATTTCATTTTTTTTTTAAATAAATGAAATGATTTCCACTGACTAAACAATATACCAAATAAATATTACCATCAGCAATGAGGAAATTGCAAACTAGGACAAAAATATGGCTGAGTCACCAGTGTGGAGAGAACTAGACAAATCTCAGTGAATAAACAAAAGTCTCTGTCACTGGGTACACTCAAGCATTGAGAAAACCTGGCAATAGTATAAATTGAAAGTCAATTTGGGGATAATCAATAGAGCCAATGAAAGAGAGGAAGACATAAAACACATGGAGAATAGAATTAGAGAAAGAGATGAATGACTGCTTGGAGGAAGCTGACAGATAGCAAAGGATGGGAGCATCTCTTGAGGGTTGTTAGCTGGGGGATAATGCTTGGGATACAGAGCAGCAGAAGGGGAAGAATGAGGAAGTTCAAACATGTATGGTTCTGGCTACATAATTAATCATAATGGAGAATGTACACAAGTCGGAGAAGTGGCTGGCCAATTTGCTAGAATGCCGGGTTCTCTTTCAGGAGACCCAGGTTTGAATCCTTGGTAAGGTGTAGATTTTTTTTTCCTGTTGAAAGCAAAAAAAAATCCCTAAGCTGTATAGTTTGCGGCAACTGCACTAGCCAGGCGGCCTTAATTCCTCAGGTTCAAGACCTTCCTGTCCTACACCGCAGGGTACTATAGGCATTAGATGACAGTACAAAAGTCAGAAGACTAGGCATGGAATGCATAGGTTAAATAGTGTGAGGAAAATGTGGTATAACATCAGCAAATTATGTTGTTGTTATCTGCACAGCAATGCTTGGGTTTCCACCCTATCAGCACAAATCTTCTTCTTTTGTCTGACTGCTTTTGCCATGAAGCTTCACAGAGAGGAGGCAGATTTAATTTTCTGTGTTTTGCTTGTCTTGTTGCTTTTGGTAATGTCATATTTGTTGTCTTCAATGTCTGTTTTACTCCAACTAGCCAACTCTGCCTCTTTCCTTGTATTCCGATATTCTTATGTAGAACGCTCTAGTCACTTCTTGATCTTGTACTACTTTAACTAAATGTCCAACCCATTTCATTCTTTTGTATTCTATAAAATCAGCAATAGGTATTATCCCTACACTTGTTCTTAGTTACTCATTTGTCTCTCTATCTCATCTTGTTTTTCCAGCTATGTTCCTTATCTCATCTCACAGATGTGATTTTATGTGTTTCTAAGACTGTCCATGTTTGGTATTGGTAAAAGTGTTTGTATGAATAAAACATTTATCAGCTTCTCTTTTTTATGCATATTGATATTTGGATGTTTCCGCCAAATGCCATGTAAAAATACATGCATGTGTATTCTTGTATTACTTTGTGTTTTTTCAAAAATCTTTTGTCTGCTTTTACTTTCAATCAATCAATCATGTGCCATGCCGGAAAGCGTGGGCGGTCATGATTCGCCATTTCACTCGATCACCAGAGTCGTGGATCAGCTCAGTGTTCCTGTCTCGTCCATGCCATGTGGCCAAGCCATCCAGGTATTTTTTTACTTTTACTTTTACTTTATTTCAATAAAATGTTCCTTTTGTCTGGTTCAGGGCAAAGTAACAACTTAGAAAATAAGTAAAACTTTTGAGACCATGCATATTGCCTGTAGCAACACCTCAATGTGAATCATGGGCAGTTTCACAAAACAGTAAATAATAAACTTAAAAATGTTGTCATTATGTTGCAGAAACATTCATAGGCTACCCTGGACCAAGCAGAGGAAATGTTCTCTTAACCTTTCATTGAGTCTCTCGCTGGTAGTCAGATCTGCCATAATAAAGTATCCTTCTGCACACCTTGAGGTTTTGGGATATATGATGATAACTGTGTAGTTTTATAGACAAACCTGCACTCGACAGATGATGTGGTCAGTATCATGCTGACTGCCTTTACTTCCCAAGACATTTCCTGGTACCCATCTCAGGCTGGGTCCACCTGGGAGATCCCAGGTCCATTTTTAAACATTTTCCTCGATGGAGACTCAAACATGTGACTACCAGGCTGGCAGGATGACTGTGGCTCCAAGATCTGTAATAGTAGTTTAGTTATTACAACATTTAAAGTCGTTTTCCTGTAGTGAATTCAAACAAAGTAATGTTTTCCTGTAGTGAATTCAAACACTTTTCCTGCAATGAATTCACACAATCAGAGTAATGATTTCCTGGAGTGAATTCAAACATTCAAAGTCATTTTTTCCTGTAGTGAATTCAAACACTCAAAATAATGTTTTTCTGCAGTGAATTCAAACACTCAAAATAATGTTTTCCTGTAGTGAATTCAAACATTCAAAATAATGTTTTCCTGCAGTGAATTCAAACACTCAAAGTAATATTTTCCTGTAGTGAATTCAAACACTCAAAGTAATGTTTTCCTGTATTCTTGATGTCTAGCAGTTTGTTTTGTGTTCACATTAACAGATGGGAGCTGTGATATAACACAATGGTTAGCATGCTTACCTGCTGTCTGGTGGTCATATGTTCAAATCCCCATCAAGATGGCTTTTTTTTTTTGGCTTTCGTTCTCTTTAAACTCAAGCATAGTCCATACTTTTACTACTACTTCTAGTGCACTATACTGATTTTGCTTGTAGATTAGCTTTCCCCATTACCAGTGTCCTTCTCCATCAGGCAGACCCACTCCGACTTCTGTACAAGTCAAGGACGAGAAGTCAACATTTTACAACTGACCGGTGTAGGGGTTGAACCCATTACCTTGGCATCAGCACACTGGAAGTTTAAGAGCAAGCGCTCGTATCCATTCAGCTATGCTGACTTCCAGGGGAATTTTTTTTTTAAAGTTGACCTGGGATAATAGGTTGACCCAGCCTACCATGAATTATCATCATGTGCCTTTCCAGCTGGCATAGGTGTTCATGTCTCTGCACAGATCTTTGTCTTTGGTGTTCTAGATCAACTCTGCTGATGATATTCCTCCATGCCACTGTCCTTCCTTTATCATATATCTTGGTCTGCCTCTGCCTCTCTTCCCATTAGTCTTTCCAGTTGTCTCTGTGTTCTCCAATGCCCCTCTTCTCATCACATGACCAAAGAAAGCTATCTGTCTTTTTGTTGTATATAATGTTTTAGTTTCATAAGCCTCTTTCAAGCAATCATTGTTAGTTACTCTGACAGACTAAGGAATTCACAACATCATCTCAGGCACCACATCTCTGTAGCTTTGAATCTCTTCCTAATTTGTTGATTTACATTCCAAGATTCAGTGCCATACAGAAAAACAGGTCCTACCATGAACACCAGGAAATACTTGGAAAGTAAAGGCAGCTGACATGATAATGACCACCCATCAAGTACCAGTTGGTCTATGACAATATGAGACTAACACGATATGTCTACTACATCTCAAAGTGGGAACAGTGTCCTTTACTTTCCTGTTTACATTAACGTATGCTTGATGCATGCTCATGTATGCTTGAAACACTCTTATATCTGCTTGATGCACGCTCACGTATGCTTGATGCACTCTCATGTATGTTTTATGCATGCTCACATATGTTTGATGCACGCTCATGTATGTTTGATGCACGCTCATGTATGCTTAATGCACACTCACATGTTTGATGCACGCTCATGTATGCTTGATGCACACTCACATGTTTGATGCATGCTCATGTATGCTTGATGCACACTCACATGTTTGATGCACGCTCATGTATGCTTGATACACTCTCATGTATTTTTGATACACTCTCATGTGTGCTTGATACACTCTCACGTATGTTTGATACACTCTCACTTGTGCTTGATACACTCTCATGTATGTTTGATACTCTCACGTATGTTTGATGCACTCTCACGTATGTTTGATGCACGCTCACGTATGCTTCATGCAGACTCACGTATGCTTGATGCACACTAACGTATGCAACTTATGGGCTGTGTTAACTGCTATGTGCTGTATGTTATATTTTTTGTATCATACAGAAGTCTGCTTTAGTGCACATTAATAGAACATATATATGTATCAATATACAACCATATGATGGTATAATACAATCTTACGGCAGTATATGCCAATATGCCATCATATTACAGTATATTTTAATATATAATAAAACGCTGATATAAGTCAGTATACAGTCATATGACAACAGATTTCAATATACATTCATATGACATAAGTTGGTATACAATCACAAGACATATGTGTTTGTGCCTGAATTCAATGAACAATGTATACAATCAAATAATAGTTTATTTCTATATACAAGCATGTAACAAAATATATATCTATATACAAGCATGTAACAAACTATATATCTATGTACAAGCATGTAACAAAATATATATCTATATACAAGCATATAACAATATATGTCTGTATACAATTGTATAACAATATATGTCTATACAATCATACAACAATATATATCTATGCAATCATTTGACAATGTGTCTGTATACAATCATAAAACAATACATGTCCAGTATACAATAATATGACAGTATAAGTCAGAACACAATCATATAGCAATGTATGTCTGTATACTTTTATATGGCAGTTTATCTATACAAGAACACAATCATGTGGTAGTGTATGTCAGCATGCAATCACATAACAGTATGTTATTATATAGAAGACCAAACACATTTACCAGTACACAATCACAGACAATATGTGTCAGTATACAATCAAATGATAATATATGCAGTATGCAGTGATATGACAGTTGATAAATCAGCAAGAATCATTAAGGCATTATATGAATAGATCATTGTTTCTTTGAAATTAT
This sequence comes from Cepaea hortensis, assembly GCA_963921405.1. Classification (NCBI taxonomy): domain Eukaryota; kingdom Metazoa; phylum Mollusca; class Gastropoda; order Stylommatophora; family Helicidae; genus Cepaea; species Cepaea hortensis. The sequence continues at coordinate 60,653,336 of OY992896.1, forward strand.
ATTGGAAAGACCACTTACCTACATTTATTGTGTAAGAAGGGATTTAATGTAATGGAATTGGTCATAAATAACATGCAAATCTTCATGAATAAAAGCAAATGAAAACATAAGCATGTGTACGGTTCATTGTTGTTAGATTCAGACTGAACTCTTACAGGATGTATGAGTCAAATGATACCAGAACATTTAGTTGGAGAATGGAGGTGGAGGCATACCAGTTACGTCGGCATTCCGTTGGCTGGAGGACAAACAGCACATGCGTGTCATGGTTGTTATGAACTCAACAAATTATGATGAGAAAGGTGAAGACAGACATGCTTCGGGCAGAGTGGCAGGCTTCAATTCAACAATGAAAAATAGAGAGCATCTGTTGGAGGTGCTGGTGTGGTGGGTAACAAACAGGTGGGCAGATTGGTTGGGTCTGCACCACTTGGTAAGGTATTGGTGCATGATGAGGCAGATGTGGTCGCGGACCTTTGGGATTGTGTGTAGAGTGCAGAGGAACAGATACATTATCATGGCTTGGAGAGAGTGGTGCTGCAGAGAGTGATCAGAGGATCCTCAGACACTCAAAACTCGGAGGCACCCTTAGTATTGTGACTCTTCACTGGCTGTTGCAGATGACAGATCACATATGGAAATGTCCTGAGTGCTGTGATGTCGGTCCTTGACTCAACTCTTTACAGGATGTAGGGTTGTCCCATTGTCACATTTTTCTGTCTGCAGTTGTAATATGTCATATTAAAGTGTGAAAGTTTGCTATTTTTATGTATTCTCTCTCTCTCTCTCTCTCTCTCTCTCTCTCTCTCTCTCTCTCTCTCTCTCTCTCTCTCTCTCTCTCTCTCTCTCTCTCTCCCCCCCCCCAAAAAAAAACAAAAAAACAAACAAAAACAAACAAACATAAAAATAAAAATTACTGTTTTTGTATTATTAAAAATAGAACAGGAGCTGTGGTGGTGTAGTGGTTACTGTGTTTGCCTGCCAAAATAGTGGTTTCAGTTCAATCCCCAGTAGAGGCATGTTTATTTTCAACTTGCCCTTCTCTAGGGTTGAATCATCCTCTTAAAAATAGGTACTAGTAAATTTTCACAACATTTCTGAAAAGGAAATGTGATGAGGATAGGAACTGGCCACCCCATCTCATTGTCATGACCTAGAATATGTGAATACCTGACAGTTCACACCCTGACCACAGTATCTGACATTTAAACAGGGATATTTTAAAAATGCAAACAGCATTGAAATTAAACAAAACGATAGTTTGAAAAATCAGTAAATTTCACTCATATATTTGATTAGATGAATTGGTACGAGATTAGAAATATCATTCACAAATACTAGCCTCTTTCTTTAAGTGTTAATAAAGTTAATACTATAAGAAGTTCCAAATGGATAGATCTGCAATGAGTGGGTAGCAAGCATAGATACCACTCACATGCAAGACCTGATATGGATATACTGTCTGGATCATTCGGAGTGTGAGACAATCAGTGAGTGTCCCATGTGAAAAGTGGAACAGACAGTAGTCTCGGCAAACCAACAGCACACACAGGTATACATGCATAAGGCATGCAGAATGCCAACACAACAGTCCACCGCTAAAATTACAGTTCATCATCTATGGAAGTGGCAGTTACTAGAAAACCAGCATTGCACACACATTACTGCATAAGGCAAAAACAGCTAGTTCAGCAACCGGTTGTCGCCATTTTTCTGACAGTAAGTATGAGGATTAATCTGAAGTATTTATAGACCAGTGTCTGACAGGAAGGACCAGCATCTACACCATGCTGCACTAATGAGGGGGACAAAGCATCTATGGGTTTGTCCTGAGTTTTGAGTTGTGTCAAAAAATGACATTACTGCACTTGAGACATTCCCATTCGTACTCCATTATCTGCAACAGCCAGCAAAGAGTGTCAATAGCACCAGTAGCAGTCTGATTATATATCCGTCTGACCTTTCCTTACAGTTTTGAGTGTCGGCCAGATCCTCTTGTCACTCCCTGCAGCACCATTCCCTAACCCTAACCCTAAGCCATGATAATTTACCCATTCGTCTGCACTATGCACATGATTCCAAAGGGCCCCGATCACATCTGCCTTATGCACCAATAATCCACCAAGTAGTGCAGACCAACCAGTTTGTTATAAATTTTATTATGTTAAAGCTTCTATAATCATTAACGATTAATATAGTTAAATGATATGGGACCACATCTGTATTTAAGTCAGACATTCTTACCTGTGTTTGCACATCTATTTTTCAGGTCCCCACGTAACGTGTTTCAGACTGTCAGAGGTGGAGGAGGCTTTGAGAGACAAAACCCGGACTTTGTCTATTGCACAAGCCAAGGTGACCTACTTAGAAGAAGAGAATGCTCGTTTACAGAGCCATCTGCAGACTATCATAGAAGAGAAACAGCATTTAAGTAAACTGTTAAAGAGTCACAACCTTGCAGAGGTAGGCGAGGATCAGCCTAAATCGTCATCATCATCATCATCATCATCATCATCATCATCATCATCATCATCATCATCATCATCATCATCATATGTATTGCCAAATAGAATGTATCTCAATAGATCTTGGTTCTTATGGTTATGGGTCTATTCTCTTGATGTTATTTCTTCATGCCACTGTCTTAGGCCATGCAGCATTGCCTCTGCCTCTCATAATATCCCAACGATATTTTCCAATTTTCTCGTGATATGATGAAAGAACATTGTTCATCTCTGCCTTATAGTTTTTATATAATGTTTTACTTTCATTAAAAGAAGAAAATGATTGCAGATAAGTCGCACACTGAGCTTGTGAAACATCAGATAGTACGTGATGGTGGGAATGACAAAGTGTTCACATGCGTCCATCATGGATGAACATTCACCTCATGAATTGGTTTAATCAGACACATTGGCTACCACCATAGGTTGTAGTTACATCTGTTTTAAGCACAATGTAACAAACCATCATCTGTCAAGATGATGAGGTTTCAGTACATTATTTTCATTAGCCTCATCCAGGCAGTCGTTGTTAGTTTCTCTGGCAGTCTAGAGTATTCCCAACATTCATCTCAGAAACCACATCTCTGTTGCTTCCAAGTTTTCCTTCTCTGTGTGCTCACATTGCAAGATTCAATCCCTTACAGCAAAACAAGTTCTACATAACACTCTTTCTGACATGAAAGGTAGATGACATATTACAAAGATACTGTTCATCTTCTGAACTGCAGCTTTTTGTAGGCCTATCATACTTGTTGTCATGCTTCTTCCGTCTGATGTTGTGATTGTCCCTAGATATCATCATAGATCTTCTTCTTCTTCTCTTCCTCCATTTACTTAATAAATGTTGCGGGAAGATATCAACTTTAGTATGCACTTTTTCTAATACTCTTTGTAAGTTGGTATTCATTTATCTAAGGTTGTTCTTGATACCATCACTGCGTCTTGTACACAGTGTCTCCCCTTTGCTCTGTATCCATGACATTTCTTCAATGTAAATCTTTGTGGCAGATGGTACAAAGGTATTCTTGTGAGGTGGCCTCACCATTTAATCTGTTGTTTCCAGACTTAGTCGTCTTCTAATTTCCTCATTCTGAATTCTGTCTCTAACAGTTACTTCTGCAGCTTTTCTAAGATACAAGTGCCAGCAGAATTCTGTACATCCTTTTTAGTTTGCATCTAACAAGACAGAAAACGTAGGCAAGAAAATCCGGCTGCTGTAGAGGCAGAAGTACAGGCTTTGATCTTTGAGAATTCTTTAAAGGGTGATGCTGTCATTTACACAGATGGGTCGGTTGTTCGACGCGTGAGAAGTTCATAAAGCCTTTACAGCTCAGGCTAAAGGGAGAATTGTGAAGAAAGATTCTGCTTCTTTTACCTTAACCACTGGCAGTCTGACTATGGAAGTCATGGCAGTAGGTAAAGCAATAATTTGGTTTGAGACACAGACCTTCACTTGGGCATATTTCCTTAGTGACACAATGAGCATGCGCAGGATGATAGAGATCGGGTGGGTCTGAAGACAGTGATTATTGTCTCTGGAGCTGTCACGGCTGGCAAAGATTAGTTTTATTTTCATGCCAGAGCATGTGGGTGTACAAGGAAGTGAGCAGGCTGACAGGCTTGCAGGAAAGGCTACTGTGGAGGATGGACAAGCCATAGACCAGGCTAATATACTGAATGCTCTACGAGAAGCAAGTCGTATGCAAGAACCAAGGGTTGACTTTGAATCTACAGACATGGTCAGACTGCAAGAACAGCAAGTTAAAAGAGGTGTGGCCAAACAAGAACACAATGCAGGAAGCCAAAGAAGATTAATAAACCAACACAGAACTGGTGTTGTTAGCCGCTACATGCTGCAGGATTTACTGAGGAGGGGATCTGAGCACATATTGATTGAATGGTTTGATGTGCAGTGAGGATGATGTGTCAACTAACTAACTGACTGACTGACTGACTGACTGACTGACTGACTACTGGTGTGTTGATGATGAGGTAGTGGGTTCAGCGCCTTCACCAGCCGGTTAGACAAAATGTTGACTTTATATCCTTGACTTGGGGGCATAAATTAAAGTATCTCAGAAGTCAAGTGGGTTCGCCTGATGGCAAGGGACACTGGTATGGGGAAAGCTAATTCACACACAAAAATCCGTCCTGTGCACTAATAGTAGCTGCACTTTTATAGACTATGCTTGAAATTAAAGCAAGTGAAAGCAAAAATAATAAAATTTCCCCAAAATGTGTTATGACTAATGTGGAGTCTGATGAAACTAAGGAGGCCAGAACAAAGCACTTGGGACAGCATCATTCTGGGATTTGTTGTTCTTTTCGATATCTGTGAAACATTCAGTACACAAATAAACATTAACTAGTTCATTACAACAAAACAGCGACAACCATATCAGTTCTAGTGTGTGCAAGCATTGGGTTCTCTTTAACGAAGTGGTCAAGCTATTTAACTTGCACTTTGAAGATCTCAGGGCTCATTTTCAGACTACACCGTTCAGACCATGTGTGCAGTTTTTCTGAAGACCACAGATCATCGCTGGAGCTACGGAGTTTGCGCTATGTGTGATGCTCTTGCTGTTCTGTGGAGAGAGACTGAGTTGAATGGGAAAAGACCCAGTGTGATAAAGTCAATCATCTGGCCTGTAACCTTTATTATGTGCACATGCATTCCTGACAAAGGGAATAGGAACTTCCTTGCAACATCCCTAATATTCTGTTTATTTTGGTGTCATAAAATGGACTAACATTCTTCTACGAGACAGCTTCAAATGAAAACCTTAAATGTGTTTTTGTTGTTGTGTGTGTGAATATATTCTTAAAAAGTAAAGAACAAATGTATCATTTTTCAATGTAGTCACCACTGCATTCAATGCAAGTCCTCCAGCACTGATAAAATGCATGGATTCCTGTAGAAAAAAATTCTCTGGGGTCACTACTTGGTGTGCCTGACCTGGTTGTGAACAGTCTATCACAGAAGTCACACCGTATTTAAACTTCCTACTCCACTCATACACTTGCTGGACTGAAAGGCATGCATCACCATACTGGACCTTCATTCACAAATGAATTTATATAGGTTTCACCCCTTCACTGATTTTTAAAAAAAACGGACAACAGAATGCTGCTCTTCTGTGGTGCTTGTCAAAATTGGGGCGGCCATCTGTAAACTGTCCTTATGATGTCACAGTGTTAGTCTGCATCGTGATGTCATGTGCTTACCACTCTTGACATTCTTAACAACAATATTGACAGGTTACAAGCCAATGACATGGTTATTGTAATTTCTATCACACTTTAAGGTTTTCATTTGAAACCCTCTTGTAGTTGTATATTATCACTTATTTTTCAGGCTCCACTTGGAGTCCCAGCAGTAAGCCAGTCAGTAAGAATGAGTCAGCCTGAAAGCAATCCTGAAACAGGATGGGATGTCTACAGCCATCAGGAATCATCAGACCAGCCTTGGCCATCACTAATAGACCCTCCTGCTAACTTCAGAAGAACTAGTGATGTCAGCAGTGCTGAAAGAGATGACAGGATTATTTTAAAGAACATTACAGACAGCAGAAAGGGTACTGGTGTTATTCATACTTTGAGAATCCCTGCTGATGTCTCTGAAGCAGGAAGTGGATATTCTTTGCAGAAAGATGGATTTTATGATGATGGAGATGAATTTGAAGCATGAGAGATGACGTCTTGTAGTTGTGATTAAGATATGAGCTTCCATAACAATATAGGGCTAACAAGGCTCAAATGTAATAAAAGCAATAAATGTAATAAAAGCAATAACATGTCTTATATGTAATGAAGTTATAAAACTGAGGAAGTTATACTCCAGAAACTAATAATATCAGGACAACCACAGAGCTATCTGAGGTAGCAAAACATAGGAGGGCTTAGAGTGAGTTTTATTTAGTGCCTAATTCTCAATGGAGGAGGCATGATGAAAGATAACTGATGTAAAATGTAAGTAAATGTCCTTTTCCACACTTGTAGATGTACTCAGCACTTGGTGCTACTACCATCTGTTTATAGATCAATTTGCACTGGACATGTCATGTGGTCAGTATAGTACTGGCCGGTTGACTTTACGTCCCACAACATTTCCTGTGGTCCATTATAGGCTGGCTGAACTGGGAAGCCCAGGTCAGTTTTTACACATCCCCGCCTGACTGGGAGTTTGAACATATGGCCAGCAGGCAAACGTGCTAGCCACTCCACCACTGTGGCTATCTACAGAAGTAGTGTATGAGCCATATATTTTACCTGGTCTGCACTTTTTACCTACATCAGCCTCTCTAAGTAGAGCGTGGTAAATTTGGGATGATTTTTTGAACTACTTCAAATGGCACACAATATACTAAAAGTTAAGCCTGCTTGTCTTTGTTTTTGTTTGCTGATGAAGGCTTTGGAGCCACAACATCCAACATGTTATTTGAAATCCTTTTGTTGGAAAGCTGACTTTTTTCATATTTGGTTTCCATTTATTCATGTTCACAGATAAGTATATGTTAAGGGGAAATAAATATGCCAAATCTTGACCATAGTTTTTTTATGTATATTTACATTCTAAAAGTCATGGTTACACTACCAAGTATAAAATGCTTAAATAATTCATTTTCATATCATACTTGTTTTATATGAATTTATGTTTATTTATTTAACATTCCTGGTCTATCTATCAAGTCTGTGTCTTTAGCACTCTTCTTTATAACAGTGAAACCTGGTAAACTTACTCACAACAAAGGAAACGTTTAAACAGCTTTTATTTGTGGAATCTGCTAATAATTCTTGATAAATGGCAAGATAAGATCACCAGTACTGAAGTATTGGAAAGATCAGGTGTTGTGACAGTTTGTTCCATACTCAATCTTCATAGATGTAGATGGATAGGACACATTAGGAGGATGGATGATGATAGAATACCAAAGGACATCTTATTTGGTGAATTACAGATGGGTAAGAGATCTCAGGGTCGGCCTCTACTATGATACAAAGATGTGTGTAAGTGGGACATGATGATACAGGCATTGATAATGCACCATGGGAGCAAGTCGCCGCTGATTGTGTTGCATGGAGGGCAAATATCAGAAATGGAATAAAGACAAAGGAGAAAATTGATTACAGATGTCACACACTGAGTGTGTGAGACATCACATGGTGAGGAATGGTGGAAATGACCATGTGTTCACATGCATCCATTTACTGCACATTTTGGTCTGATCAGTCACATTCACAACTACCATAGGTTGTAATTATGCCTTTTATGAAGCACAATGTAGCAGACTATCATTTGTGAAGATGGAAAGGTGCCGGTACGGTATCACATATTTATGTACATTTATATGAATACTTCAAGTTATGATGTGATCTAAACTAGAAGAATCGTCCACATAACAATATATATTTTCTTCCATATGCATATGTATTATATTTTAGTGGGAACTGTGGTATGTGATAGTGCCATGGCTAGCTAGCCGGCCTTCTGGCCCAGTGGTCATATGTTTTTTTCCCCACTAATCTAGGCGCTTGATTCTTAAACTTCCGGTGTGCTGATGGCTATATAGGCGATTCAACCCTTACACCAGCATTAAGTTAGACTACAACATTGTGTTCTCATTCAGAAAGCAACGGCAAACTACAGAAAGTACAATTGTATAGAAAGTCGAACAGGGGTCGATTGCAACATCATGCAAAGGACCTGCAATATTTCTTTAGGTCCTCACATCGACCAAGCATAAAATGGGTACCTGGACATTTTCCGGGAAATAATGGTAGCCTGTGTGACCTCATCAACCATTGAGTGCCATTGGTGAATGGGGGTGTCCACCTCAAGTGCTGGAGGTCCCGGGTTCAAGCCCCAGTGAGGGCCGGGATTTTTTCACATGGACTTCTAGTAACAAAATTTCCCCTGGTCTCTGGGTAGTGAGATCGGACACCTGTGTGTATTGTTGCGCACGTAAAATATCCCTTGGCAGTTGGAAATAGAAAAAGAGTAGCCTACCACGCATGTCGTAAGAGGCGACTAAGGAGGCTTGATGGTTCCGTCGCCCTGCTACTGAGTGAGTGCGTGGCGCGACACTGTGAGCTGTGAGTTTCGTGTGAAATGCTTTTGAATCTGCCCGAGGTTTTTTGGAATGTGACTGCATGTTCGGAGCGATGGCAGATGGCTATGTCCCAGAGTTGACCGGTTTTTGCCTTATGCAGAAATGCGTGGCTGCTGGGCTTCTGGTTGACTGCCACTGCCATCGACGATGAACTGTATTTTCGTGGACTGTGTGGGTGAACATCTAGGAAACATCCAGATGGGAAAATGACTGCCGATTCCATCAGAGATAAACTGGGTGTTTCGTGGGGGACTTTTGTGTTGACATTCTGGCGGCAGCATTATGCACAGTGTATCTGTGCGGGCTGTTGTTTGTCGAGACTTCTGTCTTTTCCACTTTTCACATTGGGCAGTGGGGAGCGTTTTGTGTGATATTCACTGGCACAGGAACGGAGCATAATGGGGACGACCCGTTGCTGTGAAGTTGGAACTGCGACTAACTAACTAACTAAAGAGTAGCCTAACGCCGCTGCCTGGGCAAAATTTCAAGTTAAACATCTATCCAAAGTATTTCAGGATCCTTGCCGGTGCTACGGAGTTTGTGCACTGAGCTGAGATTCTCTGGACTCGGGCTTGAATTAGGAGTAGAACAGAGCACTTATAGGTTAGACCTGTGTGCCGTGATGTTGATCCGTCGTCTAAACTAACACACACAAAAATAAACTGGTGTATGGGCCTTTCATCATATACCCACAATGCCACATGGTGTCAAACACTGGAATCATATAAGGGACATGTAAGTGAAGGGCCTCTTACTTCCTTACATATTTGATTAATGCATATTTGTTATGTTTTATGGTAGAACATAGTTTGAATCACAAATGTGAAGAACGAAAATGATTACAAATAAAATACAAACATTCACTAACTGAGGCCAGCACAAAATAGAAGTAATACAATGATATGATAATATCAGCTTATATATGATAATATGAAAGAGCTTATATATGATAATATAATCATAATATAATGATATGATAATATAATGATATAATAATATAATGATATGACAGAATGACCAATCTGGAGCTCATGGAGACAAGCAGACAAATACCAATGAACCTGGAGGTGAAGGAAAGACAGTGACACTGGACAGGCCATGCACTGAGATTAGTATAACTAGTATAACACCTTAGTCTGGAACCCACAAGGCACAAGAAATAGAGGAAGAACTGAAAACTCACGGAGAATAGAAGTAGAAACAAATGAACAATATGGGAGGGATGTGGCCAGAGCTGCCTGAGATAGATAAAGATACGGGGGCAGGGAGTGAGTTGGTTGAAGATTTATGCTCCAGTTGGTGATAGAGGACACAAGAAGAAGTAGCTATAGAACATATCTAGTGACCTGTTCTGTGCAGAACTTCTTCCCCCCCCCCCCCCCCTTTAAGTCTTTCCAAGTTTCTCCATATCATAAGCCAGATGTGCTGCCTTTGTTGCTGTTGTGTGTGAATTACCTGTTACATTTTGATTTCAGCTTCGTTGTCATTTTCCACTTCTCTTCCCCCAGTGTGTACTTCTTTCCATGATTCTTTCTAGACTTTCATGTCTTTTTGCGTGTCCAGAATATTTCATTTTTCTCTTCTCTTCCCCCAATGTGTACTTCCTTTCGTGATTCTTTCTTTAACTTTCATGTCTTTTTGCATGTCCAGAATTTTTCATTTTCCTCTTCTCTTCCCCCAGTGTGCACTTCCTTTCATGATTCTTTCTAGACTTTAATGTCTTCTTGCATGTCCAGAATATTTCATTTTCCTCTTCTCTTCCCCCAGTGTGTACTTCCTTCCATGGTTCTTTCTAGACTTTCATGTCTAGCTTAAGAATGGAGGTGGAGGCGGTCAGTGCAGCTTTCCGCTGGATGGAGAATACGATACACACACACATCGTGAGTGTAACTGACTCAGAAATCATGCTGAGGAAGGTGAGGATAGGCAAGCTTCGGGCAGAGTGGCTTGCTTCACTTCGGAGGTCACGGGTGTCAAGCATCGCCTGAATCTTTTCTCCGGGGCATGCCGGTGTGCTGGGGAATGAACAGGTGGACAGACTGGCTGGCTCTGCAAAACTTGGTGGAGTATTGATGCATGACAAGGCAGACATGGTTGCGGCCTTGTGCGAGTACGTGTACACCTCGGAGGAGCAAATGGATCACCATGATCTGGTAAGGATGAGACAGCGAGGAGTGACAAGGGGATCTGGCCGACGCTCGACGCTCAGAGGAAAGGCGAGACGGATTTATAATCAGATTGCTACTGGTACTATTGGTCTTGGAACTCTTCGCTGGCTGCTGAGGATGGGGACGGAGCGCTTATGGGAATGCCCAGAATGCTGTGATGTCAGTTCCTAAATCAATCAATCAGTCAATCAATCAATCATGTCTCTTTGCATGTCCAGAATATTTCATTTTCCTCGTGTTTGTTTGTCTTAACTGATTCATTGCCATGGGATGATAAATTGTTCTTATTGTAACTTCCTGTAACTGCCATCAGCTTATAAATCAAACTATAATTAAAATTTAGTTGCATGTCCTTCACAGGATGTAGCAGTCAACCCCAGCATTTTGGCTGTTCGTTATTCCTGGGCAAGTTGTACATTCAGTAGTTTGCCATTGCTTTCTGAATGACCGGCACCTATACCTTTATAAAAAAAACCAGCACCACTGTGTTTCTCTTTGCAACCACTTTTTATTGTATATATAATACAACATCTCTGCTACCATATTAACAACTTTTAAGTCATAGCTGTGACACACCCCTACTTCTCATTTTCCAACATTCATTTTTGTTTGGTCCACACCTACTTTTTGTTTGGCAATGTTCTCCAATATTGAGTTCTTGTTGGACAGATCTCCTTGTTCTTCTCTCTGTCCAATGAATTTGTTATTATCTTATTGAATGCAACATTTATATTTTGGCTGATGTGCATTTTAGCTGATTGTGAGATATCCTAGTTTCACACCCATGTTGTCACAGCAAATATGCAAGGTCTTAGTATTCTGATTTTTTGTTGTTCTATTTGTTTTATTCCATAAAGCGTTTGATTATTTTTAATTTTTTTAGAGCAGTGTTGCTTAATATTTTAAATTTCTGTTATAATATTTGAATATTTATTATATTTTGTAGAACGTGAGTAATGGGTTTATTCATGTTCATTTTATATTATTTAGCACTGTTGTTATGATAACAAAAGTACGTTGTCTTCGCTTAGTTGCAGTATGAATCGTGGAAGTCTGCAATTGTAAATAATTGAGGGCATAATTTTACATGCCATAAGAACAATTTAGTTCATTCTGGATCGGGGAATATCCAGCCTGAAAAAGGTTTGCAAAATTGTCTGGTTTGGTCCTGTCAAGGAAATTCTAGATGGGACTCAACATTCAAATCTAAGAGCTTTTATAAACAATAACAAATCTAGTAGCTTTATCAACAATAAATATAAGAGCTTTATAAACAGTAATAAATCTAGGAGTTTAAAAAAATAAATAAATCTAGGAATTTATAAATAACAATAAATCTATGAACCGGCTCCGTGGCCGAGGGGTTAGCAGCTTTCTCCGCTAACTCCGAATACTCTCGTCACGTGACGCGACGAGAATTAGCAGTGGTTCGAATCGTAAAAGTGACTTATGAGAGTATGGAGCCGGTCGCTCAGAAAGTCGTGGCGTGCTGATGAGCGTAATCTAGCCTAGGAATCAACATACAGCTGAAAGATGCTGGTGTTGACCGCAATATCCTGAAACAGGATGGAAACGCGGAAAAAAAAAAATAAAAATAAATCTATGGGTTGTATAAACAACAATAAATCTAGGAGCTTTATCAACAACAATAAATAAATCTAGGAGCATTATAACGAATCATCAATAAATCTAGAAGCATTTGATGCACTGGGCCACAGGTTTGACAAACGTTTGATGCACTGGGCCACAGGTTTGACAAACGTTTGATGCACTGAGCCACAGGTTTGACACTAATTTGATGCACTGGGTCATAGGTTTGACACTAGTTTGATGCACTGGGCCACAGATTTGACAAACATTTGATGCACTGGGCTATAGGTTTGACACTAGTTTGATGCACTGGGCCACAGGTTTGACAAAAGTTTGATGCACTGGGTACAGGTTTGACACTAGTTTGACACACTGGGCCACAGGTTTGACAAACGTTTGTTGCACTGGGTCATAGGTTTGAAAAAACTACAGTATAGCTTACTTTATGATGAAACTCAAAATGACTGCTGCTTTCTTAAAATATATTCAAGTTATCGTTTGAAGGTACACAATAAAGGAAGAAGAGAAGAAGAAGAAAAATGATGCTGACAGGAATTTAACAAACAATTCTTTAGACTGCAAGGAGACTATAATGTTTTGTACTGTAGTACTATGATACAGCGTTTTAATGTTTATTCAGAGACAAACACAAATGGCAGATTGACTGTTCTGTTGGAAGCCACAATAATCTCCACATGCGCGCGAGATCTTGACTTTAATTATCCTGCAGAAAAATAAATACAAGAGACGTCAATCAAATCTGCAATACTGAATTGGTATATAAGTATCAACTTTATCATCACTGAATTGGTATATAAGCATCAACTTTATCATCACTGAATCAGTACATAAGTGTGTGATCATCAACTTTATCATCATTGAACCGTTATATAAGTATGTGATCATCAACTTTATCATCACTGAACCGGTATGTGATCATCAATTTTATTATCACTGAACTATGTGTCTTACTATTTTATTTCACTCTTTCCAGACATATCTACATTTTCCTTTTATTCTGTACTTATGTAAGGTTAGATTTAAAAAACAAAATTTGGGTGTTGACTCGTTTTAAACCAAACAAAAAACATTAATTTTCACACCCCCCCCCCCCCCCCCCAAACAAAAAAATAAATAAATAAAGAAGAGTAGCTGTTGATTCAAACTGAACACGATTTTCCAGACGTGTGATTGCATTTGGTAAAGTACTAAGGCCGTCTGCCTCATGTTCCGAAGGTCAAGGTTTTGTCGTCGTCTACCTCCCCCCTCTGGCTTTCTTGCACTTTAATTCTACATATCCTATAGTATGTTCCCTGGTGGCTATTTCTCTCCCATATCCTATAGTATGTCCCCTGGTGGCTATTTCTCTCCCATATCCTATAGTATGTCCCCTGGTGGCTATTTCTCTCCCATATCCTATATTCACTTAAACAAACATCCCTTGAAACAAGTAAAGATCTAGGATGTGTAATATCATCAAATGGCAGATCAGGAGACGAGTTCGATAATATGTGAAATAAGGCAAACCAACTCATTGGACAAATGGCACCAATACTAAAGAACAAACATGTATCAATAACTACTAAGAAAGCACTTTACAACACAATCTTCCTACCAACTCTATGCTACCAATGCCAAACCTGGACAATGACAGAAAAAGAGAAAAGAAATATCACAACAACAGAAATGAGATTCCTGAGAAGAATACTCAACGTATCAAGAAGAGATAAGATCAGAAATGAAGAAATCAGGACTAAAGTAGGGGTTAAAGCAGCACTATATTTTATTAGAAAGCAGCATGTCAAATGATTTGGCCGTGCAAGTAGGTTACCAACTAACAGTATACCACAAGCAATGATGTACAGACCAGAGGGAAGCAGAGGAAGAGGCCGACCATGTAAACGTTGGACGGAGGGAATAGCAGAGTCCATGGGAATATCGATACATGAAGCCCATAATCGGGCGCTCTCACGATGTTTATACTTCACCTCGACACCGCAAGGTACAAGAGGAACAAGATGAGATGAGATGATGAGATCCTATATTGTTATGTCCCCAGTTGGCTATTTATCTCATATAAATTCGATTTTATGTCATCGGGTGGCTATGTCTCTCACATATCCGACATTATGTCATCTAATTGATATTTCCCTCACATAGCTTATATTGCTATGACATCTGGTTGCTATCTCTCTCACATATTTTATATCATGTCCCATGGTTGATATTTCTTTCACATACCCTATATGTCCCCCTGGTGGCTATTTCTCTCACATATCCTATATTATATCCTCTAGTTGCTATTTCTCTCACATATCCTATATTATGTCCTCTAGTTGCTATTACTCTCACGTATCCTATATTATATCCTTGGGTGGCTATTTATCTCACATATCCTATATTATATCCTCTAGATGCTATTTCTCTCACATATCCTATATTATGTCCTCTAGTTGCTATCTCTCTCACATATCCTATATTATGTCTTCTAGTTGCTATCTCTCTCACATATCCTATATTATGTCCTCTAGTTGCTATTTCTCTCACATATCCTATATTATGTCCTCTAGTTGCTATTTATATCACATATCCTATATTATGTCCTGTAGTTGCTATTTCTCTAACATATCCTATATTATGTCCTCTAGTTGCTATTTCTCTAACATATCCTATATTATGTCCTGTAGTTGCTATCTCTCTCACATATCCTACATTATGTCCCCTAGTTGCTATTTCTCTCACATATCCTATATTATGTCCTCTAGTTGCTATCTCTCTCACATATCCTACATTATGTCCTGTAGTTGCTATTTCTCTCACATATCCTATATTATGTCCTCTAGTTGCTATCTCTCTCACATATCCTATATTATGTCCTCTAGTTGCTATCTCTCTCACATATCCTATATTATGTCCCCTAGTTGCTATTTCTCTCACATATCCTACATTATGTCCCCTAGTTGCTATTTCTCTCACATATCCTATATTATGTCCTCTAGTTGCTATTTCTCTCACATATCCTATATTATGTCCTCTAGTTGCTATCTCTCTCACATATCCTATATTATGTCCTCTAGTTGCTATTACTCTCACATATCCTATATTATGTCCTCTAGTTGCTATTTCTCTCACATATCCTATATTATGTCCTCTAGTTGCTATCTCTCTCACATATCCTATATTATGTCCTCTAGTTGCTATTTCTCTCACATATCCTATATTATGTCCTCTAGTTGCTATCTCTCTCACATATCCTATACTATGTCCTCTAGTTGCTATCTCTCTCACATATCCTATACTATGTCCTCTGGTTGCTATTTCTCCCACATATCCTATATTATGTCCTCTAGTTGCTATTTATATCACATATCCTATATTATATCCTCTAGTTGCTATCTCTCTCACATATCCTATATTATGTCCTCTAGTTGCTATTTCTCCCACATATCCTATATTATGTCCTCTAGTTGCTATTTCTCTCACATATCCTATATTATGTCCTCTAGTTGCTATCTCTCTCACATATCCTATATTATGTCCTCTGGTTGCTATTTCTCTCACATATCCTATATTATGTCCTCTAGTTGCTATTTCTCTCACATATCCTAGAATGTCCTCTAGTTGCTATTTCTCTCACATATCCTATATTATATCTTCTAGTTGCTATTTCTCTCACATATCCTATATTATGTCCTCTAGTTGCTATTTCTCTCACATATCCTAGAATGTCCTCTAGTTGCTATTTCTCTCACATATCCTATATTATATCCTCTAGTTGCTATTTCTCTCACATATCCTACATTATATCCTCTAGTTGCTATTTCTCTCATATATCCTATATTATGTCCTCTAGTTGCTATTTCTCTCACAATCCTAGAATGTCCTCTAGTTGCTGTTTCTCTAACATATCCTATATTATGTCCTCTAGTTGCTATTTCTCTCACATATCCTATATTATGTCCTCTAGTTGCTATTTCTCTAACATATCCTATATTATGTCCTCTAGTTGCTATTTCTCTCACAATCCTAGAATGTCCTCTAGTTGCTATTTCTTTCACATATCCTATATTATGTCCTCTAGTTGCTATTTCTCTCACATATCCTATATTATGTCCTCTGGTTGCTATTTCTTTCACAAATCCTTTATTATGTCCTCTAGTTGCTATTTCTCTCACATATCCTATATTATGTCCTCTAGTTGCTATTTCTCTCAAGTATCTTCTACATTGCTAATATTTTCACTAAAATGGGGGAGAAAAGACCTGGAGACATTGCACGTCAAAATCGTGCGCCCTTCTTGACTGGCCATTGCTACAAATACTCTCCCATATAACTCTCTGGGGGGTGAGTGGTCTCGAGGTATGGTGTCCGCCTGGAGTGCTGGAGGCCCAGAGTTCAAGCCCCGGTGAGGGTCGGGATTTCTTCACGTGGACATCTAGTAAAAAAATTTCCCCTGGTCTCTGGGTAGTGAGATCAGACGTCCGTGTGTATTGTTGCGCACGTAAGAAATCCCTTGGCAGTTGGAAATCGAAAAAGTGTAGCCTAACGGCGCTGCCCTGGCAAAATTTCGAGTTAAAAATCTACCCAAAGTATTTCAGGATCCTTGCCGGCGCTAAGGAGTTCGTGCATTGAGCTGAGATTCTCCGGACTCAGACGGTGATGTTGATCCGTCGACTAAACTATAAAAAAAAAAAAAAACGGCTACAGACACAACTAAAACCAACCCCGCCGTCATAGCACCTGAAGTTTCAGAGCGAACGGCCAAATCGACCACACGATAATAATCCAATTTTATCTACTGGTGGGGACGCAGAGGTGTTTCCAAGGCACCAGGGCCGGGTTATATACTGGCCAAGACCTATTGACGCGTCCTCGTCGAGCGTCCTGGGCAACAGGTCCCTTCGGGGTCCTGGCTAAGGTCAGTAGGATCGCCGATTCCTCCGAAGTCGGAGAGTGTCTGCCTGTACGGCGAGGAAACACCAGTCTGCACACCAATAAGTCAGACATGGGACAACGGATACTCACGCAAACCTCAGGTCATGTATGACATCACACTGATGTTGGACAATAGGATGCCTTCATCCGACATACAGGACTTCGCGTTGGAGCTCAAGCCAACGAACACAAGCAAGCAAGCATCTACTGGTGGACATAAATAAAAAGACACTTACCAAAATGGCAATGTTCGCAGAAAAAGCAGGCACTTGCACAAAAGACAGACACGTTCACAGAAGACAGACACTTACGCAAGAGGAGATACTGCTCTGATTTCTTGCGCAGCTTTTCCCACCAGAAGCAAAAGGTCCAACGCACGACGCATATGCCATTACTATGGGAATGTAGTTCTGCTCATGCACACCCGTGTACAGGAAAGATTGAGGCCCTGTTGAAGGAAGGATCAGTGCATTTTTACTTTCTAAAGTCTTTATCTAAATTACCATGGGTCACTTTTATTGTTCAGCCAAGTGTACCGAAATTAAATATATTACTTGAGAAGTTTGTCCTAGTTTCGAATGGTAAACACTACTGCAGAAATAGCACACCATAAACTAAAGCAATAAGATAAATCATTCAAGCTTAAATATTCAGCACACTTATTAACACAATAATATAGATTGTCTACCACAGTAATTTTAAACTGACTGTGTTTTTGTTTGTACAACGTTAGCTTTTGTAACTAAATGGCATTTACCTCTGCCAGCTTTAATATGAGTTATTCAACCAAACAAAAAAGAGATGGTAGTCAGTATAAAATTAATATGGTAGACAATTCATATTCTCTCATCTCATCAAGTTCCTCTTGCACCTTGCGGTGTTGAGGTGAAGTATAAACAGCGGGAGAGTGCCCACTTATGGGCTTCATGTATCGATATTCCCATGGACTCTGCTATTCCCTCAGTCCATCGTTTAGATGGACGGCCTCTTCCTCTGCTTCCATCTGGTCTGTACATCATTGCTTGTGGTGGTACATTGTTTTGTTAGTCTACTTGCATGGCCAAACCATTTTACTCGCTGCTTTCTAATAAAATATACCCCACTTTTGTCCTGATTTCTTCATTTCTGATCTTATCTTTTCTTGATACATTGAGTATTCTTCTCGGGAATCTCATTTCTTTTACTGTGATTTTTCTCTTTTTCTGTCATTGTCCAGGTTTGGCATTTGGTAGCATAGAGTTGGTAGGAAGATTCGTATTATTCAAATTCATATTATTATATTAATATTGCCGGCTTCCTGGCTTAGAGGTTAGCGTCTTTTTTCCGTAATCTCGTATACTCTCGTAGCTAACGTGATGAAGGTGAGAATCAGCAGTGGGTCGAATCGCATCGGCAACGTACGGGGTATGTGAGCCGGCCGCTCAGAAAGCAATGGTAAACTACTGAGCTTAATCTTGCCAAGAAATCAACATACAGCTGAACGATATATATATCATATATATGTGTGTTTATGTGAGGATTTATCTTATTGCTTTAGTTTATTGCGTGGTTTCTGCTGTATGCACCTGACGAGATTCAGCGAAATGTGCCTGGCAATACATAGTGCAATCTCATCAACAATACGTCTGGATCTCTCTAAGTGATCAGCATGTTGCAACGATGAAGGTTGTTTTTAAAGTTAAAAGTCATCGCTCGGACTCTCCCTGCTTGGCAGCTAACAAACAACTTATCAAGAAGCTTCTAAGTCTAAACACGGGGTTTTCCCTAGTGCTTCTTATTATAAATAATAATTTCACTTTCTCTCTGACCGCAGATATGACAGGTAAACCGAAACATTCGCCAAATGGGAACCCATCGGAAGCCGCCTGTCCCGCTTGCTTGGAGGTGGAGTTTTTATAACTAATAAACAACTCTTTTTATCATGTGAAATTTTACTCCAGTTCCATGCCATAGAGTACACAAGGACAATCTCAGCACTGCGAACGAAAGTCATTGATCATTGAGCGGGTGAGGATCTAGATGTGTGTATACCAAAGTTACACATGTTATAGATCCTTCCTTTTTAGATTTTCTTAGTGTTGAAATTAGTCTTTGGTAGCGGCATATTGGGCCTGCTCTTGTGCACTTGTGTAAACTCCGTTGTATATTTCTATCACGAGATTTTATCTACGTGATATGCACACGGGCCCTCCAAGCGTTTCACCTTTGTTGGAGAAGACTACGTTCGATCCGTTTCGCAGAAATTAGAATGAAGCATAGCATGCTCTTCTTAGTTTGTAAATAAATTTTTTTTTTAAAATCCCCATCACTGAATTATGTGTCAATGAGAATCGAACCGGGTCCGAAACCTGTTGGTCACTTGTCCCGGGAAGAAACACGATCAATAAAATTACAATAGTTAGTCAGTCAGT
Organism: Cepaea hortensis; assembly: GCA_963921405.1. Taxonomy (NCBI): domain Eukaryota; kingdom Metazoa; phylum Mollusca; class Gastropoda; order Stylommatophora; family Helicidae; genus Cepaea; species Cepaea hortensis. The sequence continues at coordinate 60,673,054 of OY992896.1, forward strand.
TAGTCGCGGTTCCAACTTCACAGCAGCGGATCGTCCCCATTATGCTCCGTTCCTGTGCCGGTGAATATCACACAAAATGCTCCTCACGTCTCCGTGTGAAAAGTGGAACAGACAGTAGTCTCGGCAAGCCAACAATCCGCACAGGTACACTGTGCATAATGCCGCCGCCAGAATGTCAACACACAAGTTTTCCACGAAAAATACAGTTCATCGTCGATGGAAGCGGCAGTCACTAGAAAACCAGCAGCCACACATTTCTGCATAAGGCAAAACCAGTCAGTTCTGCAACAAAGCCGGCCGCCATTCATTATTCCGAACATGCAGCTCACGCTCCAAACAACCGCAGAAGTACAATAGTTGTTGGAATCTAACAAATTCATGCAACTTAATAGAATCAATCCATATAAGTATCTGGTAAACTCTGAGCTATAGCCGACATTTGGGTGACGTTGTGATATTCTAGTATGATAATTTGGTCGCATCTAGCGTGAGTCGCGTGGTCAAGTGGTTACACAACCGCCTCATACGCCAGTGGTCCGGAGTTCGATCCCGGGTCCAGTAAGGGATATGCACTACTGTCGAGCTGAAAGGAGAGCTAAACTCGAGTCTAGTGCTTCCAATCTGACGTGGACAAGGCCAAAGGTTCGTACAGGAATATGATCAGCTTTGCCAGTAGTGGGCTGTGCTCAGTTTTTAAAACATTAAATCTCGAAACAACCAAATAAATTAATATGTGTATGTTAGGTGAACATCCTCATCCAAAGCACTATCGAGAGCAAGTCGCATAATCTGAAGCCTGCCACGTGGGAGAAATTGACACGTGGCAAGAATAAATCCAGAAAACACCCGATATTCAAAATGAGCAGCGTGGAAGCCGCAAAGACTATCAAGAAGATGCAAGAAGAAAACTTGCTTGCCAGCCGCTGCACAACGTCAGAATCTCAAGAAACATTAAAGGAAGCCGCTCCTGTCGCTGTTCCGACGACAGAGATTACGATAACAACTGAAGCCAGCAGCAGCGGAAAAGTTTAGAACAACACTATTGAGAAGCAACCAAGCAACTCACCAAAGACCACCACATCGGAGGAAACCACAAAAGAGGACTTCACCGGCAAAATCCTGCTAAAGCAAATCAGCGTGGGAGAGGCCAAACTGTCGGCGCTACCAACAGACAAGATAATTAGCCTGTTGGAAAACGAGCTTGGAAGAAACAGCATCTGCCAGTTGCGCAAGACACCTGATCGAATAGTGGTCTCCATCAACAAGAAATCCAAGACCACAGCACTAATGCAGAAGATGTCACAAAACGAGAAAGCCGACATTAAGCTACCCCACGGCATCACAGTAGAAGCCACCCGACACCGCATGATGAAACGATGGGTCATCAATCGAGTCAAGACCCATCTCATCAACGACCAGATGAGGGAGATATTGACGAGAGAGAACCGAAAACATGATTACCAGTGCTGAGAGGATCATCGGCAAGAATAACATCCCCGCCACAGTCGTCATCGTAACATCGGAGGACCGAGTGATCCCTCAATATATTAGATGGGACAAGAAAGACCAAGCTCCAGAGCACTACATACCAAGAGTGCTGCAGTGCTCTAAGTGCCAGAAGTTTTGGCACACCCGAGCCACCTGCCACCAGGTGGACGTATGTAGATACTGATCTGGACCCCACCCATACAGCCAGTGCCAGCAAGCAAAGACCGACAAGGACTTTATCAGGCCTAACCCTAATAGAAAGTGCTCCAACTGTCTCGGCAACCATGGCTGCCCCTGCCACCAAGACAACAAGGAAGCCATGAAGATCGCCATCAAATCCAACCTACCACATAAAGAGGCTAGGAGACAGTATGAGGCGACTAATCGACTCACAAAAAGCGACAAAGCGCAAATGGAAGGCCAAATGAAGGACCTGAGATTAAAGTTACACAGCAAGGAGGAAGAAAGAGACAAGACGCAAGAAACACAGACAACAGCCGTTCAGCGCATCCTGGACGAACTGAAGCAAGTCCAGCAGAAGATTGAGCAGGATGTCGCTCGAATGACCGCTATAAAGGTTGAGGCAGACGAAACTATATCAAAATTCCAAGACAAAAGAGAAAAGACAGAAGAAACTCTCAAACAGATACAAGAAGAAAGAGCACACATAGAATTACTCAAGTCCAAGACTGAAACACCAGAAGCAGAAGATGCAAAGTCCCAAACAAAAGAAGAAGAAATAGATGAGGAGGAAGAAAACCAATCTGGGAACCAGTTGAGGCCACTGAAACAATTACATAAATAAACACACGTAGTATTGTTTGGCGCTCACAGAAGGAGAAGAAAGAAGTAGAGACTAGAGGACGCACTAGACAACATAAAATTTGAAAGCTATTGTTACCGACCGGGATTCGAACATGTCACCGTCAAATGGCGATAGCGCCTCGCTGCAGGAACAAGTGTACTTCGACTTGAGTGTCCAGTTGGTTATGCGTCGAAGTACACTTGTTCCTGCAGCGAGGCGCTGTCGCCAAGGAAGAAAACCAGAGCGACAGCGGCGAAGAAGTGTGGCCGAGGATGAAGGAAACATCCGCCATGGACAAGTCGTCTTCAAAGCAGACCATCTGAGAAGACCCAGACGATATTCACCTAGACCAAGACGGGGAAATAGGTGGAACACCAGACGATATTCACCTAGACCAAGACAGGGAAATAGGTGGAACACCAGACGATATTCACCTAGACCAAGACGGGGAAATAGGTGGAACACCAGACGATATTCACCTAGACCAAGACGGGGAAATGGGTGGAACACCAGACGATATTCACCTAGACCAAGACGGGGAAATAGGTGGAACACCAGACGATATTCACCTAGACCAAGACGGGAAAATAGGTGGAACACCAGACGATATTCACCTAGACCAAAACATGGAAATAGGTGGAACACCAGACGATATTCACCTAGACCAAGACATGGAAATAGGTGGAACACCAGACGATATTCACCTAGACCAAGACATGGAAATAGGTGGAACACCAGACGATATTCACCTAGACCAAGACGGGGAAATAGGTGGAACACCAGACGATATTCACCTAGACCAAGACGGGGAAATAGGTGGAACACCAGACGATATTCACCTAGACCAAGACGGGGAAATAGGTGGAACACCAGACGATATTCACCTAGACCAAGACGGGGAAATAGGTGGAACACCAGACGATATTCACCTAGACCAAGACGGGGAAATAGGTGGAACACCAGACGATATTCACCTAGACCAAGACGGGGAAATAGGTGGAACACCAGACGATATTCACCTAGACCAAGACGGGGAAATAGGTGGAACACCAGACGATATTCACCTAGACCAAGACGGGGAAATAGGTGGAACACCAGACGATATTCACCTAGACCAAGACGGGGAAATAGGTGGAACACCAGACGATATTCACCTAGACCAAGACGGGGAAATAGGTGGAACACCAGACGATATTCACCTAGACCAAGACGGGGAAATAGGTGGAACACCAGACGATATTCACCTAGACCAAGACGGGGAAATAGGTGGAACACCAGACGATATTCACCTAGACCAAGACGGGGAAATAGGTGGAACACCAGACGATATTCACCTAGACCAAGACGGGGAAATAGGTGGAACAACAGACGATATTCACCTAGACCAAGACGGGGAAATAGGTGGAACAACAAACGATATTCACCTAGACCAAGACGGGGAAATAGGTGGAACAACAGACGATATTCACCTAGACCAAGACGGGGAAATAGGTGGAACACCAGACGATATTCACCTAGACCAAGACGGGGAAATAGGTGGAACACCAGACGATATTCACCTAGACCAAGACGGGGAAATAGGTGGAACAACAGACGATATTCACCTAGACCAAGACGGGGAAATAGGTGGAACGCCAGACGATATTCACCTAGACCAAGACGGGGAAATAGGTGGAACACCAGACGATATTCACCTAGACCAAGACGGGGAAATAGGTGGAACACCAGACGATATTCACCTAGACCAAGACGGGGAAATAGGTGGAACACCAGGAGATACAACAACTGGTAAAGGTCCCTGAAGGAAACAGCACCCTACGACGAGGTAGGGACACAATTACTCCAGGCCTTAACAAGTGTGCGACTCTGTCCAGACATGCAAAACCACAAGGGTGAAACGAACACAATTGCAGCACCTCAACTCTTCCGAGGAAGCAGATATACAAGTGGCGTCTATTAGATGCGGTAATAACTATTCATCATCATCATCATCATCATCATTATCATCATCATCATCATCATCATCATCATCATCATCTTCCACTTCTGTCGTTAAGCGTCGTGGGGAGGAATAATTGGCGTTCCAGCACCCGGTGGGCGGCACTGGATATTGTCATTCCATGTGGTTGTACAATGTCTTTGATGTCGTCAATCAATTTTCTTCTTGGACGTCCTCGTGGTCTCGTCGCAGATGATCTTTGACGTAAGGCAAGTGATGGTAGTTGCTGATGTTGCATTCTAACGTTATGGCCAAACCACTTGATCTTCTGTCTTTCAATAAATGTGGTACAAGGTGTTGATCCCACAGTCTGTCTGATTACAGCATTTCTTACTCGGTCTCGGATTGTTAAGTTGGAAGCTCTCCTCAGGCATCTCATTTATCAGGTGTTGATTTTGCGAAGGTGTAATTTAGATAAAGTCCAGGTCTGAGATTGGTAGCATAGGGTTGGTGTGAATATGCTGTTTATTATCTGTCGTTTTGCGGACATGGGTATGTTTGGATGTTTCAGTAAGGGTGATAGTTGATATGTAAGTGCACTAGCTTTTTGACATCTGATTTCGATTTCTCTGTCCAATATACCATCTTCTGTGATCATACTTCCAAGATACTTGAATTCTTTAACTAGTTTCAGACTTGTGCTATTTATTTGTATACTTAGTGGGTCCGGCGATCTGCTATCTTGCATTATAGAGATAAAAAGAGGAATACGGCAGGGATGTGTACTGTCCCCAAGCCTCTTCAACCTATACACAGAAAGAATTTTTAAACAAGTTGAAATGCCTGGACTCAGCATCAATAGAAGAATCATAAATAAACTTAGATATGCTGACGATACTGTGTTACTAGCAGAAAGTGAGCAAGAGTTGCAAGACCTAGTGGAAGAAGCAAACAGGCACAATGCAGAATGCGGCTTAGATATTAACATCCAAAAAACAAAAACTATGATAATTAGCAGTGAAAAGGAATGGTCATCAATGAACAGCACAGTAGACGGGCAGATGCTAGAACAAGTAACAAGTTTCTCTTATCTTGGACATATAATAACAGATGATGGCAGAAGTGAAATGGAAATCAAAAAGAGAATATGAATGGCCAAAAATGCTTTCAGGGGCATGAAATCAGTATTAACATCTAGAGAGATTAAGACCGCATTAAAAATGAGAATTGTCAAATGCTACACATATTCAACACTACTGTATGGCCCGGAAGCCTAGACATTGAAAAAGCAACTAGAAAGTCGGAAGTTGGAAACAAAAACAATCAAATGCAGAGTGTCATATAGCAAATGACAGGCGTGTAGAGCATGAACTGATGTGCACACACATCAGCGAACAAAACATTAGATAGAATAGAAAGTTAGCGCACGATGTAGCATCATGAACGCTACGTCACCAAGTCACGTTGATTAACAACACGACTGTCACTTAGACACACACTAGTTTCAGCCTTCTTGGAGAGCAGACGTACCACAGACGATCCACTAGGACCATCTAACACCATCACTGATTGACCACCGTAGTTCACTCAGACGAACACAGATACGCTTAGCCACAACACTCCGTAGCCGCAAGACATCGATCTCAGGTGCTGAGCGATTTTAGCACGACCACTTGGTCTCAGACGCCGAACGAACATACTGGGAGATCTGGATGGCTTGACCAGCGGTGGACGTTAGCACCAGTCTCCGGACACACACACCCAGGGGTACATAGCCACAACACGGACACTGTGGAAGCATGATAGTGAGGGTTGTGGCGGGGGCGCGCTGCGTTCAGTGCATGGTGTAAAAGGCCTGAGTGCTGCCGGCTGAATGGCGTGCCCGTCATCCGTGTTCTAACACAATCTCCTGATGGGAATAAATATCATCTGATCATCGCTCCACGGTGCGTTCCTGAGTGCATGTCCTTTATGTTGCTGTGATGAGTTTGGACGCAGTGTGCCGCCCCGCAGGCTGTGACGGTTGATCCGGGCATCCTCAAGGTGATCATCATCATAACCCCTAGGCCTAGGACAATCGAACGAACCAGCTCTCTGACATTGGGACGACGAGAATGCCTCCTTATCGCAACCACGCGCCTCCTGACACAGAGGTCCTAGAAAAACTGGGAATGAAGAGAGAATTGATGAAAGAAATAAAAACGAGACAAGTGAAATATTTTGGCCACGTTAAAAGACATGATATTCTTATAAAAACCATACTGGAAGGCAAGGTTGAGGGCAAGCGAGCAAGAGGTAGACAACGATACAAGTGGGAGGGTAACATCAAGAGGTGGACGAACATCAGCCTGACAGAATGTACAGTCAAGGCAAGAGACAGACAGTGTTGGAGATCCATTGCAGCCAACCTTCATTGCGGAGACGGCACCTGATTGATTGATTGATTGATGTTCGAAATAAGAAATCTCAGACGCACTATAAAGTCCCAAGATACAACCAAATCGATATAGTCGAAGGATGAACGGGGCCATTTTTCTCAGCTGAACTGGAAACATCCTCATCCTGTGATCTATGCGGTGCAGAACTTTACTCCCCTAAGTCTTTCCGCAGTGTATCTCTATTCTAAACCAGATATCCTATCTCGGTTGCTATTATGTGTGAATTATCTGTCACATCTTGTCCTGTGTGAATTATTTATGCCGCCTTTTTGTCATTTGTGAATTATTTATCAAATAAAAACAGCTGATGGCTGTGGAAATTTGGTTTGTGAGGAATATGCAAAGAATATCATGGACAGACAAAAAAAAAAAAAAACGCCAATGAACAAGTCCTTCAAGAAACAAATGAAGATCGTAAACTGATTAGAGTCATTAGACGTTGACAGTCAAAAATTTTTGGGCATGTTATGAGAAGAAATGACTTGGAGAACTTGGTGACAACTGGCAAGATCGAAGGGAAGAGACCAAGGGGAAGACCGAGAAGTAACTACCTGGATGGCTTGGCCACGTGGCATGGTCGAGACAGGAACACGGAGCTGATCCACGACTCTGGTGATCGAGTGAGATGGCAGAACATGACCGCCCACTCTTATCGGCATGGCACATTGTCATACGATGCCCTAGGGTATATAAGAACTCTGCAAACAAACTTGTCAACCAAAACAGCTCGCTATAACAAATGACGCCAAAGGCAAGCTCTGGAAGCTTCAACGAAACCGAATAAGGAAGTCGACTCCGTCAGACATTAGCAGTTTACATGTTATTTATTCTGCGGCAGGTAGGCTAGACGTAAATAAATTGATAATAACATATAATAAGATACTGAGCCTGTTATGTCCAGGCAGGACAGGAGCGCCATACAATTAAATCCAACATATTCGTCCCAAGCTCGCACCTCTTGAAATTATATACAATGTCCTTGCCTGTCAACACGGCGACCTTCTCTCTATCTGTTCTCTTCTACGAGTCGTTCTTGACGTTTCTCTGATATCGAGTTTCTGCATTCGTCTCCATATTCATTTGTGGCTCATATGAACGTTGTCTCCACACATTGACCTGTCCATTCCAAGTATTAACTCAGCCAAAAATGCGATATAGTGCCAGTGCCTCGCCAACGTATCCTTCTCCAATCCACCTAAGCTGCCGCTTCCCTGAAGGTCCCAAGTCTGTCTGACTTTGTTGTTGTTGACAATCTTTCGTGACGTTTTTGTCTTAGTACGTCAATCAATTGTTTTATTAACATTTTGGTTATATGCTTCTCTGCTACTTCTGAGTTGCCTCATTACGTCACACCTGCTACTTGGCACACATGATGGATGAATTGATGAAATTATGTATCTGTCACATCTTTTCATGTGTGAATTATTTATGCCACATCTTGTCATGTCTGAATAAGCTGTCACATCTTGTCATGTCTGAATAAGCTGCCACATCTTGTCATGTGTGAATTAGCTGTCACAACTTGTCATGTCTGAATTATCTGTCACATCATGTCATGTCTGAATTAGCTGTCACATCATGTCATGTCTGAATTAGCTGTCACATCATGTCATGTGTGAATTAGCTGTCACATCATGTCATGTGTGAATTAGCTGTCACATCATGTCATGTCTGAATTAGCTTCCACATCATGTCATGTCTGAATTAGCTGTCACATCATGTCATGTCTGAATTAGCTGTCACATCATGTCATGTCTGAATTAGCTGCCACATCATGTCATGTCTGAATTAGCTGCCACATCATGTCATGTCTGAATTAGCAGTCACATCTTGTCATGTCTGAATTAGCTGTCACATCATGTCATGTCTGAATTAGCTGCCACATCATGTCATGTCTGAATTAGTTGTCACATCATGTCATTCTGAATTAGCTGTCACATCATGTCATGTCTGAATTAGCTGTCACATCTTGTCATGTCTGAATTATCTGTCACATCTTGTCATGTGTGAATTAGCTGTCACATCTTGTCATGTCTGAATTAGCTGCCACATCATGTCATGTCTGAATTAGCTGTCACATCATGTCATGTCTGAATTAGCTGTCACATCATGTCATGTCTGAATTAGCTGTCACACCATGTCATGTCTGAATTAGCTGTCACATCTTGTCATGTCTGAATTAGCCGTCACATCTTGTCATGTCCGAATCTTCACCTCCACATTTCGTTCCATAATTATCTTTTCCAGACTTTCATATCTTTCTAGATGTTCGCATTGTTTCCCTTTCCCTCGTTTATCTGTATAACCAACATGATTCTATACTAGCACTTGTTGGATAAATCTGTTGTTCGTGGTTTCCTCCGTTGAAGTGTTGCAAGTTCTGCGATATTTACATTCAAATACAAATACACGCTTTTCAACTGATTTGTTGAATATCCAAGTTTCGCACCAAAAATGTTGTCACATGAGCTACACATCCTCTTGGTATTGTGATGCTTGTTGTCCTATCTGTCCCAATCCAAACATATGTTAATTACTTTAGTTGCTGTTAACATTTCTCCTTTTAGCCTGCTCCGTGGCGAAGAAGTTACGGGCGCAACTCGTAATCCCGTATACCCGCGTTCGAAACACAGCTGCCGGCGATTTGGCAGCAGACTGCGTCGCTTTGGTTGTTTGTTTTTTTAACGAAATAGTGTGGTGTTGACTGCTACGACCTGTAAATGATATGCAACGAACTAACTTCTTCTTTTAATGTATGTGATAACTTGTTAATCCCTTCAACAGAATTTCACTTAGCTGCATATCTACTTTACTGCACGTTACATTCAACCCCAGCATTTTTTGGGATTTGTAATTTCTTGGCAAGATTACATTCAGTAGTGTGCCATTGCTTTATGACCGACACGCCATCATACGATTGTATGAAAACCATTGAAAGGCTGTCTGAAGATTTAACAGAAGACCTAAATATTAAAACTATTCATTTCTGCAATTTCTCTCTGTATAAATATATGTAGTAACGTGAGTCAGACACCTGTCAGCTGAAAATAAGTTGACTTCTGATTGAGATTGCAGTGGCAAATACGGAATGTAAAAATACCCAGTAAAGCACAATAGCCAATAAAGGCTGGGGTTGATTGCAAAGTCTTTTAAAAAGAAATGCATTTTTCTTAAAGTTACGGACAACAAACTTGAAATGTGAACATCTCGTACATTACATGGGTTATAATGAATAATTAAAAGCATAATTAACTGATTCAGTGCCCAAGGATCGTACACCGCTATAAAATAACACAAAGTGATGCAGCTTTACAAAACAGAATTACGAAACAATACAAGAACTTTGCAGCGACTAGCCTTCATCAGCAAACAAATACATACACAAAACACAACATAAAGTAATGGAGAGGACTCTCCAGTGACTACATTAAAGCATACGGACGGGATAAGAAGAATAAAAAGATGAACACATGAGAGCAACGAAGTTAAAAAATTAAAATTAAAAAAAAAAATGTTGCCTCAGAATTCCAGGCTGTAATACTAACACAAATGTGATATTTAACCTCTTTTATGCACAGTCGTGGTAGACTGTGGGTCATTGGAACCGTGGATGGTAACGGTTCAATAAAAATCCCAAATAAATGAGTAGAAGTGGTACATGGAAAAATGGGCAGGAAGGTAAGGCGGGAAACTGGAAGCAATGAAGATGTTATGGTTTCCGAGTGACAGATAAGGATTTCCAGTGGATGTACGTACAATGCATGAATGGGTTGCCATGATCCGATAATAACTCTGTAAAGTGTTAACGAAAGACACGACGGTGATAAGACAGATTCACATAAACAGATAGAGTAAACAAGAAGTAACGAGTGTTAGTAACTGAGAACCAGTTCAGTAAAGTCTGAATCATGAAGTAATATGAATAGTAATCAGCCCACACGAGACGAGTCAAGGACGACCATGTGACAAGGCTGAATTCGCACAGCCCACGGGTTTTAAAGTTATTCGGCCGGGAAACTTGTCAGCGTTAATATCGTCGCCACAGAAACTGATTGTGTATATTTTCTGAACAACAGTTAGAAGAAAGAGATGGGGAAGGTCGAATAGGTTAGCAAGCAAGGTTTTACAAATATCGCATGCAATGTGGACAGTATGATCGAAAGTCCAGCCAAACTATACAGCATTAGACAACATTAAAATGACGATGTGCAAACACCACCAGCTCGAGAAAAGGGAAGTTATTTAAGGACACGTGTGGCTAGTGTGTTCATACTCTCTGGAACAATCGGTAAATAGTGCCTGTGTAGTAATTGCTTTCTAGACTTGTCAGTTTGACAGCGAGAGAATGACGTTCACGCTCCTGACGACAGGGTCACATTCTGAACTATTGACCTCGGGTTCAGATGGCCACGCATGTAAACACGATACAAAGCACGGTTGCACAGTGAGAGAGGCGTGACATTGGTGGTGCATGGAATTTGTTTCATCGTTGTTCATAATTAAAATTGGAAGTGGACTGGGACACAAGCATTGTTCAAGTCATTTCATCTCAGCTGTGTCATAGTTAATATTGTCAAACGTTATTTACAATAGGACGAGCCAAGTAACATTATGATATGGGTGCCAGTGAATGGGTTGGTCATAGTAGCCGAATATTAAAGAGCAATTATGTGTGTACCTAAGTATGATGGTAATACTAACGAAACTCATGTTTTTGTTCTCCTTTATGTGTGTATGAAGCGAGTCCTAAAGTCTGGGTGGACTGATATATGTGATTATATTCATGTGAACAGAAGAACGATATATCGCCATACTAGATTCATCGTGCTATTTATTTCGTTTCACAGTATCTTTCGCAATTTCAATGCTCAGTGAATGGAAATTTACATGATCATACTTGTTCATTTGATTATTCACCATAGTTGGTCCAAACCTGCTTTTTCTGTTTGGCACTGAATCAGTTAAACTCCGTAGGAGCTAAGCTGGGGAAGTCTAGGTACTTACCGCTGGCATAGATTGCCACATCCTCCCCTCCATGAGTTTCCGATGAGGTTGGCACTGCCGACTGGAACATGTATTTTGTGTTAGCTGTTTGAATGGGGGAATGAAGAGAAAATAAAATATTAACAACATATATGCTAGTCGAATTCTTATGTAGAACAAACTGAAGAAACGTTCAATTGAATCACAGCAGATCAGTTGGAATCATGTCAACGAAGAAGATCCATTGCAGCTATTTTCGTAACGTGATTTGCATAATCGAATAATCTGACTTGAATATAAAAAAAACGTATCAATATAAACGGGAAGAAGCGTGGAAACGGCTGATATAATACACGCAGCGCGGACTTGGGTGAAGGATACTGACGAGACTCCGACGTTAGTCCGATTACATGAACTGAGAGTGAAGCATGGTCAGCAACATCAATGCCGCATTCGAGGGTAAGAGAAGAGATTACACAACCAACTCCTGATGGGAACAGTGAGCGGAACCACTTTGGGGTGTCTGCTGCATCGGAGGATGGAACTCGCATAGTCGGCATGGGATTGCCCAATGTCCAGTGAGGTTGTCCGATATAGCATTACATGACATAACTTTCGTAGTGTTGCTGGCTCCAAATGTTGCTATATGAAGCCGGGGCGGGGTTGGGGTGAGCGCCCAACCTTGCATAAATACCATAATGGCTCGTGCATTCTTCACCTATGCAGCAAAAGCCCAACTCCTAGCCTTCCCGTGGCGGAGCTGTTTTAACTAACAGAAGAACGGGCGACGGCCAATCACTGGCGCCTAGAAATAACCAGAACGCTCTAGATGTGTATGCACGTACACGCATGAGCAGACACTTGTGTGCCTGCCTACACACCTAAACTCGAGTAAGACCACAGTCTGCTCTAGCAAAGGAAAAGTGCTGAAGACGGAGGCAACCAGCCAGGAGGCGCACCTCAGAAATCAGGATGCCACGCAATCACTCGTAATGAAATATGTCGACTACTGCTAAATGTTATGGTGCATGCCCTGCTTTGGACCCCCAGGCAGGTGCAGCGCCGGGCCCTATGCCTCGAAAGGGTCCAACCACAGCTACTGGAGGTCTTTCTCAGATGGCCTGTGGAGCCAGGGGACCTGAGAATAGAGCGTCTGGCCATACCAAACAAAGACTAAAAAATGCACTGGAATGTGGAGGGAGTCGGCAACAAAAAGATAGAGCTAGAAAATATCTTGGACCCCAAAAGAAAGAAAAAAATAAGCGTATATTGCTTGCAAGAAAGTCACCTCATCTAAAATATAGCCTTCAAAATCAGACGCAAGGGTACAGTCACTTGTGAAGCAACCAGGACTGCAAGAGCTGTGAAGAAAAGGCTGGACAGAAAAACCACTGCAGGAGATGCTCCTCCTCGAACGTCAAGCTTTCTTTGCCCACATTGTCAAAGAACATTTCGAGCCAAAATAGGCTTTATTTGCCATCTTAGAACCCACGGCTCCATACCTTCAACCCCACTGGATGAAATGAATGGTCATCATCATTCTTGATGGACAACACGACATATGGCACTTACATGTGTCCACATTGGTTAGATTCTGTCTCTGAGCACTGTAGCCTGGTCCGGTTCCATACAACAGTGTCGTGTACGGCTTCCTGTCTGACCCTTCACTTAAAAGAGATCCCTCTTTACTGAGCCCTTCAGGGGGAGACAATCAATACATAAATATTTATTGAACATATTTATGCCCCTTATTTCATTCTTTCCTCTTCTACACCAGTAAAAGCATAACTTATCGTGTTTAGCCTTTCATCTGCTTTTCTAGATTGTTGGGATACACCGCCACTGTTCTTAACCCGCCTTCTTCTATCCAATATTGCCGGGATCATCATCCTCATGTGCTGTGCCTTTAAGGTGTGACGGTCGTGGCTCGCCATATCACACGCATATCACACACATATGGGAATGTCCCGAATGCTGTGATGTCGGTTCCTAAATCAATCAATCAATCAATCATATCACCGCAGTCTTGGATCAGGTGTGTGCGCTTATCCCAATAATGCCATGTGGCCAAGCCATCCACGTATTTACCTCTCCGATTTTCCTATGCTCTTTTCCCATCGGCTTTGCCGGTTGTTACTAAGTCTACTCAAAACGTACCCAACAATTATTGCCTGTCTACTAAGTTCTCGAATCAATTTACAATTTTCATTTGTTTCTTGCATAACTAACTGTCTTATTCGATTCTCTGTCCACCCATGGAATTCTTTATTTTCCACAGAAACGAAACTTCCACTGCCTTTTTGAAGATCCTGTTTGTCTATTTATTATGCCTCCTTCCCACGGCTAGTCTACGGGACACCATTGAGCACGATAGTAGTAGTAGGCCTCTTTTAGTCTTGAAGGACTATAGAGTTGTGCCGATGGGGAGATACCTGAGGGTATAGCTGATGACTGTATAGTCCGAAGTGACAATCTCTGTCACAGTTTCCGCATCTGTAAGACGAGGCAGGTCCCGCCGTAAGTGACTGCATTTTATGCCTGTGAGACCTATGCTAAATTTTTTTTTAAAGAATCAGATTGCTCTCATAGAGCACCATTGCGTTTCGTACTTCTCTTTTCCATCCAGGAACATCTGCCTGTTGCAAATCTTTTCCACGTGTTTGGATCTATGCCAAGGGTTTTCATATCTTGTTTAAACACATCCCTAAGTACTGGAGAGTTTTGGTCATAGACCATAACTTTATGAAGGGAAAATCCAAACTGCACCTTCCCGCGGTAGAGGATGGGAAACACACCACGGTGTGGCTAACACAGCTCTGGGAACACACCACGGTGTGGCTAACACAGCTCTGGGGACCGAGTATCCACCGGAATAAGTGGACAATTCTGCAGCTGAGCAGTGCAGGGCACTCACTTGTCCTGACAGTCGGAAATGGTTGTCAAAGGCAGAGGTAAAAGACCACCATGTGGATGTGGAAGGCAAGGGGAAACCACCACATTATATTCCCAAGACTTCGTGGCAAAACATATATCAGAGTTAGTGAACGACGTTAATGGATGTCTTAGGACATCATCGTCCGGTAGGGACAGTCATGAGCCACAGGTGACACCAGACCGTCATCCAGCTACTGATGACGAATGTTGTGAATTCCTTGGACTGCCAGAGTAACTAACAACGATTGCCTGAAACAGGCTAATGAAACTAGAACACTATATACAACAATAAGCAAGAGACAAACAGCTTTCTTTGTTCATGTAATGAGAAGAGAGGCATTGGAGAACATCGTGACAACTGGAAAGATCGAGGGGAAGAGAGGCAGAGGCAGACCAAGATAAATGATGCTGGATGGATTGAGACGGTGGCACGGAGGAATATCAGCAGCAGAGTTGATCTAGAAAACCAAAGACCGAGATCTGTGGAGAGCCATAAATGCCTACGCCAGCTGGCAGGGCACTTGATTATAATAATATCGCATTTGGGGTCTTCCGGTTGGACTCTTCCCTGTGGCTAGTTCTCCGTATTGAAAATCTTTAGGAATATGTTCGTCCTCCATTCTAGATACATGCCACAGCCACCGGAGTCGTCTCTTCTTAAAGAGGGAGTGTATTGTGGTAATATCGGCTCTTTCAAGTACATGTTTGTTTGTTATGTGGTCTTTCCACGATATGCCCAGGATACGTCTCAGGCATCTCATATGGAATTCAACTTTCTTTACTGTCGTGAGTACAAGGTCCAGGATTCAGACCCATAGAGTAGTGTGCTAACAACACAAGCTTTATACACTTGAACTGTTGTAAATTCTGTTAGTCTATTATTCTCCCAAACTCTTTTAGCTAGCCTGGAAAATGTTGTGGCTGCCTTTCCAATGGGTCTGTCGATTTCTGTCTCTAATGAAAGATTATCTGATATTGTCGACCCCAAATAAGCAAACTCATGGACAACCTTCAATAAGTAATTAGAATTTGTGATTGACGGAGGCCCACCAGCATCTTGTTCCATCACCTGTGTTTTATTTAGGCTGATGGTGAGCCCAAAGTCTTTGCAGGCGGCTGCAAAACGATCTATGAGCTGTTGGAGATCTTCTGCTGCATGAGTAGTCAGTGTTGCATCGTCTGCAAAAAGTAGGTCTCTTATGCATCTTGATCTTATTTTGGTGTTTGCCTTGAGTCTGATGGGTTAAAAAGTTTGCCATCAGATCTTGTGTGGAGGTATATGCTCTCAGTGCCAGTCCCAAAAGCCTGCCTTAAGAGAACGGCGAAGAAGATACCAAAATGTGTAGGAGCAAGCACGCAGCCCTGCTTTACTCCACTGGTTAGTTAATTAGTTAGTTAGTTAGTTATTTAGTTAGTTAGTTAGTTAGTTAGTTAGTTATTGCTGTGGGGTTATTGGGCATAACATCAAACATAAGCTCGAATATAAACAGTCCAGAGGTGCCGACAACTGTCCAGCAACGAAGCAACGGAACTTGAATAAAAGGACTCACTAGAAGGCTGGCAAACAAATTGATGCGGCTGCGTTTATTAGCCGATATTCTTGAGCAGTAGTCAATCAGGCAATTAATACATTTCAATAAATTTCGATCGGGTTTGTAACTGCCAGACGGGACGATCGTAAGAAAACATCAATGATAAATATTCAACTGCTGACCATACTAGCTACTGAGAACTCCCACATCATTAGTATTGCAGTCCTTCATTTCTTCTGTCCATCCAAGGTTACCGAAATTTCCTTCTGGTGCGATGTGCTCAATTAAATTTCCAGATCCGGCATCTGTCCCAAATCGTTATCCTGATATATACGCTGCTAGAGTTGTCCGGCCAGAAAATATCTCAATATATTGGAGATGACTCGAACGTGCTGCTTCTCCAGTCCAGCTCTATGATCTGAATGCCGTAGTTATTGACAAACAAAACTGACCTGATCTCCGTTCGACGTCAGATGCCTATTTTTATGTCTTTTGGTTCGGGAGTTTTGCTCCCTCTTACTTCTGCGTCATTGGCTCTGCTACGACTTGGCAGTTAGTTAGTTAGTTAGTTAGTTAGTTAGTTAGCTAGTTAGTTAGTTAGTTAGTTAGTTAGTTAGTTAGTGAGTGAGTTAGTTAGTTAGTTAGTTAGTTAGTTTGTTTGTTGACAGATCATCCTCATTGCAAATCGAACCGTTCAGTCCATAAGTGCTCGGATCCCCTCCTCAGCAAATCCCGCAGCGTGTAGCGGCCAACGACACCAGTTCTGTGTTGTTTTATCCATCTTCTCTGGCTTCCTGCGTTGTGTTCTCTTTGGCCACCCCTCTTTTAATTTGCTGTTCTCGCATCCTGACCATGGTTATAGATTCAAAGTCATCACTTGGTTCTTGGGAACGATTTACTTCTCCTAAAGCATTCATAATGTCAGCCTGGTCCATGGCGGGCCACCTTCCACAGTAGCCTTACCTGCGGGCTTGTCAGCCCGCTCATTTCCTTGTACACCCGTATGCCCTGGCATGAAAATGAAACTAATCTTTGCCAGTCGAGACCGCTCCAGAGACAGCAACCACTCTTTTCGGATCCACCCCATCTCTATCTTCTTGAGCATGCTCATTGAGTCGCTAAGGAAACGTGCCCTAGTGAATGTGTGTGTCTCGAGCCATGTTATTGCTTTACTTACTGCCATGACTTCCATAGTCTGGCTACTTGTGGTCAAAGCAAAAGCACCAGAATCCTCCTTCACAATTCTCCATTCGGCCTGAGTCGTAAAAGCCCATGAACTTTTCACTCGTCAAACGACCGACCCATCTGTGTAAATGACAGAATCACCGTCTAACGAATTCTCGAAGAACAACGCTAGTACTTCCGCCTCCACCGCAGGCGGATTTTCTTGTCTGCAAACTGAAAAGGACGTACAGAGATCTGCTGGCACTTGTACCCACTCCTCGCCAGGTTCTAAGGCCTCAAGTGAACACACCTATTGAAGAATGTCTTCGGCGTGACCCATCCAATTTCACTATGCAGTGGATGTTGTGTGTTTGCGTTGACTCTGAGGTAGGCACGTGCTCTGCAAATTTGTATTCTCTCTTCAATGGTTGGAAAATCAAGAAGATAGCGCATAGCCCTGCATGCTGTATCTCTTGTACATCCAAGAATAATGCGTATAGCTTCATTCTGTATCCTTTCTATCTGCTTACGGCTGAGAGTCAGGATCGCCATCGCATACCCAAAAAACAGGCATGACCAGACCCTCGTATAGAAGACATAGATGGCGCTGCTCACAATTTGCTGCCGCCATCACCCGCATCACAGCCAAACCCCGCTTGGCCATTATTATCATCTGGTCTATGTGCTCATTATAAGCAAGGCTTCAATCAAAACGTATCCCCAGGTAATTCATTGCCTGCGTTCTTTTCACAGTCTCTGAACACAGATTTACAGTTGATGTTGGAGTGTTGACAATATAGTTATTCAAAGAGAACCATGTCACTGCTGCCTTCGTTGGGTTGACTATTGCCCCAGATTCCACACACCAAGTGCTTATGCGATTGAGTTCGGTTTGTAGTTACACAGCAACCCTATTTCTATCCTTGCCCTGACGATAGACTAACACATCGTCGGCATATGCCAATGTCCTCCCCGACTTACTCCACTACTGATGCTGAATGACTGAGATGTTGAACCATCGAATAAAATAGTCCCCTGCATATTTTCGTGAAATGATTTCACAAGACTTAGCAGGGTTGGTGGATAATCCTATCTTCGCAAAGATCTTAAAAAAGGCCGTTTCTGCTCACGAGGTCAAATGCCTTTGTGAGGTCGATGAAGGCAATATATAATGGCTTCCTCTGTTCTCCGCACTTCTCTTGCCTGAGGGAGAAAATCATATCAATGGTGGACCTGTTGGTTCTAAATCCGCAATGTTATTCGGGGTAGATTCTTTCAGCAAGAATGTGTAATCTTTTTAGGATTACTCGAGCGAAAATCTTGCCTGTAATGCTGAGTAGGGAAATGCCGCGATAGTTGTTGCAGTCGCTTCTGTCACCTTTGTTTTTGTTTTTAAAATGGTAACAATGTTTGCGTCCCTCATATCTTGTGGTACTGATGTTTCTTTCCAGCAGAGCTGAAATATTGCATACAGTTCTGAGATGATTGTTTCTTTGCCACATTTTAAAATTTCATGTGGAATACTATCTTTTCTTGGTGCCTTGCCGGATTTGAGAGTGTCTAGTTCTTCTTTGATTTCTGTGAGGCACGGTTCGTTATCCAGGGCATGCATGGCTTAGCTGTGAGTAGTGTTCAACCCAGCGATCAATTTGTTTCACTCGATCTTTTATGATTACCCCCTCAGTTGATCGTAAAGGGGCCATCTTATTTTTTGATGGACCGACAGCTTGCTTGATACCCTCGTACACTCCTCTTATATTTACAGTGTCTGCACAAGTTTGAATTTGAGCAGAGAGCTGTAGCCAGTACCTGTTCGAACATTTTCTTGCCATCTGTTGTACTATATTTCTGGCCGTTCGCAATGCCTGCAATGTTTTCTCTGAAGATGATTTTTTATACACCGAGAATGAATGTCTCATTATCTCCAGGACTGGGAGCATATCTTCAGAGTGTGCTTCAAACCAGTCGGTTGACATTGTTTGCTTCTTGCCAAATGTTGATAGTGCTGTATTGTAGATGGTGTCGCGCAAAAGACTCCATCTCTCGGTGGCAGTTCCATTTGTGGGGGATGGGCAGTCTCCACCAGAGCCTGGATGAATTTGTTGACCTTCTCTTTGTTTTGGGTGTCGCTGGTGTCGATGCGTGGTCTTCCTTCTGTTCTATTTTTGTCGATTCTCTTAAGCTTTACCTTGACCTTGCTGGAGACGAGTGAATGGTCGGTGTCGCAGTCAGCACAATGATAGCTACGAGTCAGCCGTACATTGCGAAGATTGCTGCGTTTAGTCAAAACCAGGTCGAGTTGGTGCCAGTTCTTTGATCTGGGATGCCCCCATGACATCTTGTGTTGTGGTTGTGTGTCAAAGAAGGTGTTGGTCACGCATAGATTATGTTAGCTGCAGAATTCCAAGAGACGCTATCCATTGTCGTTGATCTTCCCAACGCCAAACTGTTCTAGACATGAAGGCCAAAATTTATGGTCGGAGCCAACCCCGGCGTTGAAATCGACCAGAATAAAAAGATGTTGTTTCTCTGGTGTTTCACTGACCACTTTGCTAAGGTCGTCATAAAACTTATCTCTAGATACTGATGCTGCAGTTAGTGTTGGGGCGTTATCCTGGAACGCCGCGTTAACATCCCATAATACTTTCTCGGTTGACACCTGAGGGACCACTTAGAGAAATCAACAGAAAAATAACCTGTACTCTTTACATTCAAGAAGAGAGGAGGAAATAGAGGAATAAAATTACGCTTCTCAGCTGCTATCCAGACATGACACCGAATTGCGCTGAACGCATGACACAAGCAATCTGTGTTATCACAAGAGTGGTAAAACCATACAGACACACGTGCGCCTTCTCTCCGAGAACGACTCTTGCTACGCCAACAGTTCGAACCGGCCTCACACTTGACTAGAGGCAATTAATTATCTGTAGAAAATGCAAGGTGTTAGAATAATTACACCCCAGTGGTGCTCAGACTCAATGGACTGTGAATGGCAATTAAAACCACACAGGCATGACGCAAGCAATCTTTTTCATCAAAAGAGTTGTAGAACTGGCAGTCTACTCCGAGAGCCTTATTGCTCCTTTGACACGACACAAATGTGCTACTTAGGGTAGTGAAACCGCTCAACGGCGAAGGCTGACTGCTTTGTGAAACAGATTGAGGGTGTTGGGTGTCTGATAGAGGCAATTGAAACTGGGAAATGTTTACCTCGAACCAGACAGGGAGGCGCCCTACGAGATAAGAGTAATTAAGACCCACAACAGTATAAGTAGCTGTGCCTTGAAAGTTTCAAATGAGATACGAACAATTTTGAAACAGGTATGCACTACCTCCTTGTATGCGTTTTGAATTCCTAGAAATGTTATTCCTTAGTAACTTAGACTTAAGGACTTTCAGTCGATGTCTGACTTATGTTATTTCATGAAATATTATTGTCTCATGTACTTGATGGCGCACTATTCTTTCTCAGTTCATTATACAATATAGTGATTTAAATGTGCTATTCTTCTGACAAGTAACCCTATGTTAGGCAGATATTGGCTATGTTCTGGATATAGTTTTACTGTCAGGTGTATTGTCAGATGCTTTTCATTCCTATGTAAAATAGCCTAATCGCCTTTGATTGTGTGTATTCGTTGTACAGAATATAGTCAATTGACTATATTTCTTTTAATTCTTACCACGGTAGTGGCTATTTAGTGACTAAACTGGGAGACCAGCAATGCGGCTGTCCTGAATGGCTACTCATATGAGATGCACATAACTTACAAGGAGATCCATCGTATCGCGAAATACAGGTGAAAATCCGAAATCAGAAGCACTCCATAAATATATAAAATGAATAATAAAATAAAATAAAATACACACAAACGCGTACAATACGACACACTGGACGGCCGACGTTTCGATTCTCAGAATCTTTGTCAAGGACAGGGCACCACAGATAGCTAACACAACGAAATACAGCAAACAAAGAAAAAAAAACGAAAAAAAAAAACACACAACTACTCCGATGCCATGTGGGGCAGAAAAGATGGCTTTGCCAGCTGCGAAGGCGCTCGTTGGCTGCAGAGTTAAAAGTGGGTTGCCAGATAGGATTTAAGTACCCAAAATTATGCGAACAGTCTGCTATGAAAATATAGGGGTGTGGGGACAGTTAGGTATAGATATAGGGGGGGGGGGGACAGCATAGTAATAGATAGTGTAACCAATTGGGGAAGATGGCACAGTTATACAGTAGCGTCCACAACAGTATTGATACCTGCTGGATGGATGCATCCCAGATTGTTGATTAGCTGGCATTCAATTTTGAGCCTAACGGAACTGTTGGAGTAGCAGGGTTTTAATGCGGTGACACATACATCGTCGACTCCATTATGGTTGAAGGAATTGAAATGGTTGGGGACAGGTTTGTCAGCGCCCTGATTGATGTCTCTGAGGTGTTCTCTAAAACGGTCAGCAAGACGTCTGCCAATTTGGCCAGTGTATTTCATGTCACATCGTCTGCAGATGATGACATAAATCACATTAAAAATTTTCACCCCCGCCCCCCCCCCCCAAAAAAAAATGTCTTAAATACGATTATACTCACCAAGAATGGGTGTCCCTCTGTTGGCATACCCCGCAATGTTAAGCACGTGGGAGTGGTCAGCTGTAACGACGATCAATGTTTCATTAGCGTTGGTCACTTTTAGGGCCACATCAACAGCGTCTGCCATGGCTACCAGATCGGACAAGGCATACTGTGGTTTACTGGTGTGATGACCGTTGTCAATATTCCCGCCTGTAGTAGGTCATAAGACAGTGTTCATATCAAAGAAACAGATAACACAAAAATGTGATATCACCTGAGAAGGAAAAATGCTTAACTAAGTCAGGCATTCCACTGATAGTCATCAAATGCGTTGATCTTCAAGACTTATCCAGCCACAACAAGGTTACAGATAAGTAACCTTTATATTTTCATGTAGTATTTTTCATGTAGTTGTGTCGGTTTGTGTTTGTTTACTCGGTGCTGACGTAGGTTTTGACCGCAACGTCCACTTTGTTTATTGTAGTCAAAAAACAGACATGACCAGCCCCTCGTATAGGAGGCGTAGATGGCGCTGCTCATAGTTTGCTGTCGCCATCACCCGCATCACAGCCAAACCATGCTTGGCCTTTGTTATCACCTGGTCTATGTGCTAATTATAAGCAAGGTTTCGATCAAAATGTATCCCCAGGTAGTTCATTGCTTGTGTTTTTTCCACAGTCTTTGAACACAGATTAACGGTCTGTGTTGGTGTGTTGACAATATGATTATTCAAAGAGAATCATGCCCTGTTGCCTTTGTTGGGTTGACCATTGCCCTAGCTTCAACACACTAAGTACTTATGCAATTGAGTTCGGTTTGTAGTCACACAGTAACCTGATCTCTATCCTTACCCTGACGATACACTAAAACATCGTCGGCATATGACTATGTCCTCCCCGGTCCAGTGATCTGCTCGCAGATGATTCTCACAGTGTAGGCGTTGAAAAGCACCGGAGATAATGGTGATCCTTGTGGTAGGCCAGGATATATTGTTGTTGGTCCCTGTCAGCATCTCCAATAAGGCCTCAGAGAGGTGGGAAGAGTTAACACAAGTCTAGTAGGGAGACACCAGACAGGAGAGACACCAAGCACTATAAATAGCCTCACAAGGAGACACATTTGTGTCAGACCAGGGGCCAACGAGTACAGGTGAGCGAGGGCTTTCCCCAAGCCATTGGGAAACTTGGCCTTACGAGTAACCGTGAAGTGCCCGGTTACTCTAGCTCACAAGCCAGCGTGCTTGGGACATCATGCACGCAAGACTAACTACTGCACGGGAGGGACAGTGTCCGTGCTTGTCCACGCAATATGTAGCGTGTGGACAGACCCGACTGGAGACGGTAGAGAGAAGAAGTATCCTTGACAAATGCTATAGTTTCTAGGCAATAGGCAAACATTAGGCTGTAAAGTTAGATTGTGATTACTAGCATCATCTCTCACCACTTCATTGCATTCATGTTGTATAATGATGATGAAGTATAACGCTCGCAGAGCCATTCAAGTGTCAGTTCTAAATAAATTGCATTCCTTTTGCAAATGTCACGAGTTGTTATTTCGTGCGGTGCAAAAGTAGGGGAGTCCTGAGAACTCTCCAACTGCCACATCTAAAAACTACTGTCCGTTGGAAAGTGTTACAGGTTCACGTACCTTCCACAAGTAAGAAAAATCCTTTGTCGTTCCTTTTCAGAATGTCTATGGCCTTGTGTGTCATCTCTGCCAGGGACGGTTCGTTGGTCTTGTTTCTGTCCAGGTCGTAAGTCATATGATTCTGGTTAAAGAGACCTGCGATAAAGAAAGTAACAATACACACAAAAAAGGACCCTTTTACATGCGTTTAGATCTATTGGTTCAATGATCCAAGTTCTATATTTGTATACATCCACCGGCACCCGAGAAGAAATAGATAACCCATGTAAAAGTCTTAGCACCGGCTCCGTGTTGAAAGGGCTACAAACGCAGTTCGTGTTCCCACTTACCCGGGTTAGAAACACAGCTGCGGACGATTTGGCAACAGACCGCACTGCGTTGGGTTGTTTAAATAAAATTGTATGGGTAACAGTCGTTACGAAAGCAATGGCAAACTACCGAACGTAAGCATGTCAAGAGATCACAAACAGTCAATAAATGCTGGGGTATACTGCGACGTTTTGTAAAGGATAAGCAAAAAACGTTTTTAACACGCCTTAGCGCATTGAGCATGCGATGGAAGACCCATATTGTAGATCAATTGGTACCCGGTGAGTGACGTGGTCAATATCTGACCGACCATCTTTACCTCCCACGGCAGTTCATGGTACCTATATGAGGCTGGATCGACCTGGGACCCCAGAGTGTGGTAATATCCGCATCCATGTGGGTTCAAGCCCACAACTATTTGGCAGGGGGTGGGTGGGGGATAGGGGGGGGGGGAATTGTTCTAGCCACTGCGATGCAGGTGCTCTGAAATAAATAGAGGGTAATTTATATACTTTTTTTCAATCTGATTCACATTGCTTATGGCTTTCATTCGTCATCATCATCAACATATCCAACCTCATCATCATCGTCATCACCACCACCACCATCATCATGATCACCACCACCACCAACATCATCATGATCACCACCACCACCATCATCACCACCACCACCACCATCACCACCATCATCATCATCATCATCATCATCATCATCATCATCATCATCATCATCATCATCATCATCATCATCATCATCATCATCATCATCAACAACAACATCATCATCATCATCACTACTACCATCATCATCATCATCATCATCATCATCATCATCATCACCACCACCACCACCACCACCACCACCACCACCACCACCACCATCATCATCATTACCACCACCACCACCACCACCACCATCATCATCATCATCACCACCACCACCACCACCACCACCACCACCTCCACCATCAGCATCAGCATCAGCATCAGCAGCAGCAGCAGCAGCAGCAGCATCAGCATCATCATCATCATCATAATCATATTCAAGTGAATTGCAATATTTTTGCCTGTGACATAGAGTACCTACTTCGAAAAGCATTTTTTCCGGGGTTTCTTTCCCTAACCTTCGACTGTCCCTAGTCTACCTACAAGGCCGCAGGTTTGTGTATCCTCTTCGTCTCGTCCCTATCCCTTGACCTGTCCGACACGGGAGACCCTGTGTCAAGGTCTCACACCCGAGGTTGCGACGCGTTGTCTGTACCAACGCCAGACAACATAACAACACGCAACCCTGAGTAATGTGAAACACGGCAGAGAGAACGCGGCGTCGTTACCGACGCCCGGATAGGTAGCCACGCACAGCAATTGAGTTCACCCCGTGAACCGTGCAGGGGACACCAGCTGACGTGTGCGTGTAAGCGTGTAGGAACTGGCAGACGGGCTGAGATCGTTGAAGGGACAGGTCGCAAGGGAATGTGAGTCGAGTTTGAATCTGCCTTGAGAGCTAGCCTGTACGACAGTGGGAGACTGAGTCGAATGCTTGTATAAGTTTAACTGTAAGTGAGATGTTTATTGCTTGCATGTATTATTATGTATTGTAGTGATCTTGTTCATGTTGAAATGATTGCTATAGATTGTCAGTGCGCAATGTTTGTGCGATAATTAATGCAACGCGTCAATAAAGCGTGTGAATAATACTTTCGGATATTCACTTCGTGTGATTTGATAGTTTGATATTACTTCACACTTGCCAGAAAACGAGCTACTAGTCTTGTGTTATGCAAGACTCTGACAAGTGCGAATGTGGTGGCTTTCGTCCGGGTTTTGAATCAAATGCGAACGTATAAATTTTTTTTTGTCCGAGTTTGAAGCGAATGTGAACATGCCGATATAAGTGCGCAAGTCATAGATTAAGGTAAAGTAACGAATTAATAGAGTTGATTTAATTAAATTATAAGTGTGAAGATATTATTTGAAGCCAACCGAGGCGTCTTCAGACTTAGCACTAAATTCAACAAATTTTGTACCTAAAATCCAAAATGGCGGCCGTGCCCTTGAATGTCATTGAGTAGAGGTAGTGTGAGCGTGAAAGTGGTTGAAAGTGGTAACGACTAACAATAATACTTGACAGCATACAAACCTTTACAGACTTTAGTGACATTACACACACCATATGAACATGTAACATCATTGCGTGATAGAATTATAAAATCATGTATATTAGCCAAAGAAGCTCTCCAAAAATCAGGATCTATTTACCGGCAATATGCCAACAGAGGAAATAGAACTATTACACTGACGCCAGGACAGGACGTGCTTCTTCTTTTGCCAAGTGATAGACATCTCCTAACTGACTCATGGCAAGGACCGTTCAAAGTGCTACGACAAATTTCGACGGTAGATTACGAGATTGCAGTTAGGGACAAACATAAGATTTTTCATATTAACATGCTCAAACCTTATCACCACAGGCAAGACGAACAAGTAGAGACTGCAGCAAGCACCTCCATAGTGGACCAGACGGACGACAATGACACTGACGAGATACCGACACCAGGTCTTGACACGACGACCAACTTACAAGACATTAAGGTAAATCCTAAACTGACTCAGACACAAACTGACAGTTGCAGACAACTGATACAAGACTACAGGACGATCTTTTCTGACAGCCCAGGACAGACAGATTTAGTGCAACACCAAATCATCTTAACATCTGACGTTCCTATTAAGTGTAGACCATATTCCATCCCTATACACTATAAAGAAAAACTTCATCAAGAAATCATTGATTTAGAAACAAATCATATTATTCGACGTTCATAATCTCATTTCTGTTCACCAATAGTGTTGGTACGCAAAAAGGACAACACTATTAGACTTTGTGTGGACTATCGTAAACTCAACAGTATTACACAGTTGGATTTAGAACCAATGAGCAACTGTGAAGACATCTTGACTGAACTATCTGACTCACGTTATTTTACTAAACTTGACATGACAAAAGGCTACTGGCAGATAGCTGTACATCCTGATAGTATACATCTGACTGCATTTGCCACACCTTGGGGTTTATACGAATGGTGTAAACTACCTTTCGGATTAGTCAATGCACCAGCTACCTTCGTCAGAATGACAAGAATTCTTTTGACAGACATTGCTAACATCATTTGGTACATGGACGACATTTGCATACACACAAAGGACATGGCAGAGCACATAACAGCACTACAGCAGACATTTGACAGGATTAGACATCATGGACTGACTGTAAAACCTTCCAAAGTTGATATAGCCTTTCAGGAAATTTCATTTTTGGGCTATAAGATCTCAAATGGCTTTATATCAACTGACGATAACATCATGTCCAGAATTTTGAAATTGTCGCTTCCGACAACTAAGAAACAGTTGCGAAGTGTGTTAGGTCTATTAAACTATTATAGACAGTTTATTCCTCATTTTGCTGAATTGACCAAATGTTTCACTGATCTACTAACAAATAAACAACCCAATGTGATTGTAAACAGTGAATGTTTAAGGCCAGCATTTACGAAAATTCTTTCTTATTTTTCTAAATCACCTATTTTGAAATTGCCAAATTTGAATATTACTTTTAGATTAAGATGTGATGCGAGCTCCGTAGCCATTGGAGGTGTGCTTCTCCAAGAACACGACCAAATCTTGTACCCAGTATACTACGTCTCTCGAAAACTGAACACCAGCGAACGAAATTACAGTACACCAGAACTCGAGGCTCTTGCCATGGTATTTTCGGTACGTAAACTTTCTAGATTTTTGTTAGGCAAACATTTCATTATTGAAACAGATAATACTCCGCTGACAATTGTTACCAGAGGAACGCCTAGTAACAGCAGGGTGGCAAGATGGTCCCTTCTTCTGCAGGACTATAGCTATGAGGTTAACCACATAAAAGGTTCACAAAACTGTCTTGCAGACCTTTTGTCGAGATGTCCATACAACGAACCTAATACCCAGTCGACACCAGAGCACAGTGCAGAGGGTGTATAAAAACTGCAACGTAGATAGTGCTCAGTACCACAGCCAATTGTGACAATGTGTCAGTAACGCTGTGTACACCATTGTGATGGGGAAGATTGTATCTCCCAATGTATATAACTTATGTACATATTGTGATTCTTATTATTATCATGCGAATGAATGCGTATATAATCGTGAGATATGTGAAAGAATGAAATCAGTATTATGTAAACTAATGTGTTGTATAACTGTAAGAAATGAGAAAGAATGTAATTATTATTGTAAATAAATATTATAACAACCAGACACTACAGAGAAGTGTCACGGGACAACACTACAGGATCCAAGAAGTTACCAAGCCACTAAAACGTGAGGTAATCCTAAAGTATCCAGACCGAGGTGCCCAAGACGTTTTAACAAGGTACGAAAGATGACTGCGACAGTACAATCCGAGCAGAAGACGGAAGAGATGATCCAACAGCTGATAGTAACAACTACTACTCCGTTTATAGAAGATCCATCAAGAACGGACCAGCTTTGTTTGAATGACATCACAACACATGTAATAGTACAGCTGTATACTTCCGAGTTTTTGCATATTATTAAAAGTATATAAATGTATGACAATTGTATTAAAATGTAATTTAAAATATTTCCATATACGGAATTGTATATGTCGATTTTTTTAAGGATGTAATCTCAGCATCGTAACTTGATTGCTTCTTTACAAACGTGACTTTTTGTGCACATTTGTCAATAAGGATCAAATTATGACACTAAGAAATGAGTTTGCAATTGTAATTTATGTCTTGTAAACGACGAAAAATTATTGTTCCCAAAATTTTCTGTATAATAACCATGGGACATTATTCTAAATTGTTGGTGATATGTAAATATGTATTGTAACCATTAACATGTGTGCTTGATAAATAACATGTCAATGTAACATCGTTTAGATATGGACAGTATATTGCCAAAACTGTTGACCTTCATTAGAAACTCTAAATAGAGGTCTGATGGAGGAGTCATCTCAGAGGGAGATGCTCACGGCTTGACCTGATTATTTTAGTATTTTTGTTCTTGGTTGTGAGGTAGGGGCCAGTTTAGCCGATACCTACCGGACTAGCTGGGTCACAGCGAGGTAATGCCCATTAAATAGATTGTACTTGACTGTTGTACTTCATAGTGCAACATAAGTGGTGTATACATATTGTTGACTATTCACCTGTATATATTTATTATAATTGTTAAGGTATAATGTTCGACTTTGACATGTTTAATAACACCTAGATATAGATTGTACATGAAAGGAAATCCTTTCATGAAAAAGGGGTGTGGAGAGTGTCAAGGTCTCACACCCGAGGTTGCGACGCGTTGTCTGTACCAACGCCAGACAACATAACAACACGCAACCCTGAGTAATGTGAAACACGGCAAAGAGAACGCGGCGTCGTTACCGACGCCCGGATAGGTAGCCACGCACAGCAATTGAGTTCACCCCGTGAACCGTGCAGGGGACACCAGCTGACGTGTGCGTGTAAGCGTGTAGGAACTGGCAGACGGGCTGAGATCGTTGAAGGGACAGGTCGCAAGGGAATGTGAGTCGAGTTTGAATCTGCCTTGAGAGCTAGCCTGTACGACAGTGGGAGACTGAGTCGAATGCTTGTATAAGTTTAACTGTAAGTGAGATGTTTATTGCTTGCATGTATTATTATGTATTGTAGTGATCTTGTTCATGTTGAAATGATTGCTATAGATTGTCAGTGCGCAATGTTTGTGCGATAATTAATGCAACGCGTCAATAAAGCGTGTGAATAATACTTTCGGATATTCACTTCGTGTGATTTGATAGTTTGATATTACTTCACACTTGCCAGAAAACGAGCTACTAGTCTTGTGTTATGCAAGACTCTGACAAGTGCGAATGTGGTGGCTTTCGTCCGGGTTTTGAATCAAATGCGAACGTATAAATTTTTTTTTGTCCGAGTTTGAAGCGAATGTGAACATGCCGATATAAGTGCGCAAGTCATAGATTAAGGTAAAGTAACGAATTAATAGAGTTGATTTAATTAAATTATAAGTGTGAAGATATTATTTGAAGCCAACCGAGGCGTCTTCAGACTTAGCACTAAATTCAACAAATTTTGTACCTAAAATCCAAAATGGCGGCCGTGCCCTTGAATGTCATTGAGTAGAGGTAGTGTGAGCGTGAAAGTGGTTGAAAGTGGTAACGACTAACAATAATACTTGACAGCATACAAACCTTTACAGACTTTAGTGACATTACACACACCATATGAACATGTAACATCATTGCGTGATAGAATTATAAAATCATGTATATTAGCCAAAGAAGCTCTCCAAAAATCAGGATCTATTTACCGGCAATATGCCAACAGAGGAAATAGAACTATTACACTGACGCCAGGACAGGACGTGCTTCTTCTTTTGCCAAGTGATAGACATCTCCTAACTGACTCATGGCAAGGACCGTTCAAAGTGCTACGACAAATTTCGACGGTAGATTACGAGATTGCAGTTAGGGACAAACATAAGCGTGTGAATAATACTTTCGGATATTCACTTCGTGTGATTTGATAGTTTGATATTACTTCACACTTGCCAGAAAACGAGCTACTAGTCTTGTGTTATGCAAGACTCTGACACCCTGTCAGTAGCCCCGCTACCGTCAGCACAGATCTTGGGCTCTTTGAACCACGTCAACCCTTCAACTACGTGAAGACGGCGACACATCAGAGGGGCGCCTTCTAAGCCGCCAACACTCATACCATTGTGAAAATCACTGCAAAGCTACCTTCTCCCAATCGTCTGCGGCTGACTTCCAAGTCCGAATGTTGGGATTGTGAGACTGCTGTCACCGCCCCTAGGCCTATGACACGGACATCCAGCAGTAACACGGTGTGTTGATTGGTCAAACACAGGGCGGGTATTTACAGTAGTAAGGCCCTAGCCAGTGCCGCTCTGTCTATGTTCTTTTACACACACGCATTTTGTTGTTGTTGGGCATATCCTTTACAGGACATCGCTGTCAACACCAGCATCTTTCAGCTGTATGTTGATTTCTTGGCAAGATTACGCTCAGTAGTTTGCCATTGCTTTCTGAGCGGCCGGCTCACATACCCCGTAAGTTACCGATGCGATTCGAACCACTGCTGATTCTCATTGTCATCACGATACCGACGAGAGTATACGAGATTACGGAGAAAAGTCATAACCTCTAAGCCACGAAGCCGGCACACACACGCATACACACACAAATACACATACACACAGACAAACACACACACCACACGTATACAAATACACATACACAAACATACACTCACACAAGTCCCATGGCAGGAACCTGCCGTGTGTGTAAGAAGTACTAGGATCAACAGATTTTGTAGGCTGGAGTGTATGGAGGAATGGGTGGTCAATCTTTCCCTCCCGCAGCGACAGGCCAGAGCTGACCTCCAACCCTGGTCCCACCGCGTTCATGCAGTTGTCCGTGTAATGTCATAACCATTACATCAGGAGGTCTCCGTGGTGATATGATCAAGCCGTCTGACTCGGGCTCCGAAGGTTGTTGGTTCGATTCCAGGCCGCGTCCTTCGTTTCACAAGTGCATGTTTTCGGAGACTCCTAGAGGTCGTCGGTGGAGCTACGGAGTTCGTGCTTTGTGCGACACTTTCGGAACTGCGGAAAGAGACTGAGCTATATAGGATAAAAACCGGGTGCAATGAAGTCGACCCTGTCGAATTTTATGCGGCTTTAAGCGACTTTTAACCATTACACCGAGGGACCGCAAATGCAAATTCTGCATGGTATCAGCACATTTCACGGTAAGTAAAGACAACCGGCGCGCTAGTGATTACATTATCCATGGAGTGTCGATCCATCTAAAAATGCAGGAACCTACTTGTGTCTACACCGGGCCCGGCTGTCAACTCACCCAGTAGGTAGTCGGTTTTGAGATGGTTGACTTTTTGCAGCCCTTGCTTGTTGTACACGAACTGGTGTTTGAGGTTTCTGCCAGCCTTGTCGTCTTTCCATTCCTGAAATGGAAGCAGACAAGACAGATTTGTTCATCTGTTGTTCTGTTGTATGAGAAACTGCTGCAGCGAGTGTTATTGTTTTAACTGTAACACGACATTAGATGTGTTTACTTATGGGAAGATGAGTGGAGAGGAGGAGGAACAGAAGAGGAAAAAGTTGAAGGAGAAAAAAAGGAAGAGGTGAAGAAGAAGAAGATTGCGATGATGAAGAGGGAGTGAGGGATGCTGTCTGATGATGATGATGATGATGATGATGATGATGATGATGATGATGATGATGATGAAGGTGAAAAAGAAGATGACGAAGCAGGAGAACATAAGAATGGAAAAGCTGGAGTTTGTCCTCACAACGGAAAAGTTGCATGGAAAGAGAATCAGGGGGAGACCAAGAGAGAAGATGCTGGACAGTTGGACATTTTTGTATAGAAGAAAGTCAAATGATTGGCAGCACAAGAGACAGAAGACTGTAGACAGACATGATCACCAACGCCACACGGCATAAACTGCAAGAAAATGAAGTGTAGATTACATGGTCGTCGGCATTTCTCTCACATCTTTTTACAATTCTACATATTCTCTCATCAAGGATAACAGTGTTCAAGTTTGTCTGGTCACCTTTTTGACGTATCAACGAGCTTTGCTATGTCATAGATTGTAGTTAATAGTCGACTCTCTTCCACACATATCTACGTATAGAGCTTTGCTATGTTGTAGATTGTAGACTCTCTTCCACACAGGTATAAAAATACAGGTTAACAAATTTCTGGACAAATACTAAAGCAATGTTGTTGTTTATTTATAGCTGTCGACATATGCTCTTGTTGATCAGTACAATATCAACTTCACTGTTTCATTCGCACACCTAATAGGGGAACATTAACAAGATCGGTAATTAGAATTCTAACTACCTTTCGCTCAACACTTTCGCTTCAGCGTGAAATGATGCGTCGTATTTTTAAGCTAAGTCTTTCTCTTCTCTCTTCAACTACATCTCTCTGTAACTATTCATAAATTATCCCTGTCGTTCTCGTACTGTTGGTTTGTAAGTGTCAGAGTCTTGCGTAGAGCAAGATAAGTAGCTCGTTTTCTGGCAAGTGTGAAGCAATATCAAACTATCAAATCACACGAAGTGAATATCCGAAAGTATTATTCACAAGCTTTATTTACGCGCCGCATTTATTATCGCACAAAACATCGCGCAATGACAATCCATAGGAATCATTACGGCATGTACAATATCACTACAATACATAATAATACATGCAAGCAATAAACATCTCACTTACAAGTCAAACTATTCAAGCGTTCGAACCAGTCTCCCACTGTCGTACAGGCTAGCTCTCAATGCAGATTCAAACACCACTCGCAGACCCATGCGACCTGTCCGTTCAAACCTCTAAACCCGTCTGCCAGATCTGGCGTTCTACACGCTACACGCCAGTCGGCGCCCACGTCAGCTGGTGTGACCCCTGCACGGTTCACGGGGTGTACTGCTGACCAGCGGTCGTTTAAGCGTCGCTCAATTGCTGTGCTTGGCTGCTTATACGGGCGTCGTCGAAGACGCCGCATTCCCTCTGCAGTATTTAACATCACTCAGGGTTGCGTGTTAATATGTTGTCTGGCGTTGGTACAGACAACGCGTCGCAACCTCGGATGTGAGACCTTGACACTCTCCACACCTCTTTTTCATGGAAGGATTTCCTTTCATGTACAATCTATATAGGTGTTATTAAACCTGTCAAAGTCGAACATTATACGTTAATAGTTATTATAATTATATACAGGTGACTAGTAAACAATATGTATACAACAATTGTGATGCACTATGAAGTACAACAGTCAAGTACAATCTATTTAATGGGCATTACCTTGCTGTGACACAGCTAGTCCGGTAGGTATCAGCTAAACTGGCCCCTACCTCACAACCAAGAACAAAAATACTAAAATCATCAGGTCAAGCCGTGAGCATCTCCCTCTGAGATAGCTCCATCATCAGACCTCTGTTTGGAGTTTCTAATGAAGGTCAACAGTTTTGGCAATATACTGTCCATATCTAAACGACGTTACATTGACATGTTACATATCAAGCACACATGTTAATGGTTACAATACATAGTTACATATCACCAAAAATTTAGAATAATGTCCCCTGGTTATTATACCAAAAATTTAGGAACAATAATTTATCGTCGTTTACAAGACATAAATTAGTACTACAAATTTATTTCTTAGTGTCATAATTTGATCCTTATTGACAAATGTGCACAAAAAGTCACGTTTGTAAAGAAGCAATCAAGTTACGATGCTGAGATTACATATTATAAAAATCGACATATACAATTCCGTATATGGACATATTTTAAATCACATTTTAATACAATTGTCATACATTTATAGACTTTTTAGCGTAGTCTACTAACTTTTAATATTAATATGCAAAACAAATATCGGAAGTATACAGCTATACTATTACATGTGTTGTGGTATCATTCACATGACATTAGTCCGTTCTAGATGGATATTATATAGACGGAGTAGTAGTTGTTACTATCAGCTTTTGGATCGTCTCTTCCGTCTTCTGCTCAGATAGTACTGTCACAGTCATCTTTCGTACCTTGTTAAAACGTCTTGGACACATCGATCTGGATACATTCAGGATTACTTCACGTTGTAGTGGCTTGGTAAGTTCCTGGATCCTATAGTGGTGTCCAGTGACACTTCTCTGTAGTGTCTAGTTGTTACAATATTTATCTATTTACAAGAATAATTACATTCTTTCTCATATCTCACAATTATACACGCATTCATTCGCATGATAATAATAAGATTCAAATATGTACATAAGTTATATACATTGGGAGATATAATCTTCCCTATCACATTGGTGTACACAGCGTTACTGACACATTGTCACAATTGGCTGTGGTACTGAGCACTATCTACGTTGCAGTTTTATACACCCTCTGCACTGTGCTCTGGTGTTGACTGGGTATTAGGTTCGTCGTATGGACATCTCGACAAAAGATCTGCAAGACAGTTTTGTGAACCCTTTATATGGTTAATCTCATAGCTATAGTCCTGCAGAAGAAGGGACCATCTTGCCACCTTGCTGTTACTTGGCGTTCTCCTGGTAACAATTGTCAGTGGACTATTATCTGTTTCAATAATGAAATGTTTGCCTAACAAAAATCTAGAAAGTTTACGTACCTAAAATACCATGGCAAGAGCCTCGAGTTCCGGTGTACTATAATTTCGTTCGCTGGTGTTCAGTTTTCGAGAGACGTAGTATACTGGGTACAAGATTTGGTCGTGTTCTTGGAGAAGCACACCTCCAATGTCTACGGAGCTCGCATCACATCTTAATCTAAAAGTAATATTCAAATTTGGCAATTTCAGAATAGGTGATTTAGAAAAATATGAAAGAATCTTCGTAAATGCTGGCCTTAAACATTCACTGTTTACAATCACATTGGGGTGTTTATTTGTTAGTAGATCAGTGAAACATTTGGTCAATTCAGCAAAATGAGGAATAAACTGTCTATAATAGTTTAAAAGACCTAACACACTTCGCAGCTGTTTCTTAGTTGTCGGAAGCGACAATTTCAAAATTCTGGACATGATGTTATTGTCAGTTGATATAAAGCCATTTGAGATCTTATAACCCAAAAATGAAATTTCCTGAAAGGCTATATCAACTTTGGAAGGTTTTACAGTCAGTCCATGCTGTCTAATCCTGTCAAATGTCTGCTGTAGTGCAGTTATGTGCTCTGTCATGTCCTTTGTGTGTATGCAAATGTCGTCCATGTACCAAATGATGTTAGCAATGTCAGTCAAAAGAATTCTTGTCATTCTGACAAAGGTAGCTGGTGCATTGACTAATCCGAAAGGTAGTTTACACCATTCGTATAAACCCCACGGTGTGGCAAATGCAGTCAGATGTATACTATCAGGATGTACAGCTATCTGCCAGTAGCCTTTTGTCATGTCAAGTTTGGTGAAATAACGTGAGTCAGATAGTTCAATCAATATGTCTTCACAGTTGCTCATCGGTTCTAAATCCAACTGTGTAATGCTGTTAAGTTTACGATAGTCCACACACAGTCTAATAGTGTTGTCCTTTTTGCGTACTAAAACTATTGGTGAACAGACATGAGATTGTGACTGTCGAATGATATGATTTGCTTCTAACTCAATGATTTCTTGATGAAGTTGTTCTTTATAGTGTATAGGTGTGGAATATGGTCTACACTTAATAGGAACGTCAGATGTCAAGATGATTTGGTGTTGCACTAAATCTGTCTGTCCTGGGCTGTCAGAAAAGAACGTCCTGTATTCTTGTATCAGTTGTCTGTAACTGTCAGTCTGTGTCTGCGTTAGTTTAGGATTTACCTTAATGTCCTGTAAGTTGGTCGCCGTGTCAAGAACTGGTGTTGGTATCTCGTCAGTGTCGTTGTCGTCCGTCTGGTCCACTATGGAGGTACTTGCTGCAGTCTCTACTTGGTCGTCTTGCCTGTGATGATATGGTTTGAGCATGTTAATATGGAAAATTTTATGTTTGTCCCTAACTGCAATTTTGTAGTCTACCGTCGAAATTTGTCGTAGTACTTTGAACGGTCCTTGCCATGAGTCAGTTAGGAGATGTCTATCACTTGGCAAAAGAAGAAGAACGTCCTGTCCAGGCGTCAGTGTAATAGTTCTATTTCCTCTGTTAGCATATTGTCGGTAAATAGCTCCTGATTTTTGAAGAGCTTCTTTAGCCAAAATACATGATTTCATAATTCTATCACGCAATGATGTTACATGTTCATATGGTGAAATGGGTATAGACAAAGTTGTACTTTCAGTCAACATAGATTCATACAGAGATAATGGGCCGCGTGGTTGTGCACCATATAACATTTTGAATGGGGAAAACCCAGTGCTGGAATGGGACACTTCTCTATATGCAAACAAAATTGCAGGCAGATAAGTATCCCAATCTTCAGGATGTTCTTGGGTTACCTTAGAGAGCATATGTTTCAAATCGCCATTAATCTTTTCCACTATACCGCTCGAATGTGGGTGGTATGGACTGTTGAAGCATTGTTTAACACCCAACATTTTGGTAAAGGCTTGTGTAGCTGAGGAAATAAACTGACTACCCCGATCTGAAAGGATGGTATCAGGGAATACTACCCTCGCAAAAATATGAAAGAACACTTCCAAGATGTCTTTGGAAGTTATGTTCTTCAATGGAATCGCTTCTGGCCATCGAGTACATAGATCAATGAGAGTTACAATGTACCTATTACCTTTAGATGTTACATGGTTCAGAGGACCAACTATATCGACCGAGATCTTTTCAAACGGTTTACTAGCCAAATCAGTAACTTGCAATTCAGCTTGTGGGTGTTTACCCTTTTTGACAAGCTTCTGACAGATGTCACACGATCTGCAATACTGTTTGGTATCGCTGCAAAACTTTGGCCAATAAAATTGAGTTAGTAACCTTGCTCTAGTTTTAGCATACGTCATGTGTCCTGCAAAGGGTATGTCATGAGCTAGATTCAATGCTTGCTTGCGGTTTTCTAACGGTAGCACCGTTTGTTCTATCGTGCTGGAACCTTTGGTGTAATACCGTGTTAGAATTCCGTTCTTGAGAGCAAAGTACCATTGAGCATTCTTTGCTACTCTTGGCTTTTGGCCTACAAGTTTAAAATACTTTTTCAGAGATCGATCGGCTTTTTGAGATGTTAACGTCTCCCTAGTTATATCAGGAGATGTTACAACTGGACTTACTCGCTGTAAAGCCTCTGATCCATTCGATCATGCATCTGTGCAGTAGATCTAGTTACTGCATTTACTACATTACAACGATCATTCTCATCACACATTGATGTTACACTCACACAATTACATGTATGTTCTGGCGTAGCCAGGTTGGTATTTGTACATTCATTTACAGGTGGTAATACATCATGAATGATGATTGGTGATGAAGGTGAAATGGTAGTATCAATATTACAACTGACAGTTGATGTAATACTGTCATGTGGCATGTCATTCACTTCAGGAAGGTTTTCAATGATAACATCGCAGCAAGGATTGGTTAATGCTGCGCATTTAACCCTTCCTGTAAGGAATGGTGTATTTATATATGCCCATGCAAGTGGATATTTCTCTATGTTCCCTGAGAACGTCCTGCATGTTACATATTTACCACTATATTGTGATGGTAAAATGTAATCTCTCTTTACACCAATGAGAGTACTGCCGCTATCACGTAAAACTGTGGCAGCTCTACCATTAACATACCCCTGGTGGATGTTTAGTTTACCTTTGGAGTTTACTACAGAATTGGCCTCCTCACTGGTAACAGGTATATAATGGCCGCATGTTAACACGCCATCCTCATGAAATTTATCACAAATGGTACATTTTTCATGATGGAACACCTCAATGGAATGTGCTGAGTTTACTGGGTGATCTTGTACACTTTCATCATCTGAAGAAGAAATGTCAAACATGGCTGCATTAGCCTTTCTGGTCATTGACCGGCCTTTACAATTCTTCCGCCAGTGGCCATAAGCTTTACAAAGATAACATTTGGTAACGCTTTTGTAGTTCTTCCTTTCTTTATCTTGCTTAGATATGTAATTATGCAAGTAAGCAGTGTACCCAGGATGTTTGTCGCACATCTCATTCTCATTGTGTGTATAATCGCAATATTTGCACTGATATAATTTCTCTGCAGCTTGTTTATAAGGTCTTTGTTTGGTATTCGACCCTGCCTGACATTTGCCATATGTAGCTGCTGCGACAAAGTCTGTGCTGGTCAGCCTACTAGAGAAACATTGCTTATTGGCTGCAAAATAACCAGAGCCACGACTTTCGATCTATTGAACGCTTTCACACTGACATTCCAGCAAAAATTTAGAAAAGGGGGGTGGGAGAGATGCGATAATCTTATCTCTCAACATAAGATCAACTAATTTGTCATAACTTCCATTTACTTTGGCTGCTGACAGCCATTTAGAAAAAATATTTTGAATTTCTGAGATGTAATCAGAGAACGTGTGTGTTGGCTTAGGAGACAACTTTCTAAACTGTTCTCTATAACCTGATTCATCTAGTAAAAAATGTGACATAATTTTCGCTTTAATGTACAGATAATCTTCTTTCAGGTCATTTGGGATCGACTCTATGACTTTAAGAGGTTCCCCAGAAAGACTTCTTACATATACTAACCCCCATTCAGGTTTTGGAATTTTGTAATGATCCATAACAAATTCAAAATTTTGGGTAAATGCTGCTATGCAATCACCTGTGTTGTAACTTCTGATCAGACCTTGGTACTTTTTATGAGGTTGATCTTTGTCTGTTTCTCTATTGACTTTATCTTTAGAAGATTCAGCTTTCAGCTGTTCAATTTTCAGTTGTGTTTCTTGCTCTTCTTTCTTACTTTGGGCTAAGATCTCAGCTTGCCTCACTGCAGCTTCTGATTGTGCTTGTTGAAGCTTTAGAGCAGCTTCTGATTGTGCCTGCTGAAGCTTTAAAGCAGCTTCTGCTTGTTTCAGTTGCAGCTTTAAAGCAGTTTCTGAGTCTGCCTCTTTATTTTTCAGAGCAGCTTCTGCTTGTGCCTTTGACGCCCTTTCGGCCGCTCTCTCATCCCTCTCCCTGATTTGTTCTTGCTTCAAAAGAAATTCTGCATATTTACTTTCACTCCATGTTCTCAATCCCTCACCAGACATATTCATTTTTAAACCCATTTCAATGAAATCGTTTAAAGAAGACATGATGAACAATAAGCATGATGGAATAAATATAAACAAAATTACTTATGATGTTAGTAAGTTACAAATATTTCTAGCACAGTTGATGTTTAAAGCCAGACTACCGAAAGTATAAAGAGGAATGAAAAAAAATTTTATACTCAAGTACTCCTTGGGCAATGTGCTGTTCAGTGGTGCTCGAAATCACACTGGAACGTCTTTCGGGTTGACGCGCAAAAATTTTTTGAAGTTCACGAGACTCAGGTAATGTTGACACAAACAACCTGTACTTTTTAAACTAAACGAAATTAGAACGTTTGTAAATGTATGGTGTGTGTAATGTCACTAAAGTCTGTAAAGGTTTGTATGTTGTCAAGTATTATTGTTAGTCGTTACCACAATTAACAACTTTCACGCTCACACTAACCCTACTCAATGACATTCAAGGGCACGGCCGCCAATTTGGATTTTAGGTACAAAATTTGTTGACTTTAGTGATAAGTCTGAAGACGCCTCGATTGGCTTCAAATAATATCTTCACACTTATACTTTAATGAGATCAACACTATTTAATCGTTACTTTACCTTAATCT
This sequence comes from Cepaea hortensis, assembly GCA_963921405.1. Lineage (NCBI taxonomy): Eukaryota > Metazoa > Mollusca > Gastropoda > Stylommatophora > Helicidae > Cepaea > Cepaea hortensis. Next base: position 60,713,275 of record OY992896.1, read on the forward strand.
ATGACTTGCGCACTTCTATGGGCATGTTCACATTCGCTTCAAACTCGGACAAAAAAATTTACAAGTTCGCATTTGGTTCAAAACCCGGAAGAAAACCACCACGTTCGCACTTGTCAGAGTCTTGTGTAGAGCAAGATAAGTAGCTCGTTTTCTGGCAAGTGTGAAGCAATATCAAACTATCAAATCACACGAAGTGAATATCCGAAAGTATTATTCACAAGCTTTATTTACGCGCCGCATTTATTATTGCACAAACATCACGCAATCACAATCCATAGCAATCATTACGGCATGAACAATATCACTACAATACATAATAATACATGCAAGCAATAAACATCTCACTTACAAGTCAAACTATTCAAGCGTTCGAACCAGTCTCCCACTGTCGTACAGGCTAGCTCTCAATGCAGATTCAAACACCACTCGCAGACCCATGCGACCTGTCCGTTCAAACCTCTAAACCCGTCTGCCAGATCTGGCGTTCTACACGCTACACGCCAGTCGGCGCCCACGTCAGCTGGTGTGACCCCTGCACGGTTCACGGGGTGTACTGCTGACCAGCGGTCGTTTAAGCGTCGCTCAATTGCTGTGCTTGGCTGCTTATACGGGCGTCGTCGAAGACGCCGCATTCCCTCTGCAATGTTTAACATCACTCAGGGTTGCGTGTTGTCATGTTGTCTGGCGTTGGTACAGACAACTCGTCGCAACCTCGGATGTGAGACCTTGACACTCGTTCTCGTACTGTTGGTTTGTAAGTCCATTCACAATGTTATTGTTTGCATTCCGTAACTTACTCAGTCATCGTTACATGTTTATGTCTTGTCTTACTGTCTCTGCTACCATTTTTCTTTTACCTTACTACCCCATTTAATTCCTTCGACTCGCGACGACCAGGAGACGGAGAATCAGGCCGAAGTAAATGATACAGGATGGTGTAAGACTGTGACATGAAAGCATATCTTCCATATAATTGATCCAGATATTTAAGAGACGAGATCTGTGGTGATGCATCAACTCCAAGGTATTTAACAATGCGCATGATGATGATATTGCTGGAATGAACAGTATACGATCTCTCGCAGAATTCTAGAAATTCGGAGATTTCAGCTGAGACAGGCAGAAGTAAACGAGAAACAACCGGGAACAATAATTACCTGTACCAAGTTCCGGCCGTCCAGCCTGCTGACCGTTGTTGTGTTAAAATCTGGGTTAGGGTCAGGGTCGGTATAGTTCTCAGGGTAGAAGTATGCACGACCTCCTCCAAGTAGCACCTGCAGACGGCAGACGAAGTAGTTGTAGCACAGAACATCATGTGTCATTGGATCATCTAAATTCAAAATGTCATTGGAATACCTTATTTAGTACAGTATGTCAACAGCAGCATCTTTCAGCTGATGTTGATTTCTTGGCAAGATTACGCTCAGTAGTTTGCCATTACTTTCTGAGCGACCAGCTCACATACCCCTTAAGTTACTAACGCGGAGAGAACCACTACCGATTCTCGTGCAAAAGCACGTTACTTACGAGAGTATACGGGATTACGGAGAAAGTCGTGTAACCCCTAGACCAGAGAGACCGCTAAGTAGGTCATAGACCTATATTATTTCAAAATGCCATTGGACAAACATAGTTACTGTTAATAAAATTAAAAAATTATATTTCTCTTTATTGTTTCTAATTTGAATGTTTCATGTAAAATGTAATTTTTAAATTTTATTGTCGAAATTTAATTTTTTTTTTTAAATTTTAATTAACAGTGACCATACTGGTCGATAGCCATATTCATTGTCTAAAACATGCATCTAGTGTCTTTGATGACAACCGATTTATCTTCAGTAGGTTGGAAAATTTGACCAATCAGAAGAGACGAGTCCATCACTTTATACAAGTATGTATGTAATTAGCCCCTTTGAACACTTTGTACCAAGTTTAACACTAGTGGATCAGCGGCTTGACTGCTAGACATCTTTTGATGCATGTTATCTATCAGTATAATAATGACACAAGAAACGGTCGACTTGAAACAAGTTCACAGCGGGATGGTGAATATGGCGATGACTATTATTAGTTCCTACAATTCCACAAAGGCAAATAACTCGACGTTGTCTAGTTTAGAAAGTCATATAGCCAATCAATACGATGTGCTTTCACGATACTAGAAGGTAGTATTAACCCCGAACAAGTTTTCACAGTCTTAGTTTCAACCGATGATGAACTCTTTGGCGATAACGTCATCATCTATGGGCGAATAATTAGGCTGTTTACCTTTGGCATGCGTCTGGGTAAGTATCCGGTTGATAATTCTTACAATGCAGATGTGAATATCCAAGACCTTGAAGAGTGCTTCGCTAAATCTGTGGGTAAACATATACTGATACACTAAGTCTTGGATACTTCTACAACAAGGTGGTTGGCAGGCTTTCTATACTTTGAGTGCAAACAAACAAAGATGAATTTAAAAAAAAGGCTTAAATCCCAGTATTTTGTTATTCTCGTGACTGTGAGAGCGCTTGAAAGTGGATATATAATACATATAGTAAACCACTTGGGTACTTTGTGAGAGGTAATCGACAAGGCGTAATAGCAAGTGGACGAATTGTGAGATTCAATGGGGAATTTGTGAGGTTAAGTGGTCAAGTTAATAGGTCGATTCGACAAGTTGTGAGAGCAATTTTGTCACTTTGATTAATATCTTTCTCAGTTTGGGTAACATATTTTCTAATTTTGGTGAACACATTTCGCTACTTTTTATAAGTTTGATCGAGATATTTCTGTATTTGGCCAACATTTCCCCATTTGGATAACAAATTTTCATACATTTTGCAAGTTTGGATGGGATGTTTATAAGTTTGGTTGAAATATTTATTAGTTTGGTTGAAATATTTATTTATTTGGCAGATATATTGTTCCATTTGATTAATAAATGTTCCTCCTTTGGCCAACATTTTCCCCATTTGGCTTACAAATGTTCATGCTTTTTACAAGTTTGGATGATATAATTATAAGTTTAGTTGAAATATTTCTTTGTTTGGCCGATATTTTTTCCCAATTGGCTAACACATTTTCTTTTTGGTCGACACTTTTTCACACTTTGGTTAATAATTTTCTTCCTTTGGGTAACATATTTCTTATTTTGGCCAACATTTTCGTCCTTTTTAATATATATTTTCTAGTTTGACCCTTTTTTTCTATTTTGGCTAACATTTTCATATTTTGATCATCATATTTTTCTTAACATGGTTAACATATTGTAAAGAGGACATCAACATTTCTCACTGTGGTAAACGTTGTTCTTACTTGCCATACATATTTCTTATTTTGACCATTCTTTTCCTCAATGTGATAAACATTGTCCTTACTTTGCCAAACATATTTCTTCGGTTGGTCATACATTTTCGTACTTTAATCAAACATTTTCGTAATTCGGTTAACATCTTTTCTTACTTCGGTTTACATATTTCTTGCTCTGGCCAATATATTTATTACTTTGGCTAGCATATTTTCTGACTTTGGCCTACATATTTTCCTACTTTTTATAAATTTGGTCGAGATATGTCCTACTTTGGCCAGCATTTTATTAGTTTGGGTAACACATTTTCTTATTTCAGTCGATATCTTTATAAGTCTGGATGAGATATTTCTTGACTTGGTAATCAAAATGTAACACCCGCTCACCACATGAAACCCCTATGTACCGTCGAGACTAAAAACCAACAATACATATACATATAACTGTTTGTTTTACGTTATTTCTAGAAAATTTTACAAAAAAGCATAATGGCAGGATACAAAATGGATGGTACAACATGGGATGTGATACCTAGTATGATCATGCACAGTTATGTCCAACGTGGGTCATAAAAGGGTTGTTATTTATTAAACAATCCGGATATCTGGGATATGATAGAGATAAAAACTCATATCTGGAGTCGCTTCTGTGGTGTATTTGGTATTTGGACGTTGTCTCCTATAGTATGTAAGAATGTCTTGTTCGTGTACTTGTTTGATAAAAATCGTCAATGTTTTGTGTATTTTTAATTAGTTGTGAAAGTTCTAAGCCAGAAGCCTTGTTAGTAGAAGCGAGAAAAAATTTAAGAGCTGCCTAATTGCTGCCTAAGGTCTATATGATAAATAAAGTTGATTTTCAATAAGTACTTTTGACTGCTAAATATTTTGTAACAGGTCTCAGTCCAGTCTTTAGGTTGTTGTGCATGTGGACTAATATATAATCTATAAACAGACAAATATTTGTTGATCTTGTGGTATGTATTGATACTAATCCAGTTGTCGGTGTATACATGTGCGACATCATCTGGAAGCATGTGTAGAGAAACCGATTCATCCTTGAGTTGTATGTCGCTAACTGGATAGGAATTTCCGTCTTGTTTAGTGTTCTTCTCGCTGATTGTCACATCCCTCTTAGTAGCCGCTGATCTCTTACGTAATGTTGCTGAAAAAGGTATTGAAGTTTCTATTGGTATTACACTGGCTGTTGATCCTGGTGTTGTGTGTCTTTTGTGATGTGACGTTGTAGATTGTCTTTTCTTTTAGACATGCGGGCGTCACCGGGGATATGGGCTCCTGCGGGACATCCCCTGCCTCTTACCTAGCAAGCAGGCAATGCTAGGGTGACTGGTTATTTCTTGAAATATCCAAACTTTACTTATTGAATTACTTAAACACGGGAATCGTCGCGGGAGCTACGGAGCACGTGCTCTGCGCTTGACCCATCTTTCAGAAGTTAGCGAAGAGAGAGTGAGGAGGAAAAGACGACGAAATGGTGTGAGAAGAATGCATATAAATAGGAGGGCAGGTGCCAGGAGAACAAGACGAAAAGTGGAGAGATTAGGTTTAAACCATGTAATAGTGGGATACTGGAACTGTCGTAGTGCCAGGCAAAGAGGTAATGTATTGGAGAGGCTAATATATGATTTTGATATCCCCATGCCCTAGGAGCTAAATACAGACAAATATCATTGTCCTGGATACGCCAGTTATAAAACCCTACTGTGAAGAAGAGACATGGGCAAGGTCTGCTGGTGAAGGAAGGAGTGAAGCATGTGGTACTTGACTTGAGCCAGTGGAATCACAGTGCAAGAGAAGCCCAGGGTATACAAATGGAGATTGGTGACTGAAGTTGGAACAGCATAAACGATTATATGCCACTGTGGACTGTTTTCTCAGAAAGGAACACTGGGACTGGCTTAAGGAATTGGAGGAACTATCAGGTGATAGGCCACTCATATGTGGAGACTTCAATGCGAGGAACAGAGAATGGGACAGTATGGAGAAAACCGACAGGGAATTGCCTTTGCGAATGCCATGGTGGACTACAATGTGGTCTGCATAAATGATGAGTGGCCGACTAGAATGACAATGAGGCCTGGCTATGCATACACAGCTATTTACTTGGCACTTGTCTCCCAGTAAGCAGTCCTTGATGTAAAGTGGACTGTTTTGAATGACCCTGGGATTGATCACGTGCCGTGTTCAGTCCTGATATCTAAATCCAGGAAAGTTAAGACTGGGAGAGAGCGCAAGACCTTCCGGTATGAGTGGACCGACAGCCTTCTTGGACGCCTCAGACGGGAGGCATGAAACAGGACTGTTAAAACTCCTTTTTTGCATCCCCCATGTTGGACTCCAGAAGTAGATCATGCTTGGAAAGCAAAGAGACCCGCAGTGAAGCAGCTAAGGAAAGTGCGACAGACACCCCGAAGCTCACGAGAGGAAGTGGACATAGCGGAAAATATCAAGAAAGATAAGGTGGAGGTTTTCAAGCGCTGTGCTGCAGAAGCCAAAAAAAAAAAAAAAAAAAAAAAAAAAAAAAACGCAAAATGTTAATGTTTCATGAAGGAGATTGGAGGTGATAATACACTGCGAAAATTCTGGAAGCTGCACAGACAAATACAAAGAAAAGATCGGCCTATGACAGTGGGAACAATTTATAGAGATAATTGTGTGCACGTGACAACAGACAAAGTGAAAGGGGAGGTGTTTCTCCAGAGAATTTTAGAGCAGACCAATCATAACGATGCGGACACCAGGGATGCAGTTAGAGAGGAGTTATTTGGCACCATGAAGAATATGTATTGTGAAGACATCATACGGGTTGAAGATGATAAACATATTTTGAAAAAGGCAAAAGACACGGCACCAGGGCCTGATGGGGTTAGGTATGATCACATGAAGGCGTTGAGCGATGCAGACCTGAAGGAGATGTCCGACTGCTTTAATCAGAGCATTAGGACAACATCAGTACCGCAGGACTTGGTGCACAGCTATCTCACCCCTCTCCTAAAACCATTCAAGAATCATTCAAAGCTTAGCGGCTTTAGGATCATCACCTTTCAAAATACATTTGAGAAGGTTTTAGAGAAGATAGTCGCTGTCAAGCTGCAAGAGATTTTGGAAAGGGACGCTTCTCCCAAGAGGTCTGGGGAGCTATAGGCCAGGAAATGATACTTTTGCCTTTGACGTTTATGATTGTTTCAAGAGTAGACAGGAAACGATGGCGGCGGCGCTTGATCTCGAGAATGAATACAATAGAGTTAGATATGCTATTTTGATGACCGCATGGATAGAAAAGGGGGTCCATCCCTGGTTGGTGAACTGGATAGCAGCCGTCCTGTATTCTCATCGGGTTGCTCTCTGTCTGGGTGCAAGGACCCCAGAGCCACATATGTTAACCCTGGGATTGCCACAGGGATCTGCAATCTCACCTGTGCTCTTTAACGTGTATACGAGCAAGATTGCAAACCTAGAAGCACCAGGGGTTGGAAGGATTCTAACATTTGCAGATGATATTCTTGCATATAGGCAGGGGAGAGATAGGGTTCAAACAGCCTAGGAGCTACTGGCGACAGTAGACAAAGTGATTGACTGGTGCACTGAAATGAGTGCTGCCATCCACCCGGAAAAGACGGCTGTTTTGTAGTGCTCTCTGGACAATAGGATTGTGAGTGCTGATGTCCCAAGCCTCACGATAGATGGTAGAAACGTCAACAGAGAGAACAAACTGAAGTATCTGAGAATCACATTTGACAGATTACTGTCCTTCAAGGACCATGTGAAGACGGTTGTGACAAGATCTCAAAAGGGACTCAATGCACTTAAAACTATGGCTGCAATGGACATAGAGCAGATAATGCTTTTCACACTATACCCGCACTTGATCTTCTCAGTGATTGATTATGTACTAGGACTGCTCACTGTCTCAAAGAGTCAGCTGATGAAGTTAGAGGGCATATAGAACGAAGCTATGCGGGTAATTATGTGATTCACCAGAGACACCCCAGTAGTGTGTATGCGTTAATCCTTGGTTTGCCGACTGTTGCAGGTAGGCTCAAGGTGATACAAGCGAAGGTATACCTCAGAGTAGCTGCAGACACAGATCATCCTTTGCATGAGGTGCTGGACGCAGTTAAGGGTCAGCGATTGATAAGAGGGAAATCATGGATGGCTCAGGTGGAGGATACGATCAAACATGTGTGCATCTTGGAGAACATTAGGCGAGGAGAGGAGTGGGTCAGAGTGCCAGCGGAGCAGTCAGACTTGTGCTGAGTTATAATCACATTGAGCCGGGAGTGCAGTTAGTGGCCTGCAGGGGCCACGGAAGTGGACATCCAGCAACTAATTCAGGATAATGCTCGCCCGGGTGATGTGATTATCTACACAGTTGGTTCCGTGTCGAGAGGTAGGAGAAGTGCCTGGGGATTCATAGCAAAAGCTAATGGCAGACGTTTGGTGCAGGAGAGCCTGGCATATGATACCACAACATCTAGCTTAAGAATGGAGGTGGAGGCGGTCAGTGCAGCTTTCCGCTGGATCGAGAATATATCACACACACACACACACACACACACACACACACACACACACACACACACACACACACACACACATCGTGATTGTAACTGACTCAGAAAGCATTCTGAGGAAGGTAAGGACAGGCATGCTTCGTGCAGAGTGGCTTGCTTCGCTTCGGAAGTCACGGGTGGTAAGCATCGCCTGAATCTTTTCTCCGGGGCATGTCGGTGTACTGAGTAATGAACAGGCGGACAGATTGGCTGGCTCTGCAAAACTTGGTGGAGTAGTGATGCATGACAAGGCAGTAGTGGTTGCGGCCTTGTGGGAGCCCGTGTACACCTCGGAGGAGCAAATTGATTATCATGGTTTGGCAAGAATGAGGCAGCGAGTAATGACGCTGGGATCTGGCCGACGTTCGACGGTCAGAGCAAAGGCGAGACGGACATATAATCAGATTGCTACTAGTACTATTGGTGTTGGAACTCTTCGCTGGCTGCTGAGGATGGGAACGGAGCACCTGTGATAATGCCCCGAATTCTGTGATGTCGGTTCCTATATCAATCAATCAATCAATCAATCAAACAATCAATCAATCAATCAATCAATCAATCAATCCTGTTAAAATGATGACCACAAGTGTGGCACGAATACACTTGGTCCTTGGTACTGTGTCTGCTCCGAATATGGCGAAGAAGATTACAACACGTGCACATAAGTGGTTCTCAGATGATTTCCTCGTAGACATCTTTTTATCTTTAGGCATGTTCTCTAGCGACTTGATACTGCGACAAACAACACTCGATTTGAAACACGTTCACAAAGAGACGGTGAATATGGCGTTGAATATATTTAGTTTCTATAACAAGATGTGTTATTCACTAGTCTAGTAAGCCATATAAAACCCGAACAATTTGTAGCGTCTTTGTTTCAAGCGCTGATGAAGTCTTTGCAGATACAGTTGTAAACTATGGCCGGATATTGATGTTGCTTACACTTGGGATGCGTCTGTGTACACAAATAGTTGGTAATTATTACAGTGCAAATGTGAATGTCCAAGAACTGGAAGAGAAAGCTCCGCTAAAGCTGTTGGTATATATAGGGTTGATAGTCCGTGGATACTGAGACAAACAGGTGACTGGCAAACTTTCTACACTTGAAGTCAAATAGCCGTTGAATAAACACAAAACTGAAGACTCGATCTTTCATCGTTCTTGTGTAAATCACTAAGTGAGTGAACGAACGAACGAACACACTTTATTTTCGAAGGGTAACAAATTGGGCACGCAGGCCCGACTTACATTCGGCCCTTCCAATCACTCATCTTTCATTCATCAGTGCATAGTGCATTCACATAGGGAAAAAAAATCATTGTCAAATGAATGTGAAAGATGGTGAGTGGGTTATATATTACATAAAGTAAGCCCCGCCCACTATTTACTTGCCAGCCAATCGGTACTTGTCTAACATAAAATGTGGACCAAATCTAAGACCAACACCCTGATTGGTTGTAAGCCCCAAGTGAACGAAGTAAAGTAATGACACGAAAAACAGGTCAGAAACATAGTGATAAACAGAGATCGTAGCTATTACAACACACACACACACACGCACGCACGCACACACACACACACACACACACACACACACATTTCTGGTTGTTGTGGACATAACTTCATACAAGTTAGGTCCCTTAGTAGATGTGCCGGTATGTTATATGTTCCATTTGTATTAACTAATACACCAATGTATTCATGCCATTGTGCTTTGTACTTATTTGCTAATGTAACACGGGTGTGTGATATTTTATACATATCACTGTATTTACTTTATGTAATTTACCTTGTAGTAATGTTCTTGAATTCTTTAAACTACTGCCTATTCAGTACTATAATTATATACTGTGTTTATGTGTATTGATTATTTTTGTATACATTGTGGTAATATACGTCTTTCTTGTGAGGTGTTGGTTTACTCCTAACACACTAATACATAAGAATAGCGACATGGAGCTTGAACTGGGGGGGGGGGGGGGGGGTAGCAAAGAGTCTACAAGAAGGAAAGAAAAACAACAATATCTGCTGAGAAGTGCCTTTACGATAATAGATCAAGCTCGCTATGTTGAAGATAGTCTTTCGCACTCTGGAATACTCACTGACTAATATAAAGATGGCAATTACAATCAGAAAAAAGAGTGTTTAACCCCTACATAAAATCTGTATTTTTGTATGAATGTGAAGCGAGGACAGTGAGCAGACAAGTTGAAAAGCATCTAACGACAGTGAGTGTGTGGATTCTTAAGGCAGACACATGACACAATCGCCGAATAATACATGGCAATATAACAAATCATACAGCATAACAGACATTTACATTGGCACCTTTCCGTCTTGACAGACGATAGTTTGGTACATTGTGCTTCAAAAAGGCTTAATAACTGTCATATGGCAATAACTACGATCCATGGCGGTGGCGAGTGTGGCTGGTAAGGCCAATTCTTGCTGCAAATGTTTGCCCACAGTAGGTGCATGTGAAAACATGGTCATTTCCACCATTTTGCACCATCTTACGTCTCTCACGCTCTGTGTGTGCTTTATCTGCAATCATTTTCTCCTTTGTCTTTATTCCGTTTTTGATAGTTGCCCTCCATGCTACACGTTCAGCAGCGACATGCTCCCATTGTGCATTATCAATGCCTGTATCAATCATGTCCCGCTTGCACACATCTTTGTATCGTAGTAGAGGCCGACCCTGAGATCTCCTACCCGTCTGTAATTCACCAAAAAAGATGTCCTTTGGTATTCTACCATCATCCATCCTCCTAATGTGTCCTATCCATCTAAGTCTACGAAGACTGAGCATGGAATGCACCGTCACACAACCTGATCTTTCCAATACTTCAGTATTTGTGATTTTGTCTTGCCACTTAATACCAAGCATTCTTCGCAGACACCGCATATGAAAGCTGTTTAAACGTTTCTCTTGGCGTGAGTAAGTTGTCCAGGTTTCACTGCCATAAAGAAGAGTATTAAGGACACAGGCTTGGTAGACGAGGACTTTTGTTTTGGCAGTAAGCTTCCATTTCTCCCAGACTCTTTTTGCTAACATGTTCATTGTTGTTGCTGCCTTGCCAATCCTGATGTTGATTTCCTGATCGAGGGATAATTTGCTATTTACCTCTGATCCTAGATATGTAAAATGGTCTACTATCTCCAGTTCGGCGGCTTCAATAAAGATTGATGGTACACCTAGTGCACCTTGTGACATAATCTGTGTCTTCTTTTTGTTAATTGTTAAACCAAATTCAGAACAAGCATTGGAGAATGCAGATAGTAGATGTTGTAATTCTTCCTCAGAGTGGGTCGTAATCGCAGCATCATCCGCAAAAAGCAACTCTCTGATTAGTACCCTGCTAATTTTGGTCTTGGCCTTCAATCTCTGAGCATTATAGAGGCCACCATCTGAGCGTGAGTGAATGTATATACCGTCATCCTGATCACGAAAGGCATATTTCAGTAGAAGTGAAAAGTATATCCCAAAGAGGGTAGGGGCTAGTACACAACCTTGCTTAACTCCACTCTTGATTTCAAACTCTTCTGAAGTTGAGCCATCAAACTTGATTATACCCTTCATGCCTGTGTGGAACGATTCCACAATGGACAGAAGAGTTGGTGGACAGCCAATCTTCTTTAGTGCTTTAAACAGACCCTCACGACTGACCAAATCGAATGCCTTTGTGAGGTCGATGAAGGCAATAAACAGTGGCTGATTTTGTTCCCGGCATTTTTCTTGTATCTGTCGCAATGAGAATATCATATCAATGGTAGACCGGTTCTGGCGGAAGCCGCACTGCGTTTCGGGGTAGACTTGATCTCCCAGGACTTGAAGTCTGCGCAGGACAATTCTGGCAAATACTTTCCCAACAATACACAGAAGTGAGATACCCCTATAGTTGTTGCAGTCGCTCCGATCTCCCTTGTTCTTGTACAGCGTTATGATGTTTGAATCTTTGAAATCCTGTGGGACTTGTCCTTCTCGCCAGCATAGCTCTATTAGCTGGTGGATCTGTAGAGCGAGGGTGTCTTGCCCACTCCTGATCACCTCTATTGGAATCCCATCCTTACCTGGAGCCTTGCCAGATGCAAGCTCATTTATAGCACACTTAACTTCTGCTATAGTGGGAAGTGTGTCCAGGTGGTCAAGAGTTGGCAAGGCCTCTATGGCGTTGAGGGCATCATCCGCCAGCTTGGTCTCACTTGAGTAAAGCTCTAAATAGTGCTCGACCCATCTATCCATCTGCTGTTTCTTATCAGTGATGATTTCTCCAGTCAAGGTTTTCAGCGGTGCACTTCTTTTGATCATTGGACCACAGGCTTTCTTTATCCCTTCATACATGCTTCTGATGTTTCCTTTATCACTTGCGATTTGAATGGACTCACATAACTTGATCCAATAGTCATTTGCACACTGCCTGGCAGCCTTTTGTACATCCTTCCTCGCTTGCTTCAGCTCACTCAGAGTGTTACGCGTTGGTCTTTCCTTGTTTCTTAAGAGAGCTATCTTCTTTTTATCAATCAAGGGCTGCAGTATCTGGCTGTTTGCCACAAACCAGTCCTGCCTCTTATGATCCACAGTGCCGTAAACCCCTACCGCTGTTTTATAAATAGTTTCCTTAAGTTTACTCCATTTATCATTTACTATACAATTTTCTGATGTATCATTGAAAGCGTCCTCAAGTTGCTGTTGAAATTCAAAGCACTTTCCAGGATCGTGAGTGTTAATAATATTAATCCTGGGGCTAGACTTGTGTTTAGCTGTGTAGATTCTCTTTGGTCTCAGTCTAACCCTTGCAACAACCAAAGAATGATCTGTATCACAGTCAGCACTGTGGTGACTTCGAGTTAATGATGTATGGTTCAGATGTTGTCTCCGTGTGATAATGAAGTCCAGCTGATGCCAATGGCCGGATCTTGGATGTTTCCATGTGACCTTATGCATCTCTTTTGTTTTAAAAAAGGAGTTTGTAATACATAGGTCATTTCTAGTGCAATGCTCCAGCAGCCTTTGTCCATTATCATTCATGCGACCGATGTTGTATTTTCCAAGGCGCACTGGCCATGAACTCGAGTCCTTGCCCACACGAGCATTGAAATCACCGAGCATATAAATGTAGTCGGATTTTGGAACTGCCTTGATCGCAGAGTCTAGCTGCTCATAGAACGTATCCTTCACATCATCAGAGGAAGTGAGTGTCGGTGCATATGCAGTGAGAATGGTGGCAAATCCACAAGAGGTTGTCAAGCGCAGTGATAATAATCTTTCATTACCAACAGCTGGGATATCAATCATTCCCAGTAGCGAATTCTTCACTACAAAGCCCACACCGTGTTGCCTTTTTTCTGCCTGCCCTCTTCCCTTCCAAAAAAAGGTGTAATTGTTTTACCTGAGTGACCCTTCCTCAGCGAGGCGAGTCTCCTGCAGGCCAGCAATATCAATGTTAAGACGATTGAGTTCAGCATCAATCACAGCCGTTTTTCTCACATCGTCAATATTTGTCAAGTCAGTTGAAAATCCTGGACACATGGTTCTCACGTTCCAGGTTGCAAGCCGTAGCTTGAGGTTTCTATTATTCTTTTTATTAGTACCTGGTGCATTGGTTTTACAGCCTGCGATTCAGATTTTGTCCTAGCCCCAAGCACCCATTGAAGCAGGCAGGCTGTGGCGGATCAGCACCCAATTGGCCGGGGGCTGCCCGGCTTAAGGCGGGCGGTAGCTGATCAGTGACACCTGTAGGTGTCTCCCACCGTCAGAGGCAACGCGTGGCGCCCCATGTCTACGCCAACTGACAAGGACTTATAACCCGTAACAGTTGCCTCTCGCTTTGATTCCGAGACCGGTTAAGACCAGGGATGGAGTTATTGCCTCTCCATAGCACAAAGCCTGGGCTAAAATAAAGAAACCATGTGTTGCCCATGCAGCATGATCCCTCTCTCGGCCTGCCTAGTTCACTCCAGAGGAAAGTTAACACCTATACATCTGGAACAAGACAAGCTGCAGAAGCTGCCGGATCAGCAAAGCAATGCTCTAACTGTCCGCAGCATAACAGACACATATTCACTATACCACCTATGTAAAGCACCAGACAAGCTGAAACAGTACACATACCAGAAGCTTTCCATTACTACATATATCTATACACAGTGGTAAACCCATATACACAGATACACGATACTTTCCTAACGGACCACTTTAGACAAAGTCGAAATACAGATACATAGCGACATGACTATTGAGTTGATATGAAATATTTGCAGTTATTTTCACACCAGGATGTAATTGGAGACAATTCACAACACAGCTACGATGCGCTGACAGGGGTGACATGCATCATCTTGGCATATTGGTCATTCTATGTACACCCCGAATAGCATAGTACACCCTCCTTTTTCAAACCACAAGCATTTTCAAGTCACAAGAATAACGAAATACTGCGATTTAAGATCGACGTGGCATATGATGCTACTGATTGTGATATCTCCTACTCATACCACATGTTTCAACTGATTAAGGAAACAAACACCTAACCCATAATCCCCAACCGGCAATAATGAGAAGAAACGAGGGTAGTGTTATTGATTTTTATTGGATGTCCCGACAATAGGTTTTAAACCCTTAAGCCCCTACCGACATGTATATGGACTTTTATAATATTGCGAACTACTTGCAATGTCGGAGATATCGGGAATATTAATAATTCGACTAGTTCATAACGGTGAAGATAAGCCCCTGGATTAGCCGATATGCGGCTGAGTATTGATTGATTGATGTTTTTTTTTGTAACAGGTGGCGTAGTTTATGGGTATCTTGTGTTCTCCCGTGTATGTTATGTTATATTTTATTAAGTGTAGGTACAATGGTGAACTCGGATGACCTTGTTTTTCATCAATATTCGGACTTGTGGACACGGCGACACGCTCGGACAAGGCGACCCTAACCCTAACACATATGACCAACTAGACACCCCACACACTGACGACTGGTATTCTTACCAACGACAGAGTACCGAGATTCGAACCTGTTACCTCCACATCACCTGGGGAACCAAGTAGACACAGTTGTCACCCCTGCACATCCTCTCCCATATTCTAAACATAGTCTGATAAATAACATCAGAGCTCGCCATCACAACTAATTAACACTAACATAATCAATATTTCTTCTACCACTAGACCTCCCCACTGGTATTCGAACCCGGCACCAACGGGGACACCGACGGCCATCTTTACTTGTTTCTTTAAGGTTTTCATTTTAACGATCTAATACCGTATGATGCTAGTGTTCGGAAGCAACTTACCTAGATACTCCACCACTCATCCACCCATTAACAACGAATTTCACTAAGCCATACCCACTACAACCAGTACTAGCGGCCAATTTATTATTTCATGGTTTTCGTTTGAAGAGCTGTAATCCGTATAATGATAGTGTTCGGAAGCACTTACCTAGATACTCCACCACCCATCCACCCATTAACAACGAATTTCACTATGCCATACCCACTACAACCTGTACTAGCGGCGATCTTCATTTTTTCAAGGTTTTCATTTGAAGAGCTGTAATCCGTATGATGATAGTGTTCTGAAACACTTACCTAGATTCTCCTTTACTCATCCACCCTTTAACAAAGAATATCACTAAGCCATACCCACTACAACCGATACTACCTGTCATCTTTACTTTTTTTTAAAAATTAATTTTTATTTGAAGCTCTGAAACCGTATGATGATAGTGTTCGGAAGCACCTATCTAGCTACTCGGAGACTCACAATCCCATATCAATGAATGCCCCTAAGCCCCGCCCACTACATGCCATAATTACAGTAATCATTAAATTTTAATTTGTAAAAAATAAAACTCTCAAACAAAAGGGAAGGTAACAGTGCAAAACACTCGATTATTCACGTGTTATGTCTCCCCACCCCGCTCTTCCTTCTTTGCGCTTACTAAAAACGACCACCCCTCCTGGAACCACGCGCTCCCCTTTCTTTATTCTTAGTAACTGTGGTACCACAAAATAATATGGCATTCTTTCCTAGTATACTATTTATCACAAGAAAAAAAAAAATTAACGTTAATGAAATTAAATAAAATTAAAAGAAGTTAACATATTAATGGATAAAGAAAAGAACATTAAAATACGGACATAATACATATGTATAAGATGTGCGTTATGCTGATGACAAGCTTTTTTGTCGTTGTGATAAGAAATGGTGGATATAATTGCAACAGAAAGTTATAAATGACTTAGTCTGAATAACAGAAAATCAGAAATAATGGTTATTACAAAGAAACATTCTATAACAATTGTAAAATATCAAAATGAATAGAACCAATCTGAAGCAAATCAATATATTTATGTGGTACTTTAATGGCAGCAGATGGAAGATATATTAATGAAGTTATATATACAATAGCCCATGCAAAGGCAGAATTTCCCAAGATGAATAATATTCTTTAAAGTTTATCAATCGAACTGAGGGAAAGAGCTCTTAAGAGCTGTATTGAGCCATTCCTGAGGTATGGGAATGAATCAGGGACAATTAGCAGCAAGCGGAGGTTTGTGTAGAAGCTGCGGAAGTTACGTTTTATAAAAGAATTATGAGTCACGGAGTCACCGCGGAGGGGTCGAAAGAACAATGAAAGATTTATGGAAAGAAATTAACTCACAAAGAGAACTTGCTTCTCGCATCAGAAGGAGCCAGTTCACATTCTCTGGGCGTGTCATAAGAATTGGAAAACTGGAGTACATCGTGACAATGGGAAAGTTGCATGGGAAGAGAGGCAGGGGAAACAAAGAGAGAACACGCTGGGCAGTTCGTCATTGTAGTATGGGGGACCATCAGTATCAGAAATAATTGGTAGCACAGAAGGATGCGAGCAGACTTGATCACCAACGTTACACGGCATGGACTTTAAGAAGACTGGTAGTACACGAGAGAGAGAGAGAGAGAGAGAGAGAGAGAGAGAGAGAGAGAGAGAGAGAGAGAGAGAAGAGAGAGAGAGAGAGAAAGAGAGAGAGAGAGAGGCAGTGGACAGACATGATCACCAGCGTAACATGGCAGGGATTGTAAGACGTACTTGACTTTTTCACTTTATGTATTCGCCCCATCAGCCTCATCATGTAGCAAGTCCATGTAAGAACGTCGCTCTCATCACGGAATGACTCTTCATGACTCTTCATCCCCTGACAGTTCCTCTGCCGCATGCGTTTTCATGCCCAACCTGTCTTAACTGTCCTGTAACCCTTCCAGCTGGTCGACCTCTGTTTCTTCGTCCAGAAACCACGCCTTCCATCACGGTTCTTTCCAAACCACTTTTACATTGTTTTTAACGTTCGCTTTGAAATCAAGCGTAGTCCATACAGTGCCACTACTTCTAGTGCACAGGGCTGATTTTTGCGTGTGGATAATCTTTCTCTATTATCAGTGTCCCTCGCCATCCTGCAAACCCACACGCAAAAAATGACCGGTATGGAGGGTTTACCTCAGCATCAGCGCACCGGATGTTTAAAAACGAGCGCACTTATCAATTCGTCTATGCTGACCTTCACTTTTATATTTATTTCGGTAGAAGTGTTTCAGATTCCGGGAAAAGACACAGTTCTTGGGTCAATATTCTTCGGTATTCACATCTTGTAGAATGTCGGAGTTTTTCATCTTTTATTAGTCATAATTATGAAATATCATAATGTTCAATTTTAAATAATAAACCATATACTGACGTTAATATCCTTATTTCGTGTGATCAGCTGCAAGGCGATGTCCTCGCAATGTCTCTCCGACTCTGGTATTAGCCTGCGGATGTTAGCATCATGAATGTCAGTATTACACTATCAATGTAAGCATCGTTAATGTCAGTATTACACTATCAATGTTAGCATCATGAATGTCAGTATTATACTGTCAATGTTAACATCATGCATTTCAGTATTACACTATCAATGGAAGCATCATGATTGTCAGTATTACACTATCAATGTTAGCATCATGAATGTCAGTATTATACTATCAATGTAAGCATCACGAATGTCAGTATTAAACTATCAATGTTAATAGCATGAATGTCAGTATTACATTATCAATGTTAGTAGCATGAATGTCAGTATTACACTATCAATGTTTGTAGCATGAATGTCAGTATTACACTATCAATGTTAACATCATGAATATCAGTATTAAACTATCAATGTTTGTAGCATGAATGTCAGTATTACACTATCAATGTTAACATCATGAATGTCAGTATTACACTATCAATGTTTGTAGCATGATTGTCAGTGTTACACTATCAATGTTAACATCATGAATGTCAGTATTACACTATCAATGTTAGTAGCATGAATGTCAGTATTACACTATCAATGTTAGTAGCATGAATGTCAGTATTACACTGTCAATATTAGTAGCATGAATGTCAGTATTACACTATCAATGTTAACATCATGAATGTCAGTATTACAATATCAATGTTAACATCAAGAATGTCAGTATTACACTATCAATGTTAATAGTATGAATGTCAGTATTACACTATCAATGTTAGCATCATGATTGATAGTATTACATTATCTATGTTAGCATCGTGAATGTCAGTATTACACTATCAATGTTAGCATCATCAATGTCAGTATTACACTATCACTGTTACCATCATGAATGTCAGTATTACACTATCAATGTTACCATCATGAATGTCAGTATTACACTATCAATGTTATCATCATAAATGTCAGTATTACACTATCACTGTTATCATCATAAATGTCAGTATTACACTATCAATGTTATCATCATGAATGTCAGTATTACACTATCACTGTAAACATCATAAATGTCAGTATTACACTATCAATGTTAGTAGCATGAATGTCAGTATTACACTATCAATGTTAGTAGCATGAATGTCAGTATTACACTATCAATGTTAGTAGCATGAATGTCAGTATTACACTATCAATGTTAGTAGCATGAATGTCAGTATTACACTATCAATGTTAGTAGCATGAATGTCAGTATTATACTATCAATGTTAGTAGCATGAATGTCAGTATTACACTATCAATGTTAGTAGCATGAATGTCAGTATTACACTATCAATGTTAGTAGCATGAATGTCAGTATTACACTATCACTGTAAACATCATAAATGTCAGTATTACAGTATCACTGTAAACATCATAAATGTCAGTATTACACTATCAATGTTAGTAGCATGAATGTCAGTATTACACTATCAATGTTAGTAGCATGAATGTCAGTATTACACTATCAATGTTAATAGCATGAATGTCAGTATTACACTATCAATGTTAGTAGCATGAATGTCAGTATTACACTATCAATGTTAATAGCATGAATGTCAGTATTACACTATCAATGTTAGTAGCATGAATGTCAGTATTACACTATCAATGTTAATAGCATGAATGTCAGTATTACACTATCAATGTTAGTAGCATGAATGTCAGTATTACACTATCAATGTTAATAGCATAAATGTCAGTATTACACTATCACTGTTACCATCATGGATGTCAGTATTATACTATCAATGTTACCATCATGAATGTCAGTATTACACTATCAATGTTATCATCATAAATTTCAGTATTACACTATCACTGTTATCATCATAAATGTCAGTATTACACTATCAATGTTATCATCATGAATGTCAGTATTACACTATCACTGTAAACATCATAAATGTCAGTATTACACTATCAATGTTAGTAGCATGAATGTCAGTATTACACTATCAATGTTAGTAGCATGAATGTCAGTATTACACTATCAATGTTAGTAGCATGAATGTCAGTATTACACTATCAATGTTAGTAGCATGAATGTCAGTATTACACTATCAATGTTAGTAGCATGAATGTAAGTATTACACTATAAATGTTAGTAGCATGAATGTCAGTATTACACTATCAATGTTAGTAGCATGAATGTCAGTATTACACTATCACTGTAAACATCATAAATGTCAGTATTACACTATCACTGTAAACATCATAAATGTCAGTATTACACTATCACTGTAAACATCATAAATGTCAGTATTACACTATCAATGTTAGTAGCATGAATGTCAGTATTACACTATCAATGTTAGTAGCATGAATGTCAGTATTACACTATCAATGTTAGTAGCATGAATGTCAGTATTACACTATCAATGTTAATAGTATGAATGTCAGTATTACATTATCAATGTTATCATCGTGAATGTCAGTATTACACTATCACTGTTACCATCATAAATGTCAGTATTACACTATCAATGTTAGTAGCATAAATGTCAGTATTACACTATCACTGTAAACATAATAAATGTCAGTTATACACTATCACTGTAAACATCATAAATGTCAGTATTACACTATCAATGTAAACATCATAAATGTCAGTATTACACTATCACTGTAAACATCATAAATGTCAGTATTACACTATCAATGTAAACATCATAAATGTCAGTATTACACTTTCAATGTAAACATCATAAATGTCAGTATTACACTATCACTGTAAACATCATAAATGTCAGTATTACACTATCACTGTAAACATCATAAATGTCAGTATTACACTATCAATGTAAACATCATAAATGTCAGTATTACACTATCAATGTAAACATCATAAATGTCAGTATTACACTATCACTGTAAACATCATAAATGTCAATATTACACTATCACTGTAAACATCATAAATGTCAGTATTACACTATCACTGTAAACATCATAAATGTCAGTATTACACTATCACTGTAAACATCATAAATGTCAGTATTACACTATCAATGTAAACATCATAAATGTCAGTATTACACTATCAATGTAAACATCATAAATGTCAGTATTACACTATCAATGTAAACATCATAAATGTCAGTATTACACTATCAATGTAAACATAATAAATGTCAGTATTACACTATCAATGTAAACATCATAAATGTCAGTATTACACTATCAATGTAAACATCATAAATGTCAGTATTACACTATCAATGTAAACATCATAAATGTCAGTATTACACTATCAATGTAAACATCATAAATGTCAGTATTACACTATCACTGTAAACATCATAAATGTCAGTATTACACTATCACTGTAAACATCATAAATGTCAGTATTACACTATCAATGTTAGTAGCATGAATGTCAGTATTACACTATCAATGTTAGCATCATGATTGTCAGTATTACACTTTCAATGTTAGCGTCATGAATGTCAGTATTAGCCAGTGAATACTAGCATCACGAATGTCAGTATTGTGCTAGAATAGTACAAATAATAATAATATAATTACAGGCAACAATTGGATATTTTGCATTTACATAACACTAATTGAATCATTTCTGACCATGAGCTGTTTTAAATTTGAGAAGGCCCTACATCCTAGCCCATAATGTTGACAAGGGACACCGGACAATGTTGACAATGGATGCAGCAGTTGTCCCTTAGAAAATCTGATGCCCAAAGGGAAAATAACCAGAATAAGCAGATGCCCAAAAGGGAAATAACCAGTATAAGCAGATGCCCAAAATAGGAAATACTCACTACGCAGCAAATGCCCAAAAGGGAAATAATCACTATACAGTAAATGCCCAAGTGGGAATTAACCAGTATAAGCTTGATGTCCGAAAGGGAAATAACTAGCATAAACTGATTCCAAAAGGGAAAGAACCAGTATAAGCTAATGTTTATCAGGGAAACAATTACTCCACAGCATATGACTCAAAAGGAAATAAATACTGTAGGGGAAAAAATCATGAATAAATGAATTATGTGCAAAAATATCAAACACACAGCGGGTGTGACCACTGGAGATATCAGGTTTCTTTGACTTTAGTATGTCCCGACTTCTTCTTCTTCTTTAATGATGACGATGCTGCCCATAGCTCAAATCCTTTCAGTTTAGTTTAGTTAAGTCGACGGATCAACATCACGGCACACGGGTGCAACACATAAGTGCTCCATTCTACTCCTAACTCAAGCCTGAGTCCGGAGAATCTCAGCTCTGTGCACGAACTCCGTAGCCCCGGCGAGGATCCTGAAAATACCTTGGGTAGATTTTTAAATCGAAATTTTGCCCGGGCAGCGCCGTTAGGCTACTATTTTTCTATTTCCAACCGCCAAGGGATTTTTTAGATGCGCAACAATACACACGGGCATCCGATCTCACTACCCAGAGACCAGGGGAGATTTTGTTACTAGAAGTCCACGGGAAAAACTCCCGGCCGTCATAGGGGCTTGAACTAGTCCCGACTTAATGTAGACAGTAGGGAACATGTTATGTCACAGTTGGGATTCACGGTGAAAAACCATTATAACATCACGAGTTGTTGGGAATTAAAGAAATAATGAAACCTGAACTTTGTCAATACTCGAAAGTCGCAACAGCTGTCTCATGAAGGAGGTAACCATCGTAACAGAATCACAAGGCTATTAATTTCACAGTGGTCAAATACAGATTGCATATTTCAGTGTGAGATTGAAGTAAAATGACAAAACCAAAGAATCTTATCAATCATAACCAACACAATAGACGCCAATTCACAATGGTACCCACAATCTAAGTCTATCAAATTTCCATCCACGAAAGGGGTGGATCCCAATTTTTTTTGGAGAATCTGAAGTTCTCCCGTTCTCTACTTAACGACAATTGGCAATGTCAGACAGAAGTCAGCAGGAGACTGCTTTAATATCATTAAGAGACTAAGAGGTGAAGAAAGGACACAGGCGCTGGATAGGACACACACCGAGAAAACCTGAGGACAATACAACTAGACACTCTCCTGTCTGGGATCCACTAGGCAAACTAAATAGCGGGATACCCAAAACACCTGGAGAAGAGATCTAAAGAAAGAGATAAATGGATAATATTGAAAGGACCTGGAGAGAGCTGCAGGAGATAGCAAAAGACAGCACGGCTTTGCGCGATTTGGCTGAAAGTCTTTGTCCAAATGAGGGATACATGAATAATAATAATAATAATAATAATAATAATAATAATAATAATAATAATAATAATAATAATAATAATAAAGCAAGAAGGAGTTAGGTAACAGGAGGTTCATGGTTACCTGTCGCTCTCCCATTTTCTTTCAGGGCAGTGGGCGTAGGCAGATGCCGGTGTTGCGTTGGTGATTCTGGTGGTAGTGACCACACCTGTAGATTTACCTGACAGAAGATAATGATCATATGAGTAGTGATCTATGTTGCCTACTCTCTCCTTTTGTTGTTGCTGTTGAGGATTTGATGCGGGAAATGATGCTGTTGCAAATTTGTTCGGAAAAATCTGTGTCGTGGCGGCGGTGTGAAAGGAATTTTTTTTGGGGAAAAAATCTGGGTAGTGGCGGAACTGAAAGATATTTTTTGGAAAAAAATCTGGGTCGCGGCGGGGCTGTGGGGAAAAAAAATGTGGGTCGTGGGGAGAAAGTCAAGGAGAAAAATGTGTCTGCTAAAAGTTTATGAAGTGTGTGAGAGCCTAACATAAAGGGTGTGGACAAGTAATTAAAGAATGTGGCGTGAAGTGTACTAATAATAAAGTAGTGGAAGAGAGTAGTTGAAATAGTAAATGGTCTGTTCATAAATGAAAATCTCAAATGTGATCGTATGTTGTAATGGGTATTGATAAGGGGGTGGGGTATTAGAGGTCAAATATTGTTTAGGTTTGAGAGTCTGGGATTCGAACAACAACTATTGGTGATAAGCAAGAGGTGATCAAGTGGTGGTCAAGTAGTGGTCAAGTAATGGTCAAGCAGTGATTAAGCAGTGGACAAGTGATCAAGTGAGGAAAAGTTTAGAGGAAGATAGGTGTAATGACATGGTGATGAGCAAGAGGTGGTCAAGTGGTGGTTAAGTGGTGGTTAAGTAGTGGTCAAGAAGTGGTCAAGTAAGAAAACTTTAGAGAAAAGTAGGGTTATTGAAACGGTGATGATTATAGTGATAGCTGACGTGGTCAAGTAGTGGTAAAGTAGTTTTCAAGCAGTGGTCAAGTTATCGAGTGAAGTGAAATTGTAGAGGAAAGTATGTGTAGTGACATGGTGATGTTAAGAAGGTGGCCAAGTAGTGATCAAGTAGTGGTCAAGCAGTAGTCAAGTGGTCGAGTGAGAAAATTTTAGAGGAAAGTTGGTGTAGTGACATGGTGATGATTATAATGATAGCTGACGTGGTCAAGTAGTGCTCAAGCAGTGGTCAAGTGAACGAGTAACCACTTAAATTGTCGAGGAAAGTACTGTAGTGAAACCGTGATGGGTAAAGTGAGGAGAAGACAGTAGTTATAGTAGCAATAGTACTATAGTATGTCCCGCAAAGCATGCCTGTCATGGTCTTATATGTACGGAAGATGTAAGTGCCGGTATGTAAGCGAGAGTCAGTGTAAGCATAGCTGAGGTAAAGGGCAGTAAGAGACACCACGGCTTGGCTAGTGGACGGTCAGGCAAGAAGCCCGTGAATAGAGCCACGTGATGTGGGAAGGTCAACGAGGAGAGAGGCAGTGTGTGTGAGGCGGCGAATAGGGACGGACGTGTGGAGATCTATAGAACGATAGAACGATAGAAGGATAGTGTTTGTGACGGATAGATGGAGATGAACGTTGTGTATTGATATTCGAGGAATGTACTAACTGTGATATGTGCGGGATGATGTGAAGTTTGATTGTGAATGATCATGCGGGCGACAGTGTAAAGATCGCCATTGTGAGCTAGCGCGTGGCTGTTGGTGGTGAACGATTGTTTGAGCGCGAACTGCGATCATGATGTCAGCTTGTAATATCTTGTAATAAATGATTGTTCAGGAGATAGCTCCTGCCAGTTTCTGATTGTATTCATGTGTTATTAGTAGATGTATCGTAGATGTTATAATATGCCTGTCCAAGTCCAGTGGGCTAGACGGAGCCAGTAGTCAGGACGCTGACAGGTATGATGGTGTCAGAAGTACACATGAACCACAGTCCCATGCAAATGGCATAAAAGAACGCTACTTTTGAAAAGAAGAAGAACAAGTCATAATTTTGTATAAATTGGAGATTTGTGAACAAAATCAGAACGAAAATAACATCATTTCTTTCCACAGCAGGTTTCAATTCTACAAATCGACCGACGTAACCAGAACAGGTCGACGGTAACTAGCACGAGAATCACGTTCCTGTACATCAAGCGTTCGAGTAGTCAGCAGATAAAGATAAGTTGATTAATTTTGATTGCTAAATACCCAAATCTGCATTCTTTGATTTGCTTGTATAAATACCATCATTAATAGATTTGAATATTAATTAACAGAAAATGAGTTCAGATGATGAAGACCTTGCAGCTCGATCAGATATTTGGGGCACAAAACATTGCGGAAAGTTGCATGATTATTTCGAGAGTACACAGGCACAGGACAGAGCAAATTGTAATAGAAAACCTGATTTAATACGTGATTGGCTACAGAAATTTGAAAAGAAAATGCAAGACTACAAAATCCAAAAAAATTCGTGGTATGTATGGTACAACCTATACGTACCAATAAAAAGAGGAATACTACGGGAGATCATACCAAATATGTCAAGTACAGACTATGAATATTGTAAAACAAACATATTAACACACTATTTCTCTTTCGAGACTCTAAAAGTAGAAGTACAAAAGTTGAAGCCATCCACAGACAAGTCATTCACCCAGTATATAAGTGAATTACAGGAATCTTTCAGAAAACTAATGTTGGTAATTAAATATTCAGACAACAATCAACAAGTAATAAATTTCTTGCTAATAGAAAAGCTAAAAGCAACACTACCAGCCGAATGCGGAAAGTATTTAGAAGAACACAAAACAGAACCTATCAAAAACTTACTAGAAAAATGCCGCGAATATTACAACCAAAGTATAACCCTGGTTAAGAACACTCAACAGAAAAGTACTGTGAAAGCAACGGCCTCTGCAGCCATAGATTGTCAAAACAAACCACAGAAAACAAAACCAGTACTATGCAAACATTGTAGCACTCCACATACAGAAAATGGAATATGCGATAAGAATCCCACTTATCAAGAATACCTAAATACTATTATAGCACAAAAACTGGGGAAGGTAAACCATAGGAAATATAGAACAAAATGTCATTTTTGCCTTGCGTATGGCCATAGACGTT
Organism: Cepaea hortensis; assembly: GCA_963921405.1. Lineage (NCBI taxonomy): Eukaryota > Metazoa > Mollusca > Gastropoda > Stylommatophora > Helicidae > Cepaea > Cepaea hortensis. The sequence goes on from OY992896.1 coordinate 60,739,300, forward strand.
TCGAATGTGAAGGTGTAAAAAGAATACAGAAAGCAAAAGCAAATGCAGCCATAAACATTACAACAGACATTTCGGCAAAGAACTTAGAAAAAGTAAACATCACTAAGACGAAAACAAGACCAAACACTGCAAAGTCAGAACAATCTGAGTTTTACCCATCAGACTTTGTACCATATTTCAATAATGTTGTTAACATCACTCAGCCTCATTCCTTATGTAAAGAGAGCAACACTCAACAAGAAAGTAAGGAAATGAACAAAACCTCAAGACTGTCATTAGGAAAACTAACATTCCATGAGGGATACATCAATGACACAGTAGGCACATGTGTACGCGACACAGGGTCCTGTCTTATCGGTCTTCGAAAGACCCTAGCTGATCCTAAAGACTACCTAGATGAGTACATCTATTGCAAAACTGTTTCAGGGACAATAGAGAAATATCCTATGGCATGGGCCAATATAAAATCACCTTTCCTATCAGGCAGAGTAACTTGTGCTTTATTAGACAATCCATGCTGTGATTTATTAATTGGAAATGTATTAAATGTGACAGACTACACAGAGTCCAAAACTCACACAGGGCAAAAAGCTAACACCACAACAAGCACTGCCTTAACTACCCCACTCATCATACAACAATATGACGAACAGACCAAAGTACCACACCATACCATTTCACAACAAGAAAAAACAGAAACTGGTGTGTATAATCACAAGAAAAAAGGTGCAGAAGACAAGCATTTCACAACAGCGAGGGAACATCACAAATCATCATGGTATATACTATACCTCCTGTACTCCCTGTTAACTACACACATAACCAAGTGCACACAGTGGATGGTTATACTCGCACTACTCATTGTAAATACAAAACAACTGACTTCACTAACAGTTTTATTCACACATCATCATGACGCAACACAGATGATGTTACTCATGACAAACCAGCAAACTTTGTTACTTATATCATTACTATTGAACCAAATTTTGTTGTTGCCACTGATAAACTCTATGTCAAATCAACTCAGACACATACTTATGCTGAACAATGTAAATCTTCAGTCGGTGGAATTACTGACAAAAATCAGCAACAAATTACTCTACATATTTTGGAAAATATACACAAATTTCAGAAAAGCATACAAACATGCACGGTTACATTTCAAAACTATACATGGTGTCTTATTATTATTTGAACTATTGAATGTATACACACATGTACGAGTGCAGGTTTGGAGATAGCACTCAAAATGATCTCAACATGAAAATTAAAAATCCCCACCCTACGGAAAATTTTAACCGTAACCCACTTTATATCCTTAGATCCAGTAACTCCAGAGTTGCCTTGTCTGCTGTACAACTCCAGCGCTATGATACTAGCACACTTCATTGTATAAACCAGCATGAAAGGTCCGTCAACGTGAAAGTGTCACCGGCAAAACAGTAAGACTCAACATGTGATTTCAGGCATCAAACAGTAAGATATACCCATATTGACTTTGTTTTCAAACGAGTATCTACAGAATTTACCTTTTGAAATCGACTAACAACGACGACAGCTCCACAAGTACAGACATTCATTTCCGATGATCAGTTAATTAACCAGATGCCATCCTACAAACTATGGCAAGGACAATCACATACAGACGCACCATGGCCACACTCAAAATTAAGGCCACTGAACTTAATTCGTGTTTTATACGTGTGAATTCCAGCAATTTTACAAGAACAGACTTACAAATTGGCCAATCTTGGTGAACAGTCTTAAGCACTATACAGAAGGAAAGACAATATCAGGATATACAGAAGTCAACAATTGTATCAGAAAGAAGACATGCCAAACATTCCATCACGGAAACGAACATTGAACACTGTTAATGTAATTCCGTGTGCATAACTTTCACAGGACAGGAACAATTTCCTATACGTGCATAAGGGCATCGACAATGTATATTTTATTGTATATGTATTAACTGTATAACATCCAATGTCTAATTTTATTATTATAATACTTTGTATTGTTATAATGTAATATGTACATATGAGCGTAAGTATAGTGGCGAATAGAATAAGTGGTAATGCTGAGAATCAACGCCTGGCAGTCCCAATACGCGAGTGTTACCAAACTTGCCTTCGCGTATGGTGGATGGCCCGACGAATGACGCTTAGCAATAGTGGTACAGAATTAACATCATAAGATGGTAACAAGAAAGAAAATACCAGCAGGGTGATGCCAACCAAAGAGATTAATAAGAAACTCTCCATCACAGTAAACGAGGTGTGCTCAAAAAGGGAAACAACTCACGGTCCGACATAAGATGAGGTAAGGGGGACTATGACATACATGAATTATATTCGAACCATGACCACAACATTGACATAGTGTGCTCATAAAGAATCGATTAGGGTGCATTAAATAGAGACGAGGGGAACCACGTCTGAATAGAGAGAAAATTTAAGAATGCTGTAAGAGGAAGTTGTAGCCTTATTCGAGGCGTAAACCAATGGAGAATCCTTAAACCAGCATAGCCACAATAACTATGAGATAATAATGCACAGAAAATCGATTGAGAAATATGAACAGAATGTAATGTCACGGAGTGCGGGTTGAATAATATAACGAGGTATGACAAGTACACCCAACCATAACATTTGTCAGACCACGACAAAACCTTGAGAGAAACCTCAACACTGAAAAAGAGAGAACAATATTTGAAGTTAATCTCGAAAAAGATCAGAGCGAAAAGGGACGCAAGCGCGTACTTAGTATCATATAATCCCCTGACAAGGTTAGGAAGATGGACCAAGAGTGATAACACCAGAATGTGTCACATTTCCAAGAGAAAGTGCCACATTCGCTGCGGGGGAAGGGGGAGCGTGTCATGGTCTTATATGTACGGAAGATGTAAGTGCCGGTATGTAAGCGAGAGTCAGTGTAAGCATAGCTGAGGTAAAGGGCAGTAAGAGACACCACGGCTTGGCTAGTGGACGGTCAGGCAAGAAGCCCGTGAATAGAGCCACGTGATGTGGGAAGGTCAACGAGGAGAGAGGCAGTGTGTGTGAGGCGGCGAATAGGGACGGACGTGTGGAGATCTATAGAACGATAGAACGATAGAAGGATAGTGTTTGTGACGGATAGATGGAGATGAACGTTGTGTATTGATATTCGAGGAATGTACTAACTGTGATATGTGCGGGATGATGTGAAGTTTGATTGTGAATGATCATGCGGGCGACAGTGTAAAGATGGCCATTGTGAGCTAGCGCGTGGCTGTTGGTGGTGAACGATTGTTTGAGCGCGAACTGCGATCATGATGTCAGCTTGTAATATTTTGTAATAAATGATTGTTCAGGAGATAGCTCCTGCCAGTTTCTGATTGTATTCATGTGTTATTAGTAGATGTATCGTAGATGTTATAATATGCCTGTCCAAGTCCAGTGGGCTAGACGGAGCCAGTAGTCAGGACGTTGACAATGCCTTCATTCACGATCAATTATTTTGAAAACTGTCTGTTGCATCGTTATGAAATTTTTCCAGCCGTCTTATATTTACCCCCACCCAAGGAATGTGTCATTGATAGGCCCAAAAGCAACTTAAATCATCGAAAGCGGCGACATTTCTTTGATGATTTGCTGAAGAGCTAGTGATTTCTCGCTAACAAATTTATGTTTACAGTAATGAAAGCCCCGCCAATTCAGATGACACACAAGGCGTATCCGGATTCGTATGGGAGTGGGTGCAATGAAAGAAGTAGCTTAAAATCGACAGGGTCGACTGCATTGCACCGGGTTTTTATCTCATATGGCTCAGTTTCTTTCCGCAGAGCGGAAAGCGTTGCACAAAGCGCGAACTTCCTACCTCTAGCGACGACCCTCAAGAGTCTCCGAAAAAATGCATCCGTGAAATGAAGGACGCGGCCCGGAATCGAACATACAACCTTCGGAGCCCGAGTCAGACGGCTTGACCACTTCACCACGGAGAATCCCGAGAGGGGTGCAATGTGTAATATTAGTAAAGACAGAAAATTTACAGAGGCATGGGGTAAATAATTTGTAAATTGACAGGAAAGTAGAAGGAATATGTTTTTTACCTTATTTTTCATTTCCTTCTTGTTTCTTCAGCTGCTGGTCAATAATGTGTACACAAGTATTCGTGTTAGCTTTAATATTGAGTTCATGAAAGCTTCCAAATAGCTGTGCGTTAATGTGCGTATGGAGTGACCAGAAATGATACCGCAATTTAGTCATAATGTTTCCATTTTTAAGGATCTGTTCAGCTGTCTGTGTAGTTTGTTCACACGTACACATGGGTGACAGACCCGCTTTGAGTCTTCGTGAAAGATTGTCTACTCTGCTGTTTACCGTTCAGAGACGGAACATGATTACCTGTTATACACTATGAAAATAGTTGTCAGTGTCTTTGTAGTGGGCTTTCTTCTTAACGACCAAGATGTTGGTCCTCTTTTCATTGAAGTTTATAGATTGATTCGTATGCACGTGTGTTGTCCCCTAATTTGACAAAGTGTTTGCTCTCACGTTTCTTGTTATGCCACAATATGTCAGTTTCCACCGCAATATTACTCTTCTGTTGGTATTCAATGCGTTTAGTGTGTGTGTGTGTGTGTGTGTGTGTGTGTGTGTGCGTGTGTGTGTGTGTGCGTGTGTGTGTGTGCGTGTGCGTGTGTGTGTGTGTGTGTGTGTGTGCGAGCGTGTGTGTTTCAATACAGTTGTTTGTAACCACTGAGGGCTTGCGGAATTGAAAATTCATCACTGCGGAATACAAACTGTTGCCATTGACATTATGCTGATGCTGTAATGTTTAGGGCCTGCACTTCGTCTGAATAGGGAGCAAAATATCCCAGTAAGTGTGTACGTAGATTAAGGTCTGCGATCTGCTCAGACCTTAATCTGTGTCGGACGATTCCAGTAGGTTGATGATTGCTCTCGGTTGCATAAAATTCAATCCATCCTTTCTCCAATAGTCATCTTCCTCTTTCAACACATGGTCCTCACATTTTTTCCAGTAACTTTTATCAATATTTAATAACGCGGACTGGGTTAGTATCTTGACGTCAGACAACTTGAATGTAAAATTGGCAGCTGCCACCTGTCCTTTAATTTTAGCCCACACAAGTCTATAGGGTTTTAATGAGAATGGTACGGCGGAAGTCTCAAGCACCTATGGCCATTTTCTTCTATCAACTTGTCAATCTGAAATTTCTTGCATTTTTTGCGCCTGTTTTACAAGGGACAACAACTGTAGCTTGAAATATGTTTCTGGAAATGGTATATTTTCCCTTCGGAGCCATATCTTTATTGCTTCCTTTGTACTCGATGCCGTAGGTATTTTGTCTTCTTGGGCAACAACATTGTGATATGATGCATTGTCCATGATTAGACAATACGGTCTATCAATGGATGGAAGTAATGTATTTTCGAGCCAATCTCTAAATACATTACCATTCATCTCATTATGATAATTTCTATTGTCTGTATGCTTTGATACGAACACGAGCTCAGGATTCTCAGTAAGCCATTATGAGTACTACCAGCATAGGCTATGACCAAACGCTGTCCTTTACTACTGGGCACATAACGCTTTATCTTTCCATCCATTGATTGCCATTCCTTTTCACTTGTGTGGTGCGCATTGATCCACGTCTCATCCAAATACACTATATCATAATTTTCTTTGCGCATTTCCCTTATTTCACGTAGGTATCTGCTTTTCAAGGCTCCTAAATGCGGTTGCTCGCAAAGAATATTTCTACCGCCCTTGTACTTTCAAAAAGTGAAGATAAGGTCCTTATAATTTTCCACAAAGTTTTTTTGGATAGCTCTATGTTATTGTTCTTTCTCAACCAAACCCTACGTTTTCTTACAGTCACTGTTTCTTTGGCATCCAGCATTTTTATATTGCTGGATAATCCTGGATATAAAATCCAAACTTTTTATAATTTTAGGAGTCTCTGTGGCGAAGTGGTCAAGCCTTTTGATTCGGGCTGCAAAGGTCGTGGGTTCGATTCCGTCCGCATCCTTTGGTTCACGAGTTAAATCTTTCGGAGACTTCTGTGGGTCGTCGCTAGAGCTGCGGAGTTCGTGCTTTGTGCGATGCTTTCCGCGCTGTGGAAAGAGACCGAGCCATATGGGAAAGAACCCGGTGCAATGAAGTCGACCCTGTCGAATTTTAAGCGACTTTTTAAAGCATTTTTATAATAGCTCGCCTTATGACATCTTTGTCAAAGTTGTCTACAATAATCTTTCTACCTACTGTTTGGTTATTGCATGGTTGGTTAATTCCAGATTCTTACACCCATCGACGAAATTACCGTTTACTCAAACCCAATGCATGCACTGTTCTTTTTTCGGAATTTGTAATAGTATACACAATTTCGCATTCAATCCCATTGAAAAATATTCACACATTTCAATGTTAGCGATAAGTGGTAAGATGTTAAAAAAAAAAAAAATATTAATCAGGTTTCATGAAATAACCCACATTTTGAGACACCTCTGAACAGTCCTAGCTTAAAACAACGCGGGGAGTTGGCGGCATAAGGCCAATCCTGTGAAAATATTCAACATTGAGCGCTGATTGTCTGGCTACGCTGTAATACATTTAAAATTATGAATTTCATCTCAGACTCGTAAATTATATACCGCATATAAACAAACTTTGAAATCTGCTGTAAAATCTCCATAACAAAAATGTTTTTGTTGGGTGGACATAATGATAAGGTTATATACTAAATCTCATAATTTCCCCTCAGTTGGTTACTGAGATATGGATGTTTATATTGAGACAAACAAATGTGGACATACTAGTAGTAGTAGTAAAAGTCACACAAACACAAAGATACACACACGCATAAACAAACAAACAAACAAACAAACAAACACACACAAGTACAGAGACAGCACACGTACAGACACAAACACACACAAACACAAAGACACATAAACACATAAACACAAAGACGCACACATACGAACATACACGCATAAACAAACACACACACACATGAACAGTGACAAACATACATACAGACACACATACATTAACAGTGACAAATACACGTACAGACATCACAAGTGCAGACACACACAAGTGCAGACATATAAACACAAAGACTAATACACACGTGCAGACAAGAACAAAGATCCATACACACATACACTTGTACATACAGACAAGTACACACACACACAAACACAAAGACAACCGCACACACATACATACATGAACAGTGATAACCATAAATACAGACAAGAACAAAGACACATACAACAATTACTGACAAGAAAAAAGACACACCGCGTGGATGTACGAGAAAACGTCCTAGTAGTAGAGTTGGCGGGTCCTACGTCATGGGCGCCATATGCAAAAGTCATTAAGTGGGTGGCTGGTAGCGTGAGTCATCAGTCGCACGGAGGCGAGGGGGCGGTTGCGTGAGAAAGAACAGCCTAGCGTTGTCTACAAAACCGCTACGTCAGCCCTGTAGTGTCATGTACACAAGGCAGATAGTGTATAAAATAGACGGCATCTCTTGTGAACTCTGTGCCAACCGTTCGTGTTACAGCAAATATTTCACAATTGCTCACGTGCTGACTTGGCTAACCGTCGCCACAGAGTTATTTCTGAATCAGGCTGTTGTGATAGTACTAATATAAGGCTTAACACTGTTCGTGTAGTGACATGTCGGTGATGTCGGCATCTGATTTTTAATAAAACAGTGAAAATTACACACACACACACACACACACACACACACACACACACACACACACACACACACACACACACACACACACACACACACACACATACACACACACACATAAGTTAGTGCATTGGACTGATTATTTTTCATGACCGTTAGCTTTTCGTGTTACAAGTGTCCCTCGCGAATCCACTATGACTTCTGAGGTGCTTGTGATTTTTGTGATTTAGTCTCAAAGTCAAGGACGAGAAGTCAACGTTTACGTCCAACTGACAGGTGTGTTGAATGAGCCCATAACGTCGTGGTCAGCAGAGAAAGATTAAGCGCTAGCCATTTAGACCTCTTGACACTGCCGCCCTCTATATTTGGAGATAATGGTCTCCAAGCTTGCGATGGTAGACAGATGATCGCTTATAGAGACAATGGCTAAGGTCACAAACCAGCGTAGTCACTACAAAAAAAGGAAGCCAAATTGAAATTACTTTCCTTACAGAAGCCTGAAAATATTTAGCAGTAAAATCAATGTTCGAGAAAAACTGTTCTACACTGAACAAGTCATTAGTGGATTGCGATCTTCTTCTTCGTACACCTCCAGGAGTTAACATCAATACATCCAAAGACAGCAACATTAACTTGAGCTGGTTGACATCGCCATACAGTTTGTTCTCTGATGGAGCGGTTGGAGACTAACTTAGTCTTTGATTAAAGTGATTAAAGACTTTATTATTTTCTATTAGTATTTTGTGTGTGTGTGTTCGCTCGTTTTAATTACTGATATTAGCGCATGAAATAGCTTTCCCTATTACCTGTATAATCAGGCAAATCCACTCCGACTTCTGATTTAATTGTAATTTACGTCCCCAAAATTGAAGACGAGAAGTCAACATTTTAGTCAAACTGACCGGTGTAAGGGCTGAACCCGCTACCTCGGCATCGGGACACTGGAAGTTTGAGAGGGAGCGCTCGTAAGTAGTTATATTTGCACGAATCATGTATATTTTAGGGAGTTTGATAGAGCGACCACCCCATAAACCCTGTTATGCTTGTTATACCGCTCCTGTTCGATCTTACAAAAATGGATCTCAATTTACCTACCTATCTGCCTCGTTCTAATACTTCCGGGCGAGGAGTGTGCAGTGATCGGCTCGAAAGTCGGCACTCGGGCGTGCAAAGTGGCGCGAACCGGCGCGAGGCGGGCGCAGCGGGGCCAGGCGGTGGCGAGAACAGGCGCTATCCGGCGGGGCAGGTGGGGTAGATCTAACCCCACTTACCAGATATGCTCGATTCCAGAGGAGAGTGGTGCTACAGAGAGTTTATGTATGAGACTATGAAGGGTATTCAATTTAACGAAAGCCGGGCAGATATGTAAAAAATTGACAGGTGATTAATAGTATTAATATATGACCAAATGTCCGAGACAAATGATAGGAAGACTAAGCTACTAACGGTAGTCATCATCGCAACCTCAGGGTCATGCATATATGGAGACAACCAAGAGTTTTGGGTCGAAACAGTCTTACAAGACCCAGGATAGGTGGTGGTATGTGACAAGATCGCCTACGGTAGTGAGAGTTAACCCCACCCGAGGTGTCTCTAGCACCCCCGTGTATTCTAACCCCAGGGGTTGAACAGGTAGATACACTGTTTACTCTGCTGTTGACCTCGTATTAGTTAATTATGTCTACAGGCCCCTCCAGCTTCTAGACCCCCACTAACTACCTACTCCGTTGAGACAATGAACAATGAGGCATCGTCCATGACCACACTCAATAATTGTACAAAGAGTAAGTCAACATTATTCTACCCTTGAGAATATAGAACTGAATTGAACACCCTGATAGAATAATCTATTTACACAAGTAGAGGATAGAGTAGAGACAGAATCAGATATATGGTTCATTCATCATAAGGCTGAGAAGTATATTGAATGCAGATGTCCCGTCCAGTCGGCCCGCCACTCACCCGGCTTCCTTCCAGTGAGATGACTAGAACCTTGGAGACCACTCCGTCCCCAGAGCTTGGATCGACAACAAGAGAGTTACCCCTGGACCTCAATCAACTGGACGAACTGCAACTCCATCACTTCCTAATGAGTCACTGCTAAAGTTAATAAACAGTTCTCTATAGACAGCCTGGTTGGGAGACCCTCCTCCTTGAGGTGACCCCAGTTACTCTTGACTGTATTAAATGTCTGTAGCCAATGACCAATCTAATGGTCCCTAAGTCGTAGCACAGACCCCTGGTTGGGTAATAAGCCAATGACCAATCTAATGGTCCCTAAGTAGTAGTAAGTTCCCCTGGTTGGGTAATCAGATAGTTCTGCTGATACTTCACTAGAGTCCTACGAGAAAACAGTTCACAGTTTCTAGACTCTATAAGTACACCATTTGGATCAGGCACCTATTTCATACTGTGGCAACACTGTTCAGTTGGACAATAATTAGTTGTCCGCTATACCTGATAACACTTGAAAGAGTCACTATACGTAAGCTGGTGTAGGTCTCATCATGACCTGCCACTAAAGCTGCCGTAGGAACCGCACAAGTTTATATGTCAATCTTGCTTCAAGTTTCCGACGTTTAGGCGGAACCACAATAGACTTGGACTGGATGAGCTCCCAGAGCTGAGAGTACCCCAACTTGATACACCTCACTGGGTTAACCTAGCCACATCAATCCACATACAGTCTAATGTCTCTTATAATTGAGCGTGATTGCTCAGGTTGCTGAACATCTCATTGCTGAAATAGAGCATCTTCAAATTCAGAAAAACGACACAAACCATCACGTCCCACATGTGCAATTTCAGGGCACTGGAATCACTTGATCAAACATTCAGTCATGATGATTCACCCTTTCACATGGTGTGGTTTAGTCAGGCGAGGTAAGTAAGTAATTCTACCCTTCGCTGTGGTACACGAAGTGGTTTCAGGCAAACAACAATTGTAGTAGACTGGTTCCTCAACAGGTAACTCCTGAAAGAAAGAGCGACCGGTGAGAGTATTTGGCCCAAACATTGGTCCACATGCATCCTATCACTGTCAACTCAACCATCAGTCGTGCTAATTAGTTATGCAAATAACTAGAGCATTATCTCTATATTGAGAGTAGTAAAGCATGGGTTTCCGTCAATGTCAGATGGCCTCAGAAGAACAGCCCGTCAAACAGAGTAAGTAACCAGAATGACGAGTCTGATCGTATGTCTCACCTATCCCTATTCATCTACCAGTTGTCGCTAACGTCACTAGTTATAGTAATCAGTTATCCTAGTTCTAGAGTTAACAGAACTAAACATTAAGGTGAAGAGTCCCTGGACTCGTTCCTTACAATGTATATTCAATATCCAACATAATACTGATCAATGTATCATCCCTCGGGATATAGGAATATTACATGATCACATCAAGTATTTACACACACCAGTTCGCTGGTGGGACATGCTGCCCACCCTATAGCAAAACTCGTCTTATCAGACTCTTCCCTAGAGTCAAGAAGCCTTCTTGGTAAAACATGTTCCCCACATGTTCCAAGGGTTATGTTCCAGTTCTGACCTTCCAAGTGGATTAGTCTTGGCCTGGACCGAACTTCCTGGCTGGCCTGGTCTGCCAGCTCCATACTTTCATAACTTGCTCTCAATCCCCATATCCCATATGTCCCCGGTTCTCTTTCAACCTCCTTTTGTCCTTCCATGCGTCTATCACATCAGCACTGACTCGCACTTGTGCACGCATGAAAGAACAGGACAGTAAAGACAAGAATTACGAACACATGTTTACATCGCGACGGTATCACGGGTATCGCGCGTCGAACCCCTCGGCGTTCGGTATCGCTCCTAGAAGTATCATATCATGACACATCATATATATATATATATATATATATATATATATATATATATATATATATATATATATATATATATATATATATATATATATATATATGAAGACTTACCTTCTCACAGAATTCCACAGTTCCACATAATGAATTCACTATTACGTTAATGCACAATAGTTACATCATTCCCTGTGGCCAAGCACTGTGTGCTCTCTTTACTTAGTATCTAAGCACAACACAGTCTGAATCTCCAACTAACAACTTACCTGGCTATCCAACAGTTCCTCTAGCTTCAGCTACTCACTTGCATAAGTTTAGGTTCATATCATACACTAGTAACTGTGCCCTATTCTAGAACAGCAACATAGTATATGCATCAATTAGCCACACATGGTAAATACTAGTTAAACACAATACGCCAATATCACAGGCCTACATTTCAAGCCGGTAACTCAACTACACACGCTTGTAAACAAACGCTACACACGCCCTAGTTTCTCAACCGGTTTATCGATCGGTTTCTCATTAGCGATGCAAAGACAACCGCATATTTAATGAGATTAGAACGATTGATTGCGTTTTGTGATCAATTACAAAGTTAAATTAATTAACCAAGTAAATACCTGAATGACTTGCACCAGACTCCAGTAAGCTACCAGAACTGTTCATGGGCAAACATGCCGTAATGTGATAACAGTCAGCTGCAACTTGGTTAAGGTGAGACGCTACACAATTGGCCTAACAGGGCCATGCGTCTTCTCTCCTTGAGAGTCAGAAAGTGAATGACTATTCCAGCCGCTTTCCCCAACGTGCGAACTAACGCGCACGAGAAATGAGTGCTCCTTGACGAAAGTCAACTTCTCGGACAACATTCATTCCATGCACTAGAATCTCTAGATCTTTCTGCACGGGAATTTGGTAGAGCACCCGGCAACCCGGGTCAGTCAAATCCCGGTGTTTCGAGACGATTCTAGACGGAAAATCCCATCGGCTTCCCTCAGTCTATTTATAAACGGGAAAGTCCCCGATGACGCACCAAAATAGTGCGGAACCTCGTCGACAAAAGACAGATAAAGCGTCGTTTCGTCACATAGCCCCCCCCCCCCACTTTAAGAGGATCGACCCCGTCGTTCCACTTCTTCGCAGAAGCTGTCTATGTCGTTCTAACTTCTCTCTTAGAGATCGGATGGCAGGTGAGGAAGTCTAACCCGACAACATTTCATAGGATACTTTTACCACCTTTGGTGGGGTGACAAGCTATTCAGTATCACGGGTGATCAACGCCTACCCCGCTACTGCGATCGGGCATCTCGCAGTGTCTTGCGGACCAGAGCTCCCGTCTCGATCTGATTTAACGATCGCTCCTGCCAGAGTTTACTGGACTTCTGCAACTCCAGCTTCCTCTTTCGAGGACCCAGCTGGACTGCAGTCGGTCGGTTTGAGGAACCAGCGGTCTGTGTACGTTCTGACACAACCCACCTCTTTCGACTACGGTTCTCAGTGTAGCTAGCACTGCGGGTGTTCCTTTGGCCGGTCATTTCCCCCGAGCACCGGGCTGAACCGAAGAAGGTACCTGCACATACATATAGGACTTCCTATGGTGTGACAGGCTTTCCGCTACCTGACCTGAACCCCGAACCGTATTCTCAGCGAAACTTTGCGCCCTTGGGTGGGTAGACTTATCATCGGGCTTCCCCTCATGGCGCATGAGGAGACTGGAATGGAAAGTAGAAGACTTTCCCAGGATCGCCACTCCATAGTGCTTGTGGAGCCCCACTTTATCCACTAGGAATGGGCCCTGCCACCCGATTTCGAATTCTTTCCCCTCGATTGGGAGTAGTATTAGAACTCGGTCTCCAACCGCGAAGGATATCTTCGTCTTCGTCCGTTTTTCAGGTGTGCATTTACGGCACTGAGGACAAGACCTGATATATCTGCGCACGTCGCCTGTCTTTCCCGGCCACCAACAGTACCGGGAAAGACACTTACTGGTTGCCCCTACAGTCAGATGTCCGGTTGGGGACCTGACATGTACCGTTCGCAGCAGATTAGCTCTAAAGCTCTCAGGAACCAACTTACGTTCCTTCTGCCGCTTCTCTGCTCCGGTCTGAATTAACTGCGACCGGTTGCCAGAGTTGAACTTACCCTGAGTTAACGGGTTCAAATCGTTGGACAACCTTTTCGAACAAGGACACAGCGTCGCATCCTTGCTCCGAGCAGTACTCATCACATCCGGGTGAGTTTTCCGGAGACATACCTTTTCTAGACCCTCTTCCTCTGTAGATCTGACCTGCCTATACGTATGGATGCTAGGGTGCTTTGGTTCGCCCAAGGATCACGGGATAGAGAGGATCTGGTACTACTGCCGCCTGAATGCGTCCAGTAACGTACTTGCTCCGAATCTCCACATTGGCAATCGGGCAACGTAAGGCTACAACACTCTTACTGGCTGGCTGTATCTCTGTTATCTCCCCGGTGAGTTGCTCTTTGCCTGTCAGGTGGGATGCAATTACAGCAGGAAATTGCAATTCTGTGTCATAGAGGCACATCACCTGTTGCCCGTTCACTTCCACTCTCTCAACCACAGGAGGTCTCTTAGGTTCAGCATTCCCATCAACCGACTTCACTTTCCTGCATGGTCTATCCCTAACCTCTGCAAGACAAGCAAAGTGTAAGTCCTTTGGCTTACTCTTGCACTCACTCGTATTGTGAGTGCTGGACTTGCAGAATTTGCACCACCACTCACTCCACTTCCTCTTTGGAGAGCTAGGGGGCTATTCTTACCTGGGTTGATGTTAGAGGTCTTCTCTAAGGAGTTTGGATACCCTATATGGGCATCGGCGGAATATTGCTTTTGATAACTATAATTCTAAGCTGTGATGAATTATTCATAGATCCAATTTTGGATAGTCGATCACCCGAGTGATGAATAATGTCATGTTTCAGTGCCTTCAGTCTGTCAATCATTAATCTTTGCATGGATGGGACTTGGCCGGCTCCGTGGCCGAGAGTTAGCAGCTTTCTCCGTTAACCCCGAATACTCTCGAGGTTGACGTGAGCGCGACGAGAATTAGAAGTGGTTCGAATCGCGCCAGTGACTTATGAGAGTTTGTAGCCGGTCGCTCAGAAAGTCGTGGCGTGCTCATGAGCGTAATTTAGCCTAGGAATCAACATACAGCTAAAAGATGCTAGTGTTGACCGCAATATCCTGAAACAGGATGGAAACGCGGAAAAAAATGGATGGGACTCAAACCTACCCCACCCGCCCCGCCGTCTCGCGGCAGTTAGCGCCACCGCCCTGCCCCGCGGCACCCGCCACGTGCCGGTTTGCGTGCCCGAGTGCCGCACGTACCTCGCCCGGAAGTACCAGAACAAGGCAGATAAGTAAGTCAATTGAGGTCCGTTTTTGCAAGATCGAACAGGGGCTGTATAACAAACATATAAGAGTTTATGGGGCGGTCGCCCTTTCAAACTGCCTAAAAATATATCTGCTCCGGGCAAATATAACTACTCTCGTATCCATTGGCCCTTCAGATACATGATTTTTTTTTTCAACAAAATTCACCTGCAGCCGCAGACCACCGAAGCACGGAATTAACTTCAGCTCCTTTGCTGGAGTTGCAGTTGCCCCTCTCGGCTACAGCGCTGAGGCCAAGGACGCCTTGGTTGGTCTTCACCCCTGTCATGTAGGCAGTCCCAGAGGCCGCCGAATCTATTATCTGGGTGTTCACGCTGTACGTCTGCAATACACAACATAGATGTTATAGTACGTCCAACAGGGAGTGCAATACACAACATAAATGTTACAATACGTCCATCAGGGAGTGCAATAGACAACATAGATTTTACAATACGTCCGTCAGGTAGTGCAATACACAACATAAATGTTACAGTACGTCCATCAGGGAGTGTAATGCGCAACACATATGTTACAGTACGACCTGCAGAGGAGTACAATACACAACATAGATGTCACAGTACGTCCTACAGAGGAGTACAATACACAACATAGATGTCACAGTACGTCCTACAGAGGAGTACAATACACAACATAGATGTCACAGTACGTCCAACAGGGAGTAAGAAACAACAAGTATATTACACACGTAGGTAAGTAAATAAGCAAGTAGGACAGTAAGAAAGCTAAGTAGTAAGTAATTAAGTAAGTAATTGGACAAGTAATTAAGTACGTAATTAAAAAAGTCAGTAAGGAAGTAGGTTACTGAGTGAGCATGTAAGTAAGTACGTAATTAAGAACCTGATGCAGTGAGTGAGTGAGTGAGTGAGAGTGAGTGAGTGAGCGAGCTTGAGAGTGAGTGAGTGAATGAGAGTGACTGAGTGAGTGAGCGTGTGAGTGAATGGGTTAGAGTGAGTAAGAGAGTGAGTGAGTGAGTGAGTGAGTGAGCGAGTGAGTGAGTGAGTGAGTGAGTGGGTGAGTGAGTGAGTGAGTGAGTAAGTGAGTGAGTGAGTGAGTAAAAAAGCAAGTAAGCAATAACGTCAGTAAGTGAATGCGTGAGTAAGTAAGTAAATAAGTAAGCGAGTAAGTATGCAATTAAGTAAGTAAAAAAGTAAGTACGTAATTAAGTAAGTAAGTAATCAAGCAAGTAAGTAAGTACGTAAGTAAGTAAGTTTTAAAAAAAGGCGCTTAAAAGTCGACAGGGTCGACTTCATTGCACCGGGTTTTATCCCATATGGCTCAGTCTCTTTCCGCAGCGCGGAAAGCGTCGCACCCACAGGAGTCTCCGAAAAATTTAACTCGTGAACAGAAGGACGCGTCCCGGAATCGAACCCACAACCTTCGGAGCCCGAATCACACGGCTTGACCACTTCGCAAGCAACTACGTAAGCAAGCAAGCAAGCAAGCAAGTAAGTAAGTCCCTTTAACAAGCCTTTAGGTGAATGAGACATTTGATTACAGACACAGATTTGTATAGACTCACGGACACGATGGGTGTCTTGTCAGTATCAAAGCGGCCGCCTTTACTTCCTAGGTCGACCCACCCTAAAATTAGTACCAGTACATGTCATCATCATCATCGTCAAGTGTCCTGCTGGCTGGCGTAGGCGCTTATGACTCTCCACAAATCTCGGTCTTTGGTGTTCTGGATCGACTCTGCTAATGATATTCCTCCATGCCACCGCCTCAATCCATCCAGCATCAATTATCTTTGTCTGCCTCTGCCTCTTTTCTCCTCGATTTTCCAGTTGTCATGATGTTCACCAATGTCTCTCTTCTCATCACGTGACCGAAGAAAGATATTTGTCTGTATTATTGTTGTATATAATGTTCTAGTTTCATTAACCTGATCCAGGCAGTCGTTGTTAGTTACTCTGGCAGTCCAAGGAATTCGCAACATTGGTCTCAGGAACAAAATCTCTGTTGCTTCTAATTTCTTCTTAATTTGTTCAGAATTTTCTGGGAAATGTTGGAGTAGTGAAGGTGACAGTCAAGAGGACTGGCCACCCCACGCGGTATGTCTGCGTGTATGTCCATATATATATATATATATATATATATATATATATATATATATATATATATATATATATATATATATATATATATATATATATATATTGTCGTATATTCTGAAGGGACTGGGGATCACTGTTGTGCATTACCCATATTCTGGTTTTTAGAAGCTGGGCCCCATCCTCTTCCAATATGTAAATAAATCAAGAATGCGACCCTTGAAATATTACAGACTCGGTTTAATTGTTTGTCCAGGAGTTAGTCGTCCTCTTTTGGGGAATAGTGAACACTAGATTTGACTCTGCCCCTTCACCAGGAATCTAATAGCTCTCGAAACCCCATGATATTCTGTGAAAATGTCTGAAAGACTTCCTCAGTTTGAATCAGGTGAAATGTAGCATGGGTCTGGAACAGTCAAGAGATATAGAGTCTCCTCTTTTCCCTTTAGATAATTCACCTTGAGTTAGTTATCTTTGCTAAATAAACTATTCAACAAATACTGGTAGACATTGACATCTTGTTTGCACAAATAAACATGTAATTAACAGACAGGTTGAACTGACACATTAATATAAGATTCAGTTACTGTTGAGGTATTTATTGACTGGCCTGTTTCTTTTGGCCTTTTGATACATATCTCATTTTTTGGCAAATGTTCATCATGTCATATTGTCAAATGGGAAAATGCACATCAGTACCAATTACAGACAATCAATCAATAAACAATAATCAATATGATGATCCTAAGTGTTGTAAATCTTCTTCTAAATAATACAATGTTCTACATCATAATGTGGCATGAGGTTCAAATGGTTTATATAAATCATTGTTTCTGGGAGGGATTGTGTTTGTTGGCATTGAGAAAGGTCACCTCTGAAAGGTAGATATGGGTTAAGCCTGGGTCCATTGACTGATGGATCCGCTTCAGTACTTGCCAGTGAAGCTACCCTAAAGGCTGACCTTGCTCTGCTCAAGGCCTGAGGGTATCTTCCATCTCATGTGTGTGGGTCATCTTTTCTCTATCAGCCTCCCTCTTCTGGTCAGGTTGCCACCAAGAACATCAATGTGTAAAAATTACAGAGGCATGTATAATCCTACCAATGTAATTTTTCCAGCATGTTATTAAGTGTGAACATAACATAACAGGAAGGATAAGATCAGAAGAAGTGGTGTTGTGTTAATTTGTGTGGGGTCAGAGATTATTACACTGGATGCACCTGCTATCATCTGGTACCTGCTGTATGCATTCTCTCAGTGTACTTGGGGTTCATTGAGAAGTGTAAATCAGACATAGATAGGAGTGATGATGTGTTGTTCCTTGGAGCATTCAAGTCAAGCTGATAGTGCAGGACCAAGACAAGAATAAGATGCATTTTTATAAATGACATACAATTAAACATCTTCATCAACTCATTGGGTTATGCATTGTGTATATAAATGTTTATCTGTACCTTCCAAATTAACTATTTGTCTTCTTCTTCTTCTTATAAATCATTTCCTTTTTTCTGCTGTTGTTGTGGTGTTATGGGGAGTGCTGTGTGGTGTAATGTGTTGAGTTAACTTCTGTTGACTGGGGTTCTCATAGCTTGTACCACTTGTCCCCCCATCTTCATCAGTTAATATGAGTTTAACTCATCAAGTGTTTTATTGTTATCCATGTCCAACATACAGAATTTCTGATGTGTATTTGTAACAAAATGTAATCCATACAGAATCATGACAACAATACATTAGTAAGAGGTTGTTACATAAAGTACCTCTCCTAATCCACCTCTCTTCTTCTTCATATTAATTTCTTCTTCTTCTTCTGTTAACAGTGCACATCATGTCCCTTCTGTTGGCGATCAACAGTTGGCAATAAACCGAGGTTTTGTGCACAAACTGTCTTGTATGTGCAGAAAGCATTTTAAAGCAGTTTTGATGAAATGCATCAAAGTGCTTTTGAATTTTCACCTCGTACAGTTTTCTGTGATAGATTGTTGTAGTATGCACATAGTAAAGCTAACAGATGTATTGAAGAACTTCAGAGTTTGCAGTTTTTAGAAAGTGTGAGATTGTGAGTTTTGCCGGGGAAAGGCTCGGTGTAGCTAGAAGGTTGCAGTCGACAATTTTACTCTTCAGAGATTTATTTTATAAGTAATACATTTTATTTTGACACACAAACACGGTATACCTCCGCTGCACACATCTGGGTGTTACATTGATCTGAGGATTCACAAGCTTACCTCGGGTATATGATCAAACTGCCGTTTAGTTCATTTGAAAAGACAGGTCTCACATTGGCTCTCTGACTGTCCGTCAGGGCTGAACTGGAAGAAGTGCGCGGCTTTGAAGAACCGAACACTTTCGCAGATCAGAGTTGTATCACGTGACCCGCTCTCTCCAATAATCTTTCTAGTTGTGGACGCTGTAATTCCTATATTTAGCCGACATCTGTCTATCTCGAGTGTCAAGTTGGTGTTCGTTTCTCTTCGTGCGGTGAATTGTAAAACGTTCTCTGTTGTTGGTGTGAAAATGTTGACGCACTGTAAAATGATGGTTGGTGATTATGTCACATATATATATATTCCAATTTTATGAAACTGGGTCGAATCCAGAACCGTAGTGTAAAAAAATAAGCTTAAATCCTGCCTCGTCGAGGACCGCTATCTTCACAGGCAATCCCACTAGTCAGTATAGCAACATGACTCCAATTCATAACAGAATCTGCTATGTAACCACTATTACCTAACACTTCCCGACATGATGGAGAAGTAGAAACAATACAGTACGGGGTCTGTAACATGGATAAAACCACGACAACCTTTCAATAGGATTATACGAATGCAGATATAACTGAAACAAAAACCCCGGGAAGGTAACCCAGCCATCAAATGCCTCAAGAAGTCGGATGTGTCACTCGAAAGTGCAAATATCGCACACAACACAACACAATTGGGTCTAAAACAACATTCCGAACGAATTCGGAAGAAGAAGAAAGAAAGAAAGAAAGAAAGAAAGAAAGAAACACCTCAGAACATATAACATTTCAGTACTGGATCTAAATTCTTCGACGTTTCTTACCCGCGACAGACCCGTGTAGGGAAAGCGGTCAAAGCTAAGTTTATATTCCTCTCCTTTCTTGCCCAGCAGCTGTCCGGCATAGATCCGCCCTGCTGTCACTGTCGTGGGGCCCATTCCGTCGCCCAGAAACAGAATAACATTCTTGGCTACGCCCCTGGTTCGATGTTGCAGAGATGCCAGCAGCTCTTCCTGCGCCACATTGTGCCAGTACGAGGGATCTGGGGAGAAAGAGAAAGTCAACTCTTGGCAGACATGCTACTGGAGAAGGATTTTCCAAAGGTAAACTCTGTTACACTTTGACCTCTAGCGTAGTTAATGTTGGACTGACTTTTGCGTGTGGGCTAGCTTTCGCTTTTATCAGTGTCCCACACCATCAGACGAGCCATCTCCGATTTCTGAGGTACTTGTATTTTACGTCCCCAAGTGAATGGCGGGAAGTCAACATCTGTATTTAGTGTTAAGTCAACGATAATTGCATTGTCAAGGTATCCAAAGGACATGACGTAGAGGACAGACATAGGACATGGGAATAGTGCGGGTATAGTAGACAGGTCCCTACGCCCATGACAGGGGGTGACAGACGGGACTGTGCCCTTGAATGACAGGACAGGTTCACCTTGGATGTTATGACGCAGTATGCCTGCAACAACAGACCAGTGAAGGACAGGGCGACAGACCCGACTAGCATGACCTCCACGGTCCCCACGAGGGTCAAGAACCTCGTGACCACCTAACTGAGTAGAAAGCCTCAGACGGGACTTGGACTTTGGATGAGAGAGGATTCCTGACTGTGTCGAGAGGGATAATAGACCATTTTCTTAGACATCTGTGTTCGCTAATGAGAGAGATTGTGGCCGCTGTGAGCCGTGTGTTAGTGTGGGTGCTGAGGCACGATTACGTTATTCTCTGCGATCTGCGAGTTTATGAATTGAATTGTACAATTAATGTCGTAATGATATATTGATATTAAAGTCTTTAACGATGTACTCATGGTTTGATGCTTTGTCTGTACTCGCATCATCTGCCTATCTGAACCCACTACATAAAACCCCAGAGACGTTGACATGCATGTCATTTACAGTCACAATAAACTCCAATATATAGATTTCTGAATTCTGAACCCACCTTTTTCATGAGCGTAATTGAATGCTTGTGCTTTTCGACGAAATTTGATGTTCACTCGTTTGCTATAGCCGGCCTTATGGTGAAGGGTGGTGAAAACAATTCGTAATACCGCATACCGCGATCTAAACACGGTTGCGAGCAATTTGGAAGCATGCCACCTTGCGTTGGTTTTCATATAACGGTATGAGTCGGGTGGTACAGAAAGCAATGATAAACTGTTGAACGAAAGCCCGCCAAGAAATCAACATTAGTGCCCAAAAATGCTGGGGTTGACTGCGATATCCTGTAATGAATATGCAAACACTCTTGTCAGTATACTATGCATTCTGAAAAGCCCACGATTAAACCATTGTGAAAACCAAAGCAAAGCGATCTGCTCTCAAACTGCCTGCAGCTCATTTCAAACCTGCTATGCAGAGACTGTGGAACTGCATTCACTATCATTATGTCACAGACGCCGACAGTGTTAGGTATTCAACAATATTAAATACTACAATTCATCAATATTAAATACTACAATTCAACAATATTAAATACTACAATTCAACAATATTAAATACTACAAGTAAACTGTATTAAATACTACAATTCAACAATATTGCATACTACAATTCGACAATATTAAATACTACAATTCAATAATGTTAAATACTAAAATCACTCAGATGGTGAGTCCCTATCCCACAACCCCCAGTCCGCAGGATAAGAGTCCTTGCCTTTAAACTTCCGGTCTGCTGATGCCTAGTTAACGGGTTCAACCCTTACAACTATCGGTTGCACTATAGTGTTGACTTCTCGTCCTTGACTTGGATACATAAATTACAAATATTTCAGGAGTCGGAGTAGGTTTATCTGATGGCAAGGGGCACTGGTAACAGGGAAAGATAATTCACACGCAAAGATTAGCCCAGTGCACTCCTTAGCAAATTCTGGAAGTACTAGCACGTATATGGACTACGCTTGAGTTTAAAGCCAGTGGATCAAAATAAAATAGTGACACGTGAAATATTTGGGTCATATTAAAAGACACAGTACTTTTGTAACAACCATACTGGAAGGAAGAGCCGAAGACCGACGAGCAAGAGGTAGACAATGATGCAAGTGGAAGGATAACACAGAAGAGATGAACAAACAGCAGTCAGCGAAGGTGTACAACGGGGCGAAAGACAGAATGAACGCACAAACGAACAAAGAAAATTTATTTTTAAAGGATTAAGAATTGGTCTCAGAGGCCCGTCTAACATTCTGTCCTTCTTATCTCTTTCATACATCATTTCTTCCACATACCAGAGTGTTGAAGACACATTGTAGCCAATCTTCATTGTGGAGACCACACCGCAATGACTGATTCGTGTGAGAACCGCTATTAATTGCACAAAGTTAGTTTCATGTCCTCTACATTACGTCACAATCAAACTCAGCATTTCTTAGCTATATGTAATTTTACCTGCAATTTTGCGTTCAGTTGTTTCCCATTGATTTCTGAACTACCTACTCTTATATCAATGTGAAAACCAACGCAAGGCGTCGGATTTCAAATAGCCCGGGCGGCTAATTTCAAACCCAATATGCGGGATTGCGAAACTGTTCAGTACCCCTAGGCAACAGACGCCAGTTCTACCTTTAACAAAAACTTAGTTGCATATCCTTGTACAGGACGTGACAGTAAACCCCAGCATTTGATGACATGTGTGATCTCTTGGCAAGTTTACGTTCATTAGTTTGTCATTGCTTTCTAAACGACCGGTACCCATACCTTCTCGTAGAAACCAACGCAAGGCTGTCTGCTGCCAAATCGCCCGCAGCTGTGTTTCGAACGCGGTTCGTGGGATTACGAACTGCGTCCTTACCGCTTTCCCACGGAGCAGGCACCTGTTATAAACAAGAGTAAAATTCTGAACCCACCTTTTTCATGAGCGTAGTCGCCTGCTGCCGCCCCTAGAGCGAACAGTGAAGCAATCACCGCTACGAGAACCGGGGCAGCGGGCATGTTCTGAAACAAAAAAAAATAATACGTAGTGACGAGACATGTCACAACCGATGACAGACACCTAACCCCAAGTCAGGGACAGTTTGAGTACTACGCAGTACAAAACACGACATGGGCCATATGAACGGACTTCAGTCGAGAGACCCGTGACAAGGGAACTTGTGACAGAAAAGGCTGGGCACAGGTCAGTGCAGAATGTGTGAGACCACGGACTGGGACAGACAGATTAAGATTAGGCGGAGCTGGACGATAGAATGATAGAGCCTGACGAATAGATGTGACAGGAGAAAGTTTAAGCATGTTGATATGATAGATCTGACCTTTGTCTTTGATTAGTATTTTATAGTCGATCGTTGGTGCTGTGTTTCTTTAAATGGCTCTAGCCATGAATCTGATGGTAGTTTTGTCTTGTTCGCACAACTGCAACGACATAATCCCAGAGCGAAACCACAAAATAGTGACACAAGAGTAAAACAGTAAAATAATAGTAATATTATTGTATTCTAGTCGTTGCCATCTGTAATATGATTGCAAGACGGAAGAATGCAATGATTGTTCGAGAGGCGAACGTTGCTATGTAACTAGACCAACGCAGACGGACCCAGTGTTTGACGGTCTGTGAGAATTGTTGCCCGACCATAAGAGTGTGTGGTATCGGTGTTAAATGTTGTAGTGAGCGAAAGTGTGGTTCTTTAACACAACGCGTTGTATATATTAAAAGACGTACAGGAAGCATTTCCTGCTAGTCTCCGAGTGGAGTTATTTCTAACATTATAATTTATCTGTCCAAGAAAGTGTGTGAGGGCTGGAAGATAGCCAGGTCTTTGACAGGTAAAAAGTGGGAGCATTCGTCCTATTAAAAAACAACAGGACCAAAATAGATACGACTCTAAACAACGACGTGAAAATTTATACTGTTGAAGTAAAACATAAACAAGCATAAACGGTCACAGCTCCAACAAAGAATTAGACCCAGAGAAGACCAGATAGTGGTATAAATAAACCTTATTTTTCCCCCAGCAGATCAGCTCCATCAAGTAAGCGACGCAGAGGCAACAACCAGAGAAAGATGACATCATTGTAAATCAAGCGCCGAAGGAAACAGCAGATAGAGCTGAGTGATTATTTTTGATTGCTATATACCCAAATCTGCACCATTCATGTATTATTGAAATATATTCTTGTTGATGTTATATGATGCTGTGACATCATAACCGGAAATGTACCTGAAGTAGCAGATTGTTCAGATTCTGAACTTCCAGCCTGGTATGAAAGTAACATTCATGCAAACGTTGTAGCGAGGTAAACATCACAAGCCGGACTAGACAAAAATCAGACCGAGGTATTGCAAATCTTAAGACCCACCAGTCCCTCTCCGCACAAGGCTGAAGAAATTATACCACGATATGGAAAAAAAAGATAAATCTTCTGAAAAGTTAGTCACAAAATTACATGACAGAAAGGTTAAACCACGCAGTATCGCAAAGCAAGCACGACAAAATCAGCCAATGCATACAACATGTATGCTATTAAGAACACTAGAATAAAGAAAATTAAAACGAGAACAAGACATTTGGTTATTAGTATTATTTTACTGTTTTACTCTTGTGTCACTATTTTGTAGTTTAGCTCTGGGATTATGTCGTTGCAGTTGTGCGAACAAGACAAACCTACCATCAGATTCATGGCTAGAGCCATTTAAAGAAACTCATGTACCAACAATCGACTATGAAATACTAATCAAAGACAAAGGTAAGATCTATCATATCAACATGCTTAAACTTTACTGGACGAGAAACAAAGAAAACAGTGACTTCACAGAAGACAAAATATCGGCGACACCTGCATTATTTAACCACACAGAACTGGACGAGATAGAAGTCCCAGCCCCGACGCTGAAGATGACAGGCACGTTAGAACAATTGAGTGTACCATTATATACGATATACTTACAGTCAAGTATGAACAGATTCAATACTAGAAAGCGTTAATACTTTTCACAATACTCCTAAAAAATGAAATACTTCAGACGCCACCGACTATACGGTTAATAGGTTATCCAGTGTTAGGTTTATTAACATTGCTGGTTGTAAATCAGCTGCCTAAGATATCGACACTAAAGCTTGTAAAGAAATACCTTATATTACCACGAATAAACATGGTTATAAATCAACTTCAAATGCTATTTACGCTATCTTGTGTAATTCAACGGCTACAGTTGACATTACTGCACATTATAAATCAACAACTACTAAAGTTATTGACAGAGACACGCGACAGACTAATCGACTCACTGCGTAAGAACTATGTTAATTTCCAGCGAATATTATCTGAACTGACAAATATACTTCCAAATAAAACTGTACAGAGTGCAGAGTGTGTGTTATCGGTGTGAAATGTTGTAGTGAGCAAACGTGTGGTTCTTTAACGCGTTGTAAATATTAAAATATGTACAGGAAGCTTTTCCTGCTAGGCTCAGAGTGGAGTTATTTCTAACATTATAATTTATCTGTCCAAGAAAGTGTGTGAGGACAGGAAGATAGCGCAGGTATTTGACAAAGACACGGATACAAAAACCAACGTTTCGACCAAAATCTTTGTTAAGGAGCAAAATAAACACGTGGGAACTGTGGCGGAGGAGTTATGGTGTTCTTCTCAAGCTCAGAATGTACCGTGATCAATCCCAGCTTAGGGCTCGAAGTTTACTCCAAGAACCTCTGATGTCTGATGGTATCAGACGAGTCCCTGATCTCTTGGGTAATTAGATTGGACACCTAACCTTCACTGATATGGGCCAAAAGCAGGAGTACTACGTGCAAGTGCTACACGTTCAAAATCCCACGGTTACTGAATATCGCAAAGAGTAGGTCGTAAAGCCGCTAACCTGGCAACGTGTTAGGAAAGAAAACCCACCCACAGGTAGGG
The DNA here is from genome assembly GCA_963921405.1 of Cepaea hortensis. Classification (NCBI taxonomy): domain Eukaryota; kingdom Metazoa; phylum Mollusca; class Gastropoda; order Stylommatophora; family Helicidae; genus Cepaea; species Cepaea hortensis. The sequence goes on from OY992896.1 coordinate 60,765,435, forward strand.
TATATAAACCCCGTTACTTTAGATGGAGTATGTCTAGAGTAAGAAAACCTGACATAAATGCATGTCGAAGTCGGGACCCACTGACCTCCGACATATGCAACTAGTGTGACGCTCTCCCCTCGAGAAAGGGACGAAGATGACGAAACACATAAAACAAGAACACTTACCGACATCATACGCATCCTACGTCACTGGCAGGTGTTTTATGGACAACACAACGACATGAAAAAGAAGTGTGCACACTCGACTGCACAATACAATCGAAACTGTTTTAGTGTAACATTAAACGCTGGGATAATAATATCAACATTATGAAACACATGTTAATGTTTACTCTGTACCCAATATAGAGATATGAATTTCGAATGAAGCTTTTATTCAGCGCAGTTTAGACATGAAATGGGAAGCTAGACCAAGCGTTGCGTGCCCTTTGTTTAAGATTTAAATGTAATGTATAAACTTGCTTCATGCCATATGACAGGCACGCGCCAGATAAAATACAGAAAAGGAGAAAAGGGATTTTCCATACTGGACACACCAAAGTGGACGGTCAACAGGAGAAACCAAGGGAAACTTAAAAACGTCAGAAGACAACAAAAACAGACGTTGTGAGGCTGCGACACGAAGCAGTTGTGTTTTCTGAAGGATCTGTGTTGACAAAGGATATTCGGGACGCAATGACTGCGAGGATCGACTGATCAGCAACAGGAGAGAAATATGTTGAAGAGGATCCAACAATGAAAGAACCGGGCGAGGAAATCCTAGGCGAATTTTGAAACGACTGAACCGTGGGACGGGAGACTGGGCGTCAAGGTGAACTGAGAAGAATAGGGAGCTTAATTTTAGATATTTAAATAGACGCAGACCCTGCCTGAAGGGCAGTTTATAGTCTGGAATAGCTTTATCCCGTTGATTCTACAGCGCATTAATAAATGGCTAAAAACGTTCGCCCGACTGCTGTCAGTTATTTCATGTTCTCCAAGTTCAGGTGAGAGATGTTTATCCTATCAGTTAACGAGTCATTTATACTTCGAGTTGTGGATTTCCCTTTGTAGTTATTGCGGGAAGGCACATCGAGGCACTTCAGCATATGTTTTTTTTTATTTTTATGGTTTTGCGCTCGCTCGCTTTGATCTGAAGTGTAGTCCATACACACCACTTCTAGTACTGTCAAATAAGAATAAAAAAGTACTACTGGACTAAATTTTGCATGTAGATTAGCTTTGCCTATTAACAGTATCCCTCGCCATAAGGCGAACCCACCCCGACTTCAGAGGTACTTGTAATTTACGAACCCAAGTCAAGGACGATAGGTCACCAGTTTAGTCCAACTGCCAGGTGTAAGGGTTGAACCCCTTACATCGGAATTAGCACACCGGATGTTTAAGAAGACGCGTTCTTATCCATTCAGCCATGCTAACCTATTTCAGCATATCTTTTCATGCACATGTTTGTGTAAACAAAAGCTACATTTCATAACTTTTATTTTTTTGCTTTCGCTTGCTCTGAAGTCAAGCCCAGACACGTGTTACAACTTCTAGTGCGCTGGACTGATATTTGCATGTGAATTAGCTCAATGTCAAGGACGAGAAATCAACAATTTAGTCCAACTGACCGGGTAGGCATTGAACTCGCTACCTTGGCATCAGCATACGGAAGGTGTTAGAAGAAGAGCTCTTATCCATTCAGCCATGCTGGCCTTAATCTTTGTCAGGCTGATGTTCGTCCGTCTCTTGATGTTAACCTCCCAATTGTATCATTGTCTACCTCTTGCTCGCTTGCCCTCAACATTGCTCCCCAGTATGGTTTTTATAAGAGTGTTATGTCTTTTAAAGCAACATTTGGAAAGTCGGAATCTGCTTCCCCAAGGACTCAGGAGCTACTGGCCTGGAAAGGACACCAGGGCCAATGCTGCAACTTTTTCATTGATGTCTACAAGGGCTTCCAGGATAAACAGGAGACAGTGGCGGTAGCTCTTGACCAGGAGGATGCGTATAACAAGGTTAGGTATGATCTGTTAATACACATACTTTTGGACATGGAGGTCTGCCCGTGCCTTATTAGATGGGTTGCGGCAGTCCTTTATGAGCGCTAGGTTGCACTGCGCATGGGTACCTGGACGTCTGACCCATGTACTATTACACCTGGGTTGTATTACATCTGCCTTGTCCCCGGTGCTCTTTAATGTCTACACCAGCAAAATCGCAGCTATTGAGACACCAGGTGTGGGTAGAATCTTGACATTTGTAGATGATATGCTGGTGTACTGACAGGTCAGAGACAGGGCCAGTTTGGCGAAAGTATTACAGGTGGCGGTAAACAAGGTGACGGAGTGGTGCAGGGACGCAGGGGCCATTATAAACCCAGACAAGGCATCGGTTGTGTGGTACTCCTTGGATAACCGGATCATCAAGGCAGATGTCCCATGTATTATGTTGAGTGGATATCCTCTTAGTCGAGAGAGTAAACTGAAGTACTTGGGTATCACCTTTGACAGGTGTTTGTCTTTTAAGGATCATGTGGAGGATTTGGTGTTGAAGGACGGCAGGGGACTTAATGCACTGAGAGCTATGGCAGCAACCGGGGTAGATCAGAGGATGTTGTACAGACTCTTTCAGCAGTTAATAATTTCTGTCATTGAGTATGGTTTGGGGCTGCTGACAGTATCAAAAAGCCATCTTGAAACGTTGGAGCGCATACAGAATGCTGCCATGCGGTTAATCATGGGGTGCACAAAAGACACACCAATTATATGCATGAGGCATATTCTGGCGATACCAACAATGACGGATAGACATAGGGTCCTTCAGGCCAAATGGTACCTGAGAGTTGCCGCAGACAGGGATCATCCGGTGCATGCAGCAATAGATATGGTAAAGGGTCATAGACTAAGATGGTGTCAGGTCTTAGTCAGATATGACTGAGCTACAGTATGACAGTAGACGGTACTACCTGCTTTCTGTTAGCGCCGAACGTTGGGCGGCGCTTACCAAACCCGACACCCCACATTGTGTCAACGGCTTCGGGCGGAAGAGCGCAATTGGGAGGATACAAGCCTTACCCTGGTGCGAGGAAATGCAACCTAAAGACAAAATGTGATGGCAGGGCAGACCAGGCCCTATGCCTTGGTTGGCGCCTGGTCTAGGATAGAATGCTCCGGCAGGCGGACAGTTAGAGCATTGCTTTTCTGATCCGGCAGCTTCTGCAGCTTGTCTTGTTCCAGATGTAGACGTGTCACCTTTCCTAGAGAGGGCCGAGAGAGGGATCATGCTGCATGGGCAACACATGATCTCTATATTTTAGCCCAGGCTTTGAGCTATGGAGAGGCAATAACTCCATCCCTGGTCTTAGGTGGTCTTGGAATCAAAGCGAGAGGCAACCGTTACGGGTTTAAGTCCCTGTCAATTGGCGTAGACATGGGGCGCCACGAGATGCCTCTGACGGTTGGAGACACCTACATGTGTCACTGATCAGCTACCGCCCACCTCAAGCTGGGCAGCCCCCGGCCAATTGGGTGCTGATCCACCATAGCCTGCCTGCTTCAATGGGTGCTTGGGGCTAGGACAAAATCTGAATCGCAGGCTGTAAAACCAATGACCAGGTACTAATAAAAAGACAATTAGAAACCGCAAGCTACGGCTTGCAACTTGGAACGTGGAAACCATGTGTCCAGGATTTTCCAATGACTTTACCAATATTGACGATGTGACAGAAACGGCTGTGATTGATGCAGAACTCAATCGTCTTAACATTGATATTGCTGGCCGGCAGGAGACTCGCCTCGCTGAGGAAGGGTCACTCAGGGAAAACAATTACACCTTGTTTTGGAAGGGTAGAGGGCAGGCAGAAAAAAGGCAACACGGTGTGGGCTTTGCAGTGAAGAATTCGCTACTGGGAATGATTGAAATTCCAGCAAAAGGAAATGAAAGACTATTATCCCTTCGCTTGGAAACCTCTTGTGGTTTTGCCACCATTATTACTGCATATGCACCAACACTCGATTCCTCTGATTATGTGAAGGATTCGTTCTATGAGGAGTTAGACTACATTTATATGCTCGGTGATTTCAATGCTCGTGTGGGCAAGGACTCGAGCTCATGGCCAGTGTGCCTTGGAAAATACAACATCGATCACATGAATGAAAATGAGCTAAGGCTGCTGGAGCATTGCACTAGAAATGACCTATGTATTACAAACTCTTATTTTAAAACAAAAGAGATGCATAAGGTCACATGGAAACATCCAAGATCCGGGCCATTGGCATCAGCTGGACTTCATCATCACACGGTGAGAACATCTAAACCATACATCATTGACTCGAAGTTACCACAGTGCTGACTGTGATACGGATCATTCTTTGGTTGTTGCAAGGGTTAGACTGAGACCAAAGAGAATCTACACAGCTAAACACAAATCTAGCCCCCAGGATTAATATTATTAACACTCACGATCCTGAAAAGTGCTTTCAGTTTCAACAGCAACTTGAAGACGCTTTCACTGATACACCAGAAAATTGTACAGTAAATAAAAAGTGGGGTCAACTTAAGGAAACTCTTTATAAAACTGCCGTAAATGTTTACGGCACTAAGGATCATAAGAGGCAGGACTGGTTTGCGGCAAACAGTGAGACTCTGCAGCCCTTGATTGATAAGAAGAAGATAGCTCTCTTAAGAAACAACGAAAGACCAACGCGTAACACTCTGAATGAGCTAAGGCAAGCTAGGAATGATGTATAAAAGGCTGCCAGGCAGTGTGCAAATGATTATTGGATCAAGTTATGTGAGTCCATTCAAATCGAAAGTGATAAGGGAAACATAAGAAGTATGTATGCAGGAATAAAGAAAGCCTGTGATCCAATGATAAAAAGAAGTGCACCATTGAAAACCTTGTCTGTAGAAATCATAACTGATAAGAAACAGCAGATGGACAGATGGGTAGAGCACTATTTGGAACTTTACTCAAGTGAGACCAAACTAGCGGATGATGCCCTCAACGCCATAGAGGCTCTACCAACTCTTGACCACCTGGACACATTTCCCATCATAACAGAAGTTAAGTGTGCTATAAATGAACTTGCATCTGGCAAGGCTCCTGGTAGGATGGAATTCCAATAGAGGTTATCAGGAGTGGACAAGACATACTCACTCTACAGATCCACCAGCTAATAGAGCTATGCTGGCGAGAAGGACAAGTCTTACAGGATTTTAAAGATTGTAGCATCATATCACTGTGCAAGAACAAGGGCGATCGGAGCGACTGCAACAACTATTGGGGTATCTCACTTTTTTGTATTGTTGGAAAAGTATTTGCCAGAAATGTTCTGCGCAGACTTCAAATCCTAGGAGATCAAGTCTACCCCGAATCACAGTGTGGCTTTCGACAGAACCGGTCTACCATTGATATGATATTCTCATTGCGACAAATGCAAGAAAAATGCCGTGAACAGAATCAACCACTGTTTATTGCCTTCATCGACCTCACAAAGGCATTTGATTTGGTCAGTCGTGAGGGTCTGTTCAAGGCACTAAATGAGATTGGCTTCCCACCAACTCTTCTGTCCATTGTGGAATCGTTCCACACAGGCATGAAGGGTATAATCAAGTTTGATGGTGCAACTTCTGAAGAGTTTGAAATCAAGAGTGGAGTTAAGTAAGGTTGTGTACTAGCTCCCACCCTCTTTGGAATATACTTTTCACTTCTACTGAAATATGCCTTTCGTTATCAGGATAGCGGCCTCTACAATGCGCAGAGATTAAAGGCCAAGACCAAATTAGGAGGGTACTGATCTGAGAGTTGCTTTTTGCAGATGATGCTGCAGTTACGATCCACTCTGAGGAAGAATTGCAATGTCTACTATCTGTATTCTCCAATGCTTGTTCTGAATTTGGTTTAACAATTAGCAAAAAGAAGACACAGCTTATGTCACAAGGTGCACATGGGATACCATCAATCTTTATCGACGACGCCGAACTAGAGAGGGTACAGCATTTTACATACCTAGGATTAATGGTAAATAGCAAATTATCCCTCGATCAGGAAATCATCATCCGGATTGGTAAGGCAGCAACAACGATGAACAGGTTACGAAAAAGAGTCTGGGAGAACAGGAAGCTTACTGCCAAAACAAAAGTCCTTGTCTATCAAGCCTGTGTCCTTAGTGCTCTTCGTTATGGCAGTGAAACCTGGACAACTTACTCACACCAAGAGAACCACTTAAGCAGCTTTCATATGCGGTGTCTGCGAAGAATTCTTGATATTAAGTATCAAGGCAAAATCACAAATACTGAAGTATTGGAAAGATCAGGTTGTGTGACAGTTTATTCCATGCTCAGTCTTCGTAGACATAGATGGATAGAACATCTTAGGAGGATGGAAGTAGTAGTATATAATATGAAAACTAAGGAGGAAATGAGGTTTTCAACCTCAGATAAATGCTTTTTTACAGGGTTATCCCGCCATCTTGTTTCGTCATAAAAGCCAGCCTAATTTTTGAAAATTTGGCTGGTATTTTCTTGTTTGCAGTTGTCCTGATGATTGCTGACTGTTGACTACTTCCTGTTGTCACTTCCCAGGTCCCCACCCCATACCCGGCACGGCGCGAACCGGACCGGACGTCGGCGCGAACCGACGCGAACCGAACCGGGGCGAACCGAACCGACCCGGGGCAATGCAGTGGCGCGATCCGAACCAGGGACATGGTGTGATCGTATTCCAGTCATGTAGATATCGACCCTTCCATGAGGAGATCGAAATCAATATGACAGAGTAGAAATATGATATATTTCATCACTCGAGTTGCCTCGAGTATAACCTTTTTCACGGCTCAGCATTTTAGCTTCGGCAGGTGTCCATAGTGGGTACCCATGTATCAACATTAAGCGAGTGGCGAAAATCTGGTTTAAAAATATAGTAGACAGGCATACATAATTATTAAAAATTAAGCATAATAAAATAATAAACGGCTAAATTTCTTGTATGTATCAATCAATCAATCATGTGCGTCAATATGACTATGCTATTCTGGTTATTGTAATTGTAACATTAAAACTGGTAAAGCTATTCATAACTCTACTGAAATCACAATTAGACTATAATTATGAATGAACAAATTGTAGCAGGATATTAAGCAGCGTGTGCCATACCGACCGCACGGCTTTCATTCAATGTTTTGCAGTGCAAGGAATGTACACCAAGCGGTCTACCCGGTCCTTCCCGGGAAGATCTTGAGAGCGCTCTATGTGAAGAGGTTGTATCACCAGCTAAATGTCTATCTATTACAGGACGTTGCAGTCAGCCCCAACGTTGTTGGGGAGTCTCTGTGGCGAAGTGGTCAAGCCGTTTGATTCGTGTTCCGAAGGTTGTGGGTTCGAATCCGGGCCGCACCCTTCGGTTTACGAGTTAAATGTTTCGGAGACTCCTGTGGGTCGTCGCTAAAAGCTACGGAGTTCATGCTTTGTGCGACGCTTTCCGTTCTGCGGAAAGGGACCGAGCAATATGGGATAAAACCCTGTGCAATGAAGTCGACCCTGTCGACCTTTAAGCGACTTTTTTTGTGATATGTAAAAGATAGACACATAGCTATAGTACGAGACATACATTTGGTCGTCAAGTGACACGGCAAATCATGATGGCACACAAACAACCAAACAATGTGGGGGCTGACTGCAACGTCCTGTAATAGATAGACATCTAGCTGGTGATACAACCTCTTCACATAGAGCGCTCTCAAGATATTCCCGGAAGGACCGGGTAGACCGCTTGGTGTACATTCCTTGCACTGCAAAACATTGAATGAAAGCCGTGCGATCTGTATGGCACACGCTGCTTAATATCCTGCTTCGATTTGTTCATTTATGTTTATAGTCTAATTGTGAGGCGTCGTATTGTGATTTCAGTAGAGTTATGAATAGCTTTACCAGTTTTAATGTTACAATTAAAATAACCAGAATAGCATAGTCATAGTGACGCTGTCTATTTTACAGCCGATTTTTTTTTATTTTACCTAGAATATACTTTAGCTTATTTTAAGGCGATCTAAGCATGGGCACGCTTCACTGCCCCGTGAAGCGAAACATCAGATTAGCCGACGATCAGCGTTCAGCGAGCTACTTAGATTACTGGCCGGCGACTACCATGTGTAATTATTTTCACAGCTTATCAGCCCGTCTATCGCTGGCCGTGTGTGCATGCTGAGGTCAGCGCGTTACCTTTGCATGTGCGAGCAGGTTAAAACTACCGGTCAGGGGGGATTATTAAGGAAAGCAGCAAGGAGAGACACGAATAGCCTCCCTTGGCTTAATTTTATTTCGTGTATTAAGGGGATGCTATTTGTGCTGTTTATATCGTCTTTTATTTAATAATTATCTTATCAAATTATGCCTTAGATTATTTGAGAATAATAATTTTATATTGACATTAATATTCTCCGCTATACATACAAGAAATTTAGCCGTTTATTATTTTATTATGCTTAATTTTTAATAATTATGTATGCCTGTCTACTATATTTTTAAACCAGATTTTCGCCACTCGCTTAATGTTGATACATGGGTACCCACTATGGACACCTGCCGAAGCTATCATGCTGAACCGTGAAAAAGTTTATTCATGCAATCCAAGTCTGGATATTCTAGGCATCTTGAGTAATGGAATATATCATTTTTCCACTCTGTCATATTGATTTCGATCACCTCATCGAAGGGGGCGATATTTACATGACTTGGACTCGATCACACTTTGTCCTTGGTTCGGATCGCGCCCCCGCGGTACCCCGGTTCGGTTCGGTTTGCCCCGGTTCGGGTCGCGCCGACGTCCGGTTCGGTTCGCGCCGACGTCCGGTCCGGTTCGCGCCGGGCCGGGTACGGGGTGGGGGACCTGTGTAGGGGGACCTGGGTAGTGGGTACCCAGGGACTGGAAGTGACAACAGGAAGCAGTTAACAGGCAGTAATCATCGGGACAACCGGACCCAAGAAAATACCAGCCAAAATTTCAAAAATGATGTTGGCTTTTATGACGAAACAAGATGGCGGGATAACCCCGTAAAGAAGCAATTATCTGAGGTTGCCAACCTCATTTCCTCCTTAGTTTGCACAATATATACTGCTGATGGATTATTGTAGAGTACCAAAAGTCATCATTTTTTGGTCAAATTCAGATGCCTAAGAGATCTCAGGGTCGGCCTCTACTACGATACAAAATGTGTGTAAGCGGGACATGATTGATACAGACATTGATAATGCACATTGGGCGCAAGTCGCCGCTGAACGTGATGCATGGAGGGCAAACATCAGAAATGGAATAAAGACAAAGGAGAAAATTATTGTAGGTAAGTCACACACCGAGCATGTGAGACGTAAGATGGTGCATGATGATAGAAATGACCACGTGTTCACATGCACTCACTGTGAACGGACATTTACAGCGCGAATTGGTCTTATCAGTCACATTCGCTACCGCGAAAGTTAAAAGTTATTATGCCTTTTTAAAGCACAAACTATCGTCTGTCAGGACGGTAAGGTGCCAATGATACATAGACTAAGACGAGGCAGGTCCTGGATGGCATAAGCAGAACTTTCTATAAATCAGGTGTGTAATCTAGAGACCATCAATCGTGAAAGAGAGTGGGTTGAAGTTCCGGATGACATGACGGACTGGCACAATGCAATAATAACACTGGGATCTGAGAGCAGAGAATGGACAGCGGGCCGCTCGGAGTTTGAAGTGCAACAACTTATCCAGAGCAACACACATCAAGATGACATAGTCATCTACACCGATGGGTCAGTGGTGAGGAACAGACGTATTGGCTGTTGCTTTATTGCAAAGGCCAATGGGCGAGTCTTGAAAAAAGAGAGCCTGGCATATGAGACTACGACCTCCAGCATGAGAATGGAGGTGGAGGCAGTAACAGCGGCATTCCGTTGGCTAGAGGAGACTACTGTAACACACGTTGTATTTATTACGTGTGGAATGGCTCTCGTCGCTTCAGAGGTCACGGATCGCGAGAATTGTATGGATATTTTGCCCTGGCCATGCGGGTAAACGAGGGAAGGAACAGGCTGATAAGCTAGCAGGGAGGGCACCTCTTGGTGGTATTGTACATATGGACAAGGGGGAGGTGGTTGTGCGCTTGTGGGACCAGGTGGAGAAGGCGGAGGAACAGATGAACCTGTTATACGCATCCTCCAGGTCAAGAGCTACCGCCACTGTCTCTTGTTTATCCTGGAAGCCCTCATAGACATCGAATGCAAAAGTTGCAGCATTGGCCCACGTGTCCTTTCCCGGCCGATAGATCCCGAGTCCTTGGGGAAGCAGATTCCGACTTTCCAAATGTCGCTGGAGCCTGCGTGCTACTATTTTTTCGAGGACTTTGCCATACATGTTTTGCAGGGTTATGATTCGGTATCCATTAAGTCTGGAGTGCTCCTTACCTGGCTTTGGGAGGGGTACCAGGTAGCTATGCAGCCAATCGTGTGGTATTTCCGCCGTATTGATGCTTAGGTTGAAACAAAGAGCCATCTCCTCCAAGTCCCCATAATTTATGTTCCTCATATGGTAATACCTCACCCCATCTGGACCTGGCGCTGTGTCTTTAGCCCGCTTCAGTACCCGTCTAATGTCGTCCATTTTAATCTTACAGTCCTCTTTCCTAGTGACCCGTGACAATGCTTCTCTAACGTTATCTCTAATAGCCCTATCTTGCTGATCCGTCTGTATTAAAAGTCGCGCAAGAAGAGCCTCCCCTTTGTCCTTGTCAGTTGTCATAGGTCGGTTCTTCTTCTTCTTCTTTCGTTCGCTTGAAATATGTCTATAACTGCAATGCTGTCTCTTGTATGAATTGAATTGTCTTTTTCAGTTCACACAGCGGTCCATAGAGTTTATCCTCCACTATCGTCTCTCTAGGCCAGAAGGTTTGCCTAGATATGTTATATTTTGGGCAGTCTTGGAGTATGTGCTCTGCTGTTTGCGACGCCAATCCACATATGCACATGGCAGAGTCACCAATCTTGAATTTTGTATACATGTGGTTGCGTAATCTATTGTGTCCTGTTCTGAGGCGCAGAATAATGACTTGTTCTGGTCTATCCATAACGTGGTAGTCATCTTGAGCAGGTTTTGGTGGCTTTCTGACTGATTTGATCATTCTTTTCTTTTGGTGGTATGTAACGGGCACATCAGGCTGTTTTTCTTTTGCTCCTTCCTTAGCCAATTGATCAGCTCTGTCGTTTTCGGGTACTCCACAGTGGGATGGTATCCACTGTATGGTGACCTTATGCTGACTGCTAAGTTCAGAAAGTAGTGTTCTTGGTACTGGCAATTTCCCAGACAGGAGCGCCTCGAGTACTGATTTTGCATCTGTCAATAGCACCACATTGCTGGTATTTAGTAATTATTCTGTTGCTGTCTTGATTGCCTCAATTTTAGCATCGTAGTTATGGCAGTACTTTCCTGTCGGTACTCTAGCTGTGTCCCTGGTATTATTTTGGTATTCTATGTACACTCCCGCTCCTCCATGTCGAACAGCATTTTGTGCTAACCCATCTGTGTAGACTCGGATCTAGAGGTCCTGTGGGTATTCTTCATCAAGGAAGCTGAGAGTGGCTGTTCTGGGCTGCACACTGTTCTGTTCTTCCTTGTCAAATATTCCTCTCACTTTTGTCTGGATTTGTAATGATAGTCTATGCTCATCTTTCCATAGAGTTCGCTCTGGACTAGTTGTTAGGGGGATACCAACTGTGGGCAGATCGGTGGTTTCTCTGCAGAGTCGTTTGGCCTGGAGGATAAAACTACTTCTTTTCAACCGCCCCATAGCTAAGTTTTCAAATCTGTTCTTCATAGGGTGGCCTGGTAAGCTGAGGAACTTTTCTGCTTGTATTAGCGTTTTCGTATCTCTGCGCTCACTGAGTGCTTGTGTCCTCCCCATATTCTCCATTTCCACTATAGGGGTTGATCTCATCCCTCCTGTGGTGACTCTAAATGCTTGATTTTGCACTTTGTCCAGCTCTTGTAGTGTGGTTTTTGATGACGAACACCACGCAGTTGACCCGTATTCCAGGTGTGGTCGTATGCTCTGTTGATAAACTTCGCTAAGTATTTTCCCACTAGCTCCTCATGTGGTTCCACTTAGCTTTCTCAGGATGGCTATTTTCCTTCTGGTTTTTGCTACTGCTTTGTTGATGTGCTTTCTCCATGTCAGACTGCCATCAAATGTTACTCTAGGTATGTTGGTTCTTTATCTTCTCTTAGGGGTGTTCCATTTATCTGGATGGTCCCTGCCTTTTGTTTTGGAGAGAGGGTAAATAGGGTGGTGCTACACTTGTCAGTGTTTATGCTGACACACCATCTATTTGCCCATGCACCAAATGTATCTACAGCTCTTTGTAGTAATCTGGTGGCCACTGATGCATGTTCATTTGTGCTCCATAGAACCAGGTCATCGGCGTACATTGCGGCTTTAATTCCATGCGGTAAATTAGCAACGAGATCATTGATGAAGATTAGAAAGAGTGTGGGGGACAAGACTCCGCCCTGGGGAACACCGTGACGCAGTAGTACTTTCTTGCTCTTTAGTCCGTCTATCTGTACTCGGGCTCTTCTGTTGTGCAAGTATGCTTTCACCCATTTGTACATTCTTCCATTGATTTTGCCGTTTCTCAGTTTATTCATCAGACCTTCTTTCCAGACTTTGTCAAAGGCTTTCTTCAAATCTATCCATGCTGCAAGCACCAGCTTCTTCTCTTGGAATGCATCCTTAATTTCTTGACAGAGGTAGGTTGTCTGATCTTCCGTAGAGTAGCACTGCCTAAAGCCAGCCTGCTGTGGCACAAGGATGTTTTTACTTTCAATGTACCACTGCAGTCTGCGATTGATGATGCGCTCCAGTGTTTTTTCAGAGACAGCTGGTGAGGCTAGTTGTTCTGTACCTAGAGGCAATGGAACTATCTTTCCTTGATTTTAGGAGGGTTATCATGATTGCTTCTCTCCAGGCTTGTGGAACACTGCCTAAGGTCCAACTGTTATTGAAGATCTGCAACAGCTTTGCTTTGGCCACTGTTCCTAGGTTCCTGATCATTTCATTGGAGATACCATCAGCTCCTGGTGACTTTCTCATTTTCAGTTTTGATATGGCTAGCTCCAGTTCGCTGATTGTGATGGGTGCCTCCAGAACCTCATGTACTATTTCCTTCTGTCCTGTATGCTGCCGTTTCTCTCGAATCTCTTGTTGTTTCTCTGGACTAATTTTGATATTGTTATCTTGTGCGAATAAGTCCGCAAAATGGTCAGCTGCTTGCTTTCTTGTTAAGATGTTTCCATCTTTATGTAGTGCAATTTTTGAGTTTCTCCCTGTGCCCTCATCGTTAAGTTGTTTTATTAGCTTCGACAATTTCCTTGTGTTTCTTTCAAAGTTCAGAGACTCTGTTTTTTCCTGCCAGCTTTTCCGTCTAGCCTGCAGCTTGGCCCTTTGAAATTTGGCTTTTGCATGCTGGAATTTATTGTGGTGCTCTTGGCTGGGTGTGGCCTCTGCTTGCTTTCTACATACTTCCACATCATTATGCAACTGTTCCAGTTCACTACTCCAGTAGGGTTTATATTGTTTACGGGCTCCTCTTGGTACTGTTTCTCTCGCTGCCTGTAGTATGCATTTCCCAAACTCTTCAACTACTTTATTTATGTCTTTCTCAGTGTTCAGGTTTCTAACCAGTATGCTGGTGTGATTCTTGTATATTGCCCAGTCTGCTTTCTTGTAGTTCCACCTCGAGAGGGTGCTGCTTTCACTTACAAGCTCATTTTTTACAATTAGATAGACTGGTCGATGGTCGCTGCCACCAAGTTGTTTCCCAACAATTCGTGTAATGTTCCACTCCAGGTCTGGTGAATGAAAGGCCAGGTCAGGTGTAGTTGTAGAGTGCCATGATCTCGAGTAGAAAGTATGTGGGTCGGACGGCTTGTTAACCAAGATGAATCTATTCTCATCCTGAAGCAGTCTTCCAGTCTCTCTCCTCTCTGGTCCATGTGATCATAGCCCCAACTCTGCGAGTGGCTGTTGAAATCGCCACACACAATCATTTTTTCTGTTAATGGTAGTGTGTCCAGTGCCTGTGAGCGGTCACTTGGACAGTAGTAATTGATCAGATGTAGGTCTGTATAGCCTGGTCTAAGTTTAAGTGTCTGATACTCAGCCCCTTCCATATAGACTTCGATTTGGGAAGCAGTGATGTTATTTTTTACAAGGGTAAGTATCCCACCTTTTCGCCTGTCCTTTCGGTCAGATCGGTAACACTGGTAGCCTCTGGTTTTGAAGGGTATATTTTCGTTGAGGTGAGTTTCTTGCAAACAACATTTGCTTACTTTTTCTTGGTCCAGGATGTTTTCTAATTCTACTTTTTTGTTGCTGACTCCCTCCGCATTCCAGTGCATTATTTTAAGTCTTAGTTTAGTATGGCCAGCTGTCCTATTCTCATGTCCCCTGGCTCCACAGGACATCTGAGACGGACCTCCAGTAGTTGGGGTTGGATCCTTTCGAGACATAGGGCCCGGCACTGCACCTGCCTGGGGGTCCAAAGCAGGGCGAGCACCATAACTTTTAGCAGTAGTCGACATATTCCATTTTGCGTAATTGCGTGGCATCCTGATTTCTGTGGTGCGCCTCCTGGCTTGTTGCCTCCGTCTTCAGCACCTTTTCTTTGCTAGAGCAGACTGTGGTCTCACTCAAGTTTAGATGTGTACACACGCACACACGTGTCTGCACATGCATGTATGTGTATACACACCTAGAGCACACTGGTTATTTTCCGGCCCAAGATACTCGCCGTCGCCCCTTCTCCTGTTAGTGGAAACAGTTCCGTCACGTGAAGGCCAGGAGTTGGACTTTTGCTGCATATGTATTCACGAGCCATTGGGGTATTTAAGCAATGTTTGGCGCTCACCCCAACACTGCGCCCCGGCTACATACAACAACATTTGGAACCAATAGGTCGGTTGTTATCATCATAAACGGTGCCATGTGTAACAGGCATCACCTGTCTCTTGATCTGCTGGTGCAGTCTCCACTGCTAATTATCATAGTGTTCGTTTTTTTTTTTGTGTGTGTGGATGTTAATATCTAAGCAACTTTCTCCATAATCCCGTTTCTCCACGTGAGCAAATGCATCTGCGCCAGAATGGGTAGCGGTTCTCGCCGCGCCCGTTACTTACGAGATATGTGAGCCGGCCGCTCAGAACCTTATAGCAGTAATCTTGCCAAGATATCAGCAACAGCGGTAAAATGCCGGTGTTGACAGCGATGTCCTGTAATAAGATATGCGGAAAAGAAATATCCGAGCCACATTCTGCACTGTGCCTGTTTACTTGTTCCACTAGGTTTTCTAACTCTTGCTCGCTTTCTGCTAGTAACAAGGCATCGTCAGCATACATAAGATTGTTTATGATTCTTACACTGATGTCCATGCAGTTCGACTTGTTTAAAAATTCTTTCTGTGCATAGATTGAAGAGGCTTGGGGACAACATGCATCCCTGCCGTACTCCTCTTTTTATTTCTATGGGCGACGAATAATTATTTCCGCTTCCAATTGACACCAATTGTTCTCAGTACAAGCTATTAATAAGTCTGATGTCCTTTCCGTCTAATCCTATATCTTGAAGGCTTGTAATTAGTCGTTTTTTTTTCTTTCTTTTTTCCCCGCTCGCTCGCTTTGAACTCAAGCGTAGTCCATACACACAACTTCTAGTAGTGTTGGACTGAATTTTGCGTGTGGATTAGCTTTCCATATTAACAGTGTCCCTTGCCATCAGGTGAACCCACTGCGACTTCAGAGGTACTTGTAATTTGCGTCCCCAAGTCAAGGACGATAGGTCAACATTTTAGTCTAGCTGTCCGATGTAAGGGTTGAACTGCTTACCTCGGCATCAGCACACTGGATGTTTAAGAACACGCGTTCTTCTTATCCATTCGTCCATCCTGACCTATATTAGTCGTCCACGTTGTATCCTATCAAAAGCTTTCTTGTAGTCTATAAAACAAAAATATATATTTTTCTGACATTCTATATATGTTTTCAGTTAACATCCTCAAACAAATAATTGCTTCTCTGGTGCCGCTGTTTTTGCAGAACCCAAATTGTTTTTCCAGCTACTTCTTCATCTATTTTATTTTGAATTCTTTCTTGTATGACCTTGAGTAGTATCTTAGTTGTATGGCTCATTAAGCTAATAGTTCTGTAATCTTCGCAATCAACAGCTCTTGGCTTCTTGGGTTGTGTGATGAAAATTGATGTTCTTAAATCCTTGAGGATACACTCAGTATTATAAATATCATTAAATATTTTTGTGATAGTATCATTGCCAAAGCTGGATAAGTATTTTATCATCTCTCTTGTTATCTTGTGAGTACCACAGCTTTTCATTCTTTAATCTTTTTAATAGCCTTCTATATTTCAGCCTGTAATGTGTTTGGTTCATCTTGAGTATTATATAATGTTGGTTTATTACCCATGTTGTCCCAAAATAAATCGTCTGTGCAAAATGCCCATCTTTTTACTATGTCGGTATTGTTAATTATAATTTGTCCACTATTTCCTCTGATACAACAATTTCCTGTTATATTATTTTTCTTCATTGTAAATCTGTTCAAATTTTCATGCAAATTCTTTCGAATTGTGTTTTATTTCTAAATCCTCTATTTCTTTGCATTTTTTTCTGCAACCACTCTTCTTTGGCAATTCAGCACATGTGACGTATTTCTCTGTCTATTAATCTATATTCTGGAGTGTTCTTTGCTGTCTTTGTTTGTGTCGTTTCGCTCAACATTTCATCGGTTATCCGTAATTGCTTTTTTATTTACCTTCACTGGTAAGGTGGTATTTGCTTTCAGTATGCTAGTTTGTAGACATTCCCATTTCGTTGTAATTTTATCCCCAGGATTTTCACGTCTATATTGTTCCATGCTATTTACGATTCTTCTTCTTCTTCTTCTGCTTCTTTTTTTTCAGCGTTCCGAGCCATTGAGGTTCATTGCTGCAGATACAATCCGTCTCCATTCGTCTCTCTGGTTGACCTTCTCTTGCCAGTCGTTGATTCCAAGTGCTTGTAGGTCTGTATCACAGGACGTTCTTTATGATAAGTGCGTGCGATGGTCGTTGTCTAGGTAACGATGCTCCTGGTGTGTCAATTGAGCTATCTCACTGTCTCACAATGCAACTCACCCCAGTAATACACATCCATCAGTCAGTAAACAAGATTGAGTTGGCGCACATAATCCTTTAATACAGAAAGAACACGGACAAACGGAACATCCTTATATATCCAGACACAATATAAATCCACCGAATAAGTATATCCTCCTCACACTTAATCCGCACACATCACTGCCTTCTCAAGGCCTCCTTACTCTCGAATGTACACGACAGGTATCTAGCTATTAGCCCCAGCTGGACCTCACACACGACAACCCACACAATGGGTATAGGCCTACACTCACTATCCACCCCACTCTGGGTTTTAGGCCTGCATTCAAACTCGGAGGACAACGCAATCCAGGACGGAGCTCTATCCGTCCTACCTCGGCTTTTATCCTTCAACTCCTGACCCGTTCGGAGTCAAAACATCAACTGTCTTAAACGACCTGACCCGCAGTCGGTCTCTTCTCTCACTGACTTTCTAGTCTCCTGACTTCAAACGACACTCAACTGTCTTTCGCCCCATCCACCCTAGGGGTATCCACTCACACCCGCCCCATTATTTCTCAGGGCTGATTGTTTCTCTCGTAGTCCCGCTACACAGGTCACTCATCTCAATGTCACTGACCCAAGCATATGTCATTATCCCCCCCCTTAAAAGAAAACATCGTTTTCAAATGTTGGGAGACTAATACTTATCAAATATGTGACCCAGACATATTGCCTGGGTAGCCCTAAGTATGGCGCCACCTTACTCTAGCTATCCCACTAAATAATACATCAAATGCTCATAGTACACTCCCATATTCCCCACACATCAATACATCCAACTTTCTATCTTGTGTACCAATGCATGAACTAATACATCACATAATAATAATACATCATAGGAAACATCATATCTGTGTATGGGCAGGTCTATTAACATCCTCAAAAAGACACAAACTATTTGTGTACCGTCCCTATATCAGGTGGTTCTTTTCTTGCCTCAAACCTCCACCTATGATTCCTGTCGATGCGGTGTCTACCCTTCATATACCCATGCCTCATGTTTCCTATATCTTTAACACATCTGTTTGCTCATCCTGGTTCAGTGATGTCGTTAACACTCTTTTGAACTGCGTTAACATTGCTATCTGCATATTGTACCGTTACACTGGAGTCTCTGTTTAGTCTGACCTCTTTATTAAATCCTGGCCAATATACCTGTATCCTGCTCTATGCTGCTTCCGCCTTACTCCTATGTGCCCTGCACATGCCCTATCCTGAGCTGTTCTAGTATATCGGTCTCTATATGCTAAGGGTAATACTACTTGCTCACACGCTGTTCCGCCATTTGAAAACCTGCGAGTGAGACCATTGTTCTTCCTTTCGAAGCACCATCTACCCTTCTTCGATTGCCTATGTCTGACTTTACCACACCCTTGGAAACATTTGTCTGTCGTATTATCTTGTCTCTGGGATTCCCTACAGCTATATTTGAGATCCATTCTCACCTGCTCAGCTGTATTATCCTTGCCCTGAGTTCCTGTGTCTACTTCATGTGCCTCTTCTTGTTCAGCTATATTCTCTAATTTAGGTTTTCTTTTGGTACCTACCTCGCTACTACTTAAACTATGTTTCTGGTCCCAATAAACTACTTCTTCTTGTGTACAATCTATAACTCCTATAATATTTCCTATGATGAGATCAGCCACTGGTGAGTCCAAAACACACGCTACCACTCTTCCTGTGATATATGGTGTTTTTACTGCTATCACGGCTAATGGGTAGAATTCTACTGTGCCGTTCAATGTTATGCATCTAATCTTTTCCCCTGTATAATCCGAGGGGTTCACTAAACTTTTTCTAACTCCGATAGACGTACACCCGGAATCTCTAATTGTTAATGCTGGCCTATCGTTAACGAAACCATGGTGCATCTTCCTGCTTCCACCTGCATGGACTGCTGATCCTGCTTTCACTGTATGACCACACACTAAGACTGGCTGACCGTCTTTTTCAAAAAGAGGTTTGCACCCACTACAATCTTCATTGTTGATAGTCTCAATAACTTGTGCTGCATTAGAATGCTCCGTTTCCCTCATCGTACAATGATAGCTGACATGCCCCTTCCTTCCACATTTGAAACAAGTGATCTCCCTTTTACTGTTGTTCGTTGGTCCATCTGATGGTTGTGCATCACACTCTGCCATTTTGTGTCTCCAGCACCCACAATTCCAGCATCCGGCATAACTATTTAGACGCCTCTGGAAATTTCCCTTTTTGTATGGGTACCGTCCTGCTCTGCCAAAGTGGTTGCAACGAACCTTTATCTTGAGACTCTTGTTGTTCATACTTCTGTGCTGAATCCACACTTTTCGATCTTGGTCTAATAGCTGGATTCTGGTCCTGTTTAGTGTACGCTGCACAGACTATTTCCTCACTCATTAGTCTACCAATAGAACTGTTTGGATGTGCAGTCATGTAGTTTTGTCCTAACTGTGACATTGTGTCTATGTCCTCTGGCTTACGTTCCTCAAAGAAAGGTACTAAGTTTGTATTGCATGCAGATACTACCTTGTCTCTTAACATTAAATCCACTAATTTATTAAAATCTTTCCCTACTTCTGCAAGCTCCATCCATTTGTTAAATGTGTTCTTTACTGTGTTAACAAAATCTGTTAAATCTTGATTTGTCTCTCGTCCTAGGTGTCTAAACTTTGTTCTATAACCATGCTCAGGTAGTTGGAACTTTGTTAACAAACGTTGACGCAAAATAGTGTAGTTGTTTCTTTCTTCCACAGGTAAATTAAACATTGTATCTAGGGCCTTACCCGTAAGAAACTCGCCAAGTCGCATCGCATACTCTCCCTCTGGAATGCCTAGAGTTTTCACAGACGATTCGAATCTTGAAAGATAAGATTCAAGACAATCCCGGTCCGTAAAATATGGCAGTTTTAGTCTCTGTGACGACTGTGAAGGTCTTCTGTTTTCCTCACTTTGACCTTTAGATGAAAATTCTAACTTTTTAAATGTAATTTGAGTTTCCATTTGACACTTGAGCTTCTCTTTCTGAATTTCCATCGCATTTGTTTGTTTTAACTTTTCAAGTTTTAGTTGTTCCATTTCTAGTTTTACTTGTGTCTCTTTCTCTTCCTGTAGACGCTTTGCCTCGCGTTCATTATGCCTTTCCTCTCTTTCAATCTGTTTTTGTTCTTTTGCTTCGGCATACTCCTGTAACTCTTTACCCTTCAGGCCTAACCGTTCACCTGCTTCAATATATTCCATTAAAGTAGGCATCTTGTACTTGTGGACACGTTGCTGTCTGTCAGCCAACTATAAATGTAAAGACTCTACTGCGAGTCTTTGTGTCCCTTCCCTAAGTACACCTCCACTCAGACTGTACGTAAATTCGTAGTACTAATAATGTCACCCTGTACTCACACAGTCACTCTTCACGCACTAGGTAGTGAGGGGAGGGATATTACCTATACTCCCTCACATATATCTACAATAGCTGTAAAAATACCTCTGGAAATATATTTAAACATACATATATATATACATATACAAAACGAATGAATGATAACAGTAAGTGTTGTCTATAAAACATTAGACTCACAAGCCAAGTACACGGAGACGGTGATCACAAAGAAATAAACCACAGTAACAACCACAAGCTTGTGTAAAACGACCACAGTGCGCGTAATAATATGTAACCGGACACCGACTACTAGACAGTAGAAATGACGAAAGATCACAATAGTCACATATATCCGAACACAACAAATATCATATGTAAATATAACGAAAAGAAAGAGAGAAAAAATAAAATAAAATTATAGCATCAAAATATACACAAATCTGACGTCAGACAACTCGGCTCTAGATATTGGTTAGGACTCCAATGCCACTGCACAACACGATAACTCATTAGCGTTTTCCATACAGAAATATCGTAAGCACCAGAAAAAAACCACGTTTTGCAAGGCCTATCCTAATGTAGATAGAGATCGCAAAAAGTGCCTATGCAACAACTACATGTAATAAAATATCCATATATATATATATATATATATATATATATATAAGTAGACAAACGATAACGACAGTTAAAACGTTGAGAGCAACCAAAATGTGCAGATGGTTAGCCGACAAATATGTGCTTCTTAATCCGTCGCCAAAAGTTCTTATTTTGCTGTTAATAGTTTTTCAAAATGTTGTTAATTTCCATGGACGTGGTGGCAACACAGCAATTATCCAACCGTTTTTTTTTCTACCTTCGTTGCGGAGATGGCGCTTTGCTGTATCCAATATGTTCTGGATTGCAGTTACCCGACAAGATTCATAAAAAAAATGGCAGCAAATGTTCAGCACTTTAAACTTGTATATATAAATCCTTATTGGCAAAGAAATACGACCACGGTTGTGATGACGCCACGTTAAAATGTTTGCCCATAACAGAATAATGATGACAAAGGGATATCAACAAAGACGAACATAATGTCTGGTTTCGTTCACAAACAACTTGTTTATCCAGTTCTCCTCTGGAAAATCTCAGAAACTTTCCACTGTCCCCAACCTTGACCCGCAGGTCAACTTCAGTAATCTTTGTCACAATAATACACACTGTAAACTGACCGGAAACTTTTCCCGTTATCCACAAAGACACCTGTCCTGTCCCACCCAGCTGTGGTAGGGGTACCGTTACTACCCCTTTTGTCAGCTGTCCTCGTAAACAGCGCTGACCCGATTTGTCCGTGGAAACTCACAATTTCCACCGTCCTCCCCCGTCATGTTAGCTGTGGTGAAATTCTTCACCTGTCGACTCGTGACCACACCGTGCGTCGCATCAGCACACTCACACCTGTCAATATCTTTGAATTTTCAATCCTGTCTTTATCACCAACAGCGATTACTGTCCCATTATGCTGACTCGCTCTTGTCGCAAACACGTTTTTGTCCACACGACATTTCACCTGTGCTGTCCGCTAGCACAGTCTCTTGACGTATAAACACATACGCCTGTCGTCTCAACCACGACAGTTTTTGTCTGTGCGCTCTTTGTAACTAGTGACCAACCCCGTCACTCCCTTCTGGATTAATCCTGGTTTTCGATTAACTGTCTGCTAGCAAATTTACCTGTAATGACCTTCTCGTGAACTATGTGCTAGCCAGTTCCCGCACGGAGAAAACCCAGTGTTTATCCCGTGGACACGCTCCACTGTCCACCCTCTCTCTCTCTCTCTCTGAGTGAGAAATGTTATTTGTATCTGGTTTCTGCTGAACTCTGTCTTACTTCCCGGACACTTTTGGCATTGACTGTCTACTGAAAATGGTGTTTATCCCTTGTGCCATAATTGTCGTTGTAATTGGGTCTCTGAATAACGTCTCTGATATTAGTATCCTCACTAATCGACGAGTTCACCGATAAACAGAATGACAACAATTTCTCTAATGCCATGGATTTCTTGAAAGGACGAGCCATCCAGATATCACACGACGTTCTTTATGATGAGCGCGTGCGATGGTCGTTGTCTAGGTAACGATGCTCCTGGTGTGTCAAATGAGCTATCTCACTGTCTCACAATGCAACTCACCCCAGTAATACACATCCATCAGTCAGTAAACAAGATTGAGTTGGCGCACTTAATCCTTTAATACAGAAAAACACGGACAAACGGAACATCCTTATATATCCAGACACAATATAAATCCACCGAATAAGTATATGCTCCTCACACTTAATCCGCACACATCACTGCCTTCTCAAGGCCTCCTTACTCTCGAATGTACACGACAGGTATCCAGCTACTAACCCCAGCTGGACCTCACACACGACAACCCACACAATGGGTATAGGCCTACACTCACTATCCACCCCACTCTGGGTTTTAGGCCTGCATTCAAACTCGGAGGACAACGCAATCCAGGACGGAGCTCTATCCGTCCTACCTCCGCTTTTATCCTTCAACTCCCGACCCGTTCGGAGTCAAAACATCAACTGTCTTAAACGACCTGACCCGCAGTCGGTCTCTTCTCTCACTGACTTTTAGTCTTCTGACTTCACACAACACTCAACTGTCTTTCTCCCCATCCACCCTACGGGTATCCACTCACACCCGCCCCATTATTTCTCAGGGCTGATTGTTTCTCTCGTAGTCCCGCTACACAGGTCACTCATCTCAATGTCACTGACCCAGGCATATGTCAGTCTTTATATATATTATCTCTCCACCGTCTTCTTGGTCTACCTCGGGATTTACGATTGGCCTATAATATTTATTGTTTACTTCAACCAGGTCTAGTTGACGAATGTCTGGTTGTTTCAATGCTAATAAATCTATTTGAGGTGTCTTCGATCTCCTTATTCCTGTGTTTTTAAGTTGTATTTGTAATTTTAGGACGACAAGATTGTGGCCACAGTTAATATCAGCATCAGGATGTTTCGGCATTGTTAATATCGTTTTTAAATCCATTTCTAATTGTAATATAGTCAATTTGGTTTCTCGTTCTCTCTCCAGGGCTTTCCGCGTATACAGTTTCCCAGGGTTGTGTTTGAAAAATGTGATACAATTAATAAGATTGTTTTCTTCACGAAATTGTCCCAGCCGGTCTCCTCTGCCGTTTATGTTTCCCATATCATGTTGCCATTCTATCTGCTTGTATTTATTTTTTTCTAACTTTTGCGTTCATGTCTCCAACGACAATTAGGACCTCTGACGATTGTACAACTTTCAGTGTTTGTTGTAGGTCATAATATTTTTCTAGCTGTTCATCACTATAACCAGTTGTTGGAGCATATGTCTGAAGAATTACAATGTTGAACGGTCTTGCCTTAATTCTGAGACTATCATCCTATCTTTATGAGTCCAGAATCCACTAATATTCTTCTCTAAATTTTAGTTTACTAAAATTCCTACTCCTCTCTCATGAAGATCTCCTCCCAAGTTAATGAATATGTAATCTTCTCCCCTTATATAACTTTTATTTGTCCATCTTATTTCAGATACGCCTAAGATATCTAAATTCATGTTTTTTTGCTTCGGCAATAAGGTTATCACATTTCCCTGCTTGATACAGGGTGCGTACGTTCCACGTACCAATTCTTATTCATCTCCATCTGCTTTCCAGGTAGGTATTGTCAGAATGCACCCTTTAAAAAGAATTTGGGATGCATTCGTCATTATGCACTTCCTTATTCACACTAGGAGTTGTCTCTTCCCTGTGAATATTTACAACAGGCAGGGGGCTAAGAATTACCCGTATCGCATTTTCCTTGTTGTTAAATTACCATTGCTGTCTTTGGAAAATTACATTATGTGGTCCCAATCTCTTCCACGATGGCCAGCCATGTTCACTATCGTGTCCTAAACACGCCTCATGTGTGCCACACATTCTGCTGTCTCGCTTTCGAAGCTCTTGATTCATCCGCCTTCACCACCATCCCAGGCTTTGTGTACTAGGGATGGACATTCCCTTAGTAGGATATTAACCCTACTTCACTCATGTAGTTTAGCCAGTCAGCCAAAACTGATGCCCGTGGTGTGGCATATATACACAAGCGGTATTCGTGGAGCCATACATGAGCTAGGGAAAGAGACGGGAACTAAATAGGATCCTGGTCTATCCCTTGGGATATGGTTGCCACTTACCGTGAGGTACTATCCTTCTCTCTTTACCCTACACCACTAATAAATCTAGGCATGTTATAATAATCAATAAACGTATAGTCTGTTTTTATTTTGCCCCAATATAAACATCCATATCTCAGTAACCAACTGAGGGAAAATTATGAGATTTAGTATATAACCTTATCATTATGTCCACCCAACAAAAATATTTTTGTTCTGGAGATTTTACAGCAGATTTCAAAGTTTGTTTATATGCGGTATATAATTTACGGGTCTGAGATGAAATTCATAATTTTAAATGTATTACAGCGTAGCCAGACAATCAGCGCTCAATGTTGAATATTGTACGTTTTGTTCGTTTTTTTTTTTTGGTAACAACTATAGGGGTATTCTGGACATTTTCCAAAAATGTACTGCACAGACTGCAAGTCCTGGGAGAGCAAGTCTACCGAAAAGCACAGTGTGGTGTCCGACAGAATTGGTCTACCATTGATATGATATTCTCATTGCGACAAATGCAAAAGTCCGTGAGCAGAATCAACCAGTGTTTTATTGCGTTCATCGACGTCTCAGAGTTACACAGAAATGTGTGCTCTCTCCTCTGTTATTTAACATCTACCTGGACAGACTACCGAGAGAAGCAAGCCTTGTCAGCATAGATTCAGATGAAGCAGCTGATCCACAGGAAATATATGACCTATATGCAGACGATCAATGCGTGTTGTATAGCGACGAGGGCAGACTGCAACATCATATTAATAATCTGAGTTCAACATGCAGCAGATACACTATGATTATAGACACAAACAAAACCGAAGTATTGAAGGTTAGCAGATCGTCTGGTCCACTAAGTAAACAGATAAATAGCACAGAAGATGGCAGATTGGACAGAGAGGTAAAAAAAATTAGTGCACTTAAAAAGCAACTATCACCCTGAAACACCAAAATATACCAGTGTCCGCAAAATGACAGATAATAAGCACCGTATTCACACCACGCATAAGCTATCAATTTCAACTTGGATTTTATCTACAACACACATTCGCTAAACCAATGTCTGTGAGCTGAGATGCCAACTTACCAACCTGAGTAAGAAATAGTGACAGACAGTCGGATCAACACCATGTACCACACTGAAAGACAGAAGATCAATTAGTTTGATCATGTCGTTAGAACACCCTCACCCGCCACCACCACACGAAGAACGAGACCAAGATGGCAACCAAGAAGAATATAGATATTGTACACTCACACGGAATGACACCCATTGCCACCCATCGGGCGATGGAGCCCACATTATTCCTCCCATGATGCATGACAACAGCAGTGGAAGATGATGATAATGTGGATCGACCTCACAAAGTTATTTGCTTTGGTCAGTTGTGAGGGTCTGTTCACACCACTAAAAACGATTGGCTGCCCACCATTTCTAACCATTGTGGAATCGTTCCTCACTGGCATGTATGGTGTAATCAAGCTTGATGGTGCAACTTCAGAAGAAATCAAGAGTGGGTTTAAAGAAGACTGTGTACTTGCTCCCACCATCTTTGGAATATACTTTTTTACTTCTATTGATATATTCTTTTCGTGATCAGGATTGTTGTTTATGCATTCACTCACGCAC
Source organism: Cepaea hortensis (assembly GCA_963921405.1). Lineage (NCBI taxonomy): Eukaryota > Metazoa > Mollusca > Gastropoda > Stylommatophora > Helicidae > Cepaea > Cepaea hortensis. Next base: position 60,791,850 of record OY992896.1, read on the forward strand.
AGTTGGTGGTCTCTTCAGAGATTGAAGATCGAATTAGGAAGGTACTGATCAGTGAGGTGCTTTTTGCAACTAATACTACAATTACGACTCACTTTGTGGAAGAATTACACTGTTTACTATCTGAATTTGGTTTAACAGCAAAATGAAGACACATATTATGACGTGCATGGATTACTATCACTCTTTATTGACGTCGACATAGAGATAGTAGACCATTTTGCATATCCAGGAGCAGAGGTATATAGCAAATGAGCCCTAGATCAGGAAATTAACATCATGTTCGGAAATTAACACGTTAACAGAGTCTGGGAGAAGAAAAAGCTGGCAGAACAAACGTACTTGTCTATCAGACTTGTGTCCTTAGTATGTTAGAAGCGTGGTCAACTTACACACTCCAAAATTCAAACCAGTTTTCCTATGCAGTGTCTGCGAAGAAGTAGTAAGACGAAATAACATATAATGAAGTATTGGAAAGATCAGGTGACGGGTTGCTTCATGCTTAATCTTCATAGACTTGGATGGATAAGTTAAGAGACTGGATGATAGTAGAATATCATCTGAGTAAGCGCGTGTAAGCGTGTGTAAGCGCGACATGATACAGGCATTGATAATGCCCATTGGAAGCAAGTCGGATCACGGTTGCCTAGAGGGTGCATATGACATTAAGACAAAAGGAGACACTTAGTGCAGATAAGTCACACATCGAGTGTGTAAGATTCATATAGACCAGTTTTATAATGATCAATTGTGACTCTGTGAACACTGATGAAAGCATACCAGTGACATAATGTCAGAGCTTTGCTGGATTCCGTTGCGAGCTTTCACTACCTCGCCTGTTCGCAGAGAGATAATTAAATTACTGGGTAGTGGGCGCTCAGCGAGCGACTGCGCTGCGAGGAAATTAGTTTAGTGTCACGGCCTTGCATGAGTGGCAAATTCTAGCAGGCCGGTTTATCAGTTTTCTATGGGTCAGCACAGGTGTAGAAAAGTAGTTTTTACGGGCACAGAAAGTGTGATTCTCAAAAATAAATTTGCGATGGCTGGCTTGAATGTATATATATATATATATATATATATATATATATATATATATATATATATATATATATATATATATATATATATATATATATCTGTATACGGGTGGTGGGTATTACCATGGGTATGTCTTAGAAGTAGATACCTGACTGACTTGGCCACGTTGCATTAGACAGGATCACGGAGCTGATCCACGACTCTGGTGATCGAGCGAGCTGGTAGACCTGCACACGGTATGGCACATGATGGCCCGAACAGCTATTATATTTCACAATTGCGGGACATAGGAATAATTATAACATACCACTGGCTTTTTACTGTCTCTTCTCCGGGCTGGTTTCTTCTGCGTTGAGTGATCTCTTGCGTGTCTCAACAAACAATGATACATTAACAATTGCGCGCTGCTTTTTCATAGCGACAAGTCACGTGGTACACTAAACTATACTAGTAACCAGTTCATACTGGAATATATATGTTTGCTGTACATCTTATATATGTTCCTGCTAGAAAACTGTTGACTTCGCTGATTTACCAGTATAACAAGCGTTGAATAATATAATGCTTACTGCATACATCGCAAACATTTTTAGACTTGTTTTTAGTCAGTGATGACTCATGGGTTTTTTCGACCACATACGGCGATGTCTAGATATGTTTGTCAAGACCAGCGGTTCTAAAGTTACTGAGGAATGATTTTTTATTTACCAGCACACAGAGTTTATTTACCAGCACACAGAGGAAGAGGAAGATAAATAAATAAATAAATAAATAAATAAATATAAATATTCAGCACAACCCACTACTGGCAACGCTGATCGTATTCTGGTATGAACCCAAGGCATATCCACGTCAATATGGAAGCACTATACTCGAGTTTCGCTCTCGTTTGAGCTTGTCAGTAGTGCATATCCCTGACCGGATCCGGAAACAAGCCCCGGATCACTGGCGTGTGAAGCGGGTGTGTAACCACGCGGCACACGCTGGACACGCCAAATTATCATAACAGAACATTACAACGTCACCCATCGTAGGCTATGCTCAAGATTGCCCAATCGCCGCGACTGACGGCCGTCAATCGATGTGGACCTGAACGATCAGGACTTCTCACTGTCAAGGAACACCAGTCAGGGATATGCACTACTGACGAGCTCAAACGAGGGCGAAACTCGAGTATAGTGCTTCCATAATGACGTGGATAGGCCTTAGGTTCATATCAGAGTGCGATCAGCGTTGCAAGTAGTGGGTTGTGCTCAATATTTAAATTTCAAATCCCGAAACAACCAAATAATCAATTTGATTATTGCTCACTGGATTTTAGGAGGCCTGGTGTTCCTTGCCAGTGAGAAGTCTTGATCGTTCGGGTCCACATCGATTGACGGCCGTCAGTCGCGGCGATTGGGCAATCTTGAGCATAGCCTACGATGGGTTACGTTGTAATGTTCTGTTATGATAATTTGGCGTGTCCAGCGTGTGCCGCGTGGTTACACACCCGCTTCACACGCCAGTGATCCAGGGCTTGTTTCCGGATCCGGTCAGGGATATGCACTACTGACGAGCTAAACGAGAGCGAAACTCGAGAATTGTGCTTCCATATTGACGTGGATATGCCTTAGGTTCATACCAGAATACGATCAGCGTTGCCAGTAGTGGGTTGTGCTGAATATTTAAATTTCAAATCCCGAAACAACCAAATACATGAATAAATAAATTGATTATGTGGTTGTTTCGGGATTTGAAATTTAAATGCATGAGCATAGCCTACGATGGGTAGCGTTGTGATATTCTGTTGTGATAATTTGGTGTGTCCAGTGTGTGCCGCGTGGTTACACACCCGCTTCACACGCGTGATCCGGGACTGTTTCCGGATCCGGTCAGGGATATGCACTACTGACGAGCTCAAATGAGGGCGAAACTCGAGTATAGTGCTTCCAAATTGACGTGGATAGGCCTTAGGTTCATACCAGAATGCGATCGGCGTTGCCAGTAGTGGGTTGTGCTCAATATTTAAATAAATAAATAAATAAATAAATAAATAAATAAATAAAGAATGACAAAAAGAAAGAAAGAAAGAATGACAGAAAGAAAGAATGAAAGAGAGAAAGAAAAACAGAAAGATAGAAACACAAACAGGGCCGCGTGGTATGTCTTAAGACTCCCTGACGCACATCATTTCGACTTTTACTATTTTCAATCTCGACAGTAATTCAAATATTTGGACTTTGTGTGACATCTCTACCTGTTGTAACATTTTATTACTTGGGGAAAGGGAGACTATTTATTCTAGTTTGCAAAGGGGAATACTTTGGGTTACTATAATAAATTAATATTTCAGTAATTATATTAATAAGTTATTTATTATACTATTTCAAATTAATATTTTTTATTTCAGATTAATAATCTACGTTAAACCTACTAGAAATATATCACTTCTATATGTTGTTAGGATTAATGTATTAATGTTAATCTTTGCCTCGTTAGTATTTCTTAAGCATACTCTGGCCTAGTGCCTAGAGTTAAAGCATGGATACCCTATATGGGCGCCGGCGGAATATTGATTTTGGTAACTATAATTCAAAGTTGTGATGAATTATTCATGAATAGTTGTATGCCTTTGATATATTTTTGGCAGCCCTTTGAAAGGCCGAATAATCTACATCTATTTTATTTCTCAACCAATTGGCTAATAAAAAATAAAAAAAAATTATTCATAGAGTAGAAGTGTAGCATATGCAAGGAATGTGTATTGACATGCACTATGCCATAAATGTCATATTATCATAACTGTATATATGTATGTATTTGTTTTATTCACAACTAGCTGACCCGGCCCGGCTTCGCCCAGTCCCTGGTGGGGAGCATCTCATTTAATTAATATAATTAGTCATATAAGCTCCCATTCCCGTTCCCGACTATCTACCTGTCTGTCTATTATTAGAAAGAGCACTTGAAAGATCTTTACATCTTCCCCCAACAATTAACTTGGGTAAATGGAGCGTCTCATTTAATTCATATTCGGCCCCTGCTCCCGTTCCCGTTCCCAACAAAGACGACCCGGCCCGACTTCGCCCAGCTCCTGGCGGGGAGCATCTAATTTAATTCATATTCAGCCCCTGCTCCCGTTCCCGTTCCCAAAGCGGTGAGCGTCTCATTTAATTCATATTCGGCCCCTGCTCCGTTCCCGTTCCCAACAAAGACGACCCGGCCCGGCTTCACCCAGCTCCTGGCGGAGAGCATCTCATTTAATTCATATTTGGCCGGCCCCTGCTTCCGTTCCCGTCCCCAAAGCGGGGACCATCTCGTTTAATTTATATTCGGCCCCTGCTCCAGTTCTTGTTCCCTGTCTGTCTATCTGTCTGCCTGTCTGTCTAATAATTTATTAGTTGCGGTTAGAACAACCTTAGATAAACGAAGACCAACTTACAAAAAGCATTAGAAAGAGCACTTGAAAGATCTTTACATCTTCCCCCCAAAATTAACTTGGGTAAATGGAGCGGCGTCAGCAGCAGCAGAAGAATAAGAAAAAGGAGGAGTAGGAGGAGGGAGGAGGAAGAGGGTGGAGGAGGGAGGAGGAGGGAGAAGGAGGAGGGAGGAAGAGATAGGCGGAGAGAGGAGGAGGAGGGAGGAGGAGGAGTAGGGAGGAATAGGAGGAAAGAGGAGGAAGGAGGAGGGATTATGAGGAGGAATGGGAAAGAGGAGAAGGAGGAGGAGGGAGGAGGAGGAAGAGGGAG